>JAEAOA010000663.1:327500-820000 GCA_016746295.1 Potamilus streckersoni | reverse complement strand
ATTCGATTATTTGTAACGGCAATTTAGCGTGCTCTGTGTCGAAATGTTACCAGGTATCTTGAGCTTGTGGAGTTTGTTTTCGCAAATAGCATATGACGGAACATTTAAGAATATTTTGTAAGGTTATACAGCAATCACTGTATGTACGCTAATGTTTAGGCAAGGCTTCATCTTATTTTGAAAAACAAGAGCATTACAACAACATCCCCGTAAAAATCTTATGTACGAAATCTGAATCAGACTTTATTAGACAATGTTTGGTTTCTAATCACTTCACTTTATTATTTATTATTCTTTTGGTTAAAAATCTGTAAATTGATTAGTATTGATTGCTTTATGAAAGACCATCGGTCACCTGTTATATAGTTCTTTGTCTGAGTTCAAATGTTGTACTCAGACGCTTTACGAAGTAACAAATTTAGACATTTTCACATCAGAAAAATAATTTGTTCGCCTTTTAAATCAATAAGCAATACTAGGTCACGTACTAACAATTGTTTTATAATAAGGGAAATGTTCATAATATAAAATTTAGGAAGTTTTCTGAGGAACGTGATAATCGTAATCCAAGATATCCTAGTCTTCTTTTTGAAGTCATTTAACTTGGTAATATGTCGAATCTGGATATTTGTGCTTATTTTAGTCATGACGATATATTTAAGGTATTGTTTGACCGCTCCGGTGGCCTGGTGGTTAGAGCTTCAGCCTCGGATGTGGGAGATTGTGGGTTCTATCCCCGGTCGAATCATAACAAAGACATAAAAATGATACTAACAATTGCCTCGCTTGGCTCTCAGCATTAAGAGCTTAGTGTTAGGACTGGTCGGCCTGGTGTCAGGATAATGTGACATGACTCGGGCATGATGCACCAGTGCTAGACATCACTATGAGCTGCCACACTGCAGACATCGTAGTGATATGACTGAAAAATTGTTAAAGCTACCTTAAAAATCCAAATCATGCAAGCAGGAACGCACGCACGCACGCACACAGACACACACACAAGACATTATTTACTGTATCAAAGTCATACATTGTCGACCGCCATGACGTTTCACAGGGCAAGGACAATTCAACTGCGCATAATTTTGCATGTGTTGATGGGCTTTCTGACACCAGTCAACGAACCAACCAGCCAACCAACCATTGTTGTATGTAACCTGTTTCGGTCTATATCATTAGCATAAGATGTTCATAAATATTATACCCTCGCCTCTAACCCTCCTCCATGTGAATGTAACCAATATCTCAAGTAAAATAAAAGTTCGATTGCAGTGGCATTTATTAGAACAGCAACCCCTTGGGGTAAGTTAGCGAAAGTTCTATGGGAGTTTACAATAGGGAAATTCGTTCTATTTTTCTCTTTCTTTCCTTTCTTTATCAGGTATTTACCTTGACGGATTGTAAGTGTAACGTCAACTTTTAAAGCTAGCTGGATCAAATGAAACTTATGATTTACAATGAGATAAAGAGGCAACGTTGGTTGCATTTCTTAAATATCTAATTGATATTAATGATGAAGTCTGGTACTTAAATGCTACCACTGGTATATTATAATACAAAATTATAATGGCAACATTGGAGTTAAGTGAATTTAAATCATAACGATGCTCGAAATGTAAAGCCTTTACAATGATCTCCCTTATCACTCTCCTCCACTGCATCTCTCTCTCTCTCTCTCTCTCTCTCTCTCTCTCTCTCTCTCTCTCTCTCTCTCTCTCTCTCTCTCTCTCTCTCTCTCTCTCTCTCTCTCTCTCTCTCTCTCTCTCTCTCTCTAACTTAAGACACGCATATTTTTAATTGTCAGCCTCTAAATCTATTTTCTTATAATGTTTTCCATACGTTTCTAATTTTTATCTCCAATGACCTACGTTTTAGCTGAAAGCAAGATGTATAACTAATATATGTGACAGAGAGACATACAGACAGACAGACAGACAAACAGATAGATAGATAGATAGATAGATAGATAGATAGATAGATAGATAGATAGATAGATAGATAGATAGATAGATAGATAGATAGATAGATAGATAGATGAATAGAATGAAAGACGGGTTGATGGATGGATGGATGGATAGGTATATAGACGGACAGAGATACATATATATCGATGGATACATAGACACACATATAAAGAGATGGATGGATTATATTCTATGTATGTATGTATGTATGTATGTATGTATGTATGTATGTATGTATGTATGTATGTATGTATGTATGTATGTATGTATGTATGTATGTATGTATGTATGTATGAATGTTGCAAGGATGGGAGTTCTATATATAATTAACTCTGGTTACTACTACAAATACTACTATTACTACTACTACTACTACTACTACTACTACTACTACTACTACTACTACTACTAATAATAATAATAATAATAATAATAATAATAATAATAATAATAATAATAATCTTGTGAATAGTCAGAATGTGACGATATGTTTCATTCATTGAGGCTGAAAAAATTGTCCTTTGCAAGTGTAAAAGTAAAAAAAAATATCAAGCATAAAATTTTTGAAATGGTCGTATCTAATTCCCTTTACCATATTGGGTGTTTAGAATCAGAAAGCGTGAACTGTGTTCCTACAATGCTCCGTCAGCTATTTTGGAATAAAGATCTTAAGCTCTTGACATGCACAAACAAGGGTTCATACTGAAGTTTAAACCTCGGGCAAAATGTACTGAGCTCTCAACAACTCACGTAACCCCAGTTTTAGGGCACAAATCGCTATAATCGAATCGTCATACTGAGACATCGCAAGCGATTTGATGGCACCAAAGAACAATAACATCAAGCATTGCAAATAGAAAGTGAGAAAGGAAAACAAAAACGAGAATAACACCATGCATAGTCTGTCAGCATTTGCGTAATTATTGACAGGCGATGATGGATTGCTTAAAGATATGGCGTCAGAAGTGGAATGGAGTGACACTTTATAATGAGTGGCGTCGAAAATTAATTAGTTAAAATTTTGACGGAAATTTCACTCTTGGCTAGACGTTTCAAGAAAAATAATGATCATCGTAGTAGTAGTATGTTGAAAAATTGCAAAATTGCAAAGAAGCGTTAGTTTTTCAGTCATTTCGTTTTTCCTTTCATCAAGCGATGGGATAATAAATACAAATACAGTAAAATGAAGATAAGTAAATGGGAAACATTTTATATTAGTAAAAGACAAAAGTGTGATCTATTTTTTACGGCACTGACACTCATGAAGTTTAATCGTACAAAAAAAAAACAACAGTGAGTCAAATTCCTTTGACAATGACACCACGATACCGAATGCGGGTTAATCCTCGATGGGAATCGAACACGCATCCTCCTTGTCACAAGATTAACGCCATAGCCACTGAGCAGCTGAGCAGTGTTAACTACTCTAATATAATGTATACAATAACTAAAGTAATAAATTATGAGTATGACAATAGCTTTAGCAGTAGATATTTCAAGATACCCTTCTTTGAACTTAATTTAAAGGTAATGCGTCAATTAACAGTAACAGTACAAACGGTTACATCTGGGTTGAATCAATACGTCTGTGAGTGTGATAAAGGATATATTGATCTGTACAATCTATGTACAGTATCTAAAGGCAATGGGGAAGTGGATGGGGCAACTCCCATATACTGGCATTTTGGGACCCACAAAATGTAAGTGCAATAGATGACCCAAATTAAATCCTGGACACAAGATTGGAGAATGTGCGTGTCTATTATGGGTATACACACTACGTGGAATAGTACGTTATTTGCATGGAAATATTTAAATAAGAATATAAATTCAAATTCACATTGTATTGTGATAATGTACCTTTCTGGAATCCAGGACTATGTATCTTCCTCTAAAATACTATTTAATTTTATTTCATACCTACTCCTAGCTCCTTTTCCACCCTCTCCAATCCACATTGTTGGCATAGATTATCGTAATCAAGCATGTATTATCAGACAAATTTACATCGTATTAGAGATACACATAATTTTATATCTCGAAGTATGTATGGCACATGGTTCACGTATCATACTGTAATTCTAGTGGAAGGAATAGTTCTGTTTTCTGTCGGCAAAAAAGTGTGAACTAAATTTTGAAAAAAAATACTTTCGAAGCTTCTTATCTAGTTCAAAACATATTTTCTTATGTGCATCATAAACAAGGCGTGATAATGTACATATGTTATATTTTAAAATTTCAACACCTTTGCAGTCGATTCAAGAACATGTCTGCAGGCACACCAAGGTTATCTAGTATATCCCTATTCACGATTTAACATTTACACTAAGCAGTCTTCTAGAAAACTATGATAGTCTTTAATCAGAAACTATGATAGTCTTTAATCAGATAAGGACATTATCTCAACTGTTATGTGAACAGAGAAACAAGTATTATTAACCTGGGAAATTTCTCAATCAAGTATCATTCGTAGCGATGATGTATATTGGTTGTGAATATTCTTCTAAGTATATATGCAAAGTATGAGGGATATTTGAAAAGTTCTGATTATTGTGTTAAATCTTCAATCTGTCAATATATTTCATGCCCATAGATGGACAAAATAACCTTCTAAACAATGATCTCCACATGCACGTACAGCACACCTGACACCTTCAGATATTCGAGTGTGTCAATACAGACGTAAATGATCATGACGTAAAAAGGTCTGAGAAGAAAAAACAATATTTTTCTGAGTAAATAGCATACCGCAAGTTATTTTCTCCAAAATGTGGAACATTTCTACACACTGGTACCTGATATATCCATCTACTCCATAACAACGCGCTGGGGCATAAACCCGCCGTCGTGACATAGTTCATAAAGAAGCACGCATCAACACTTTGCCACGTCCTTCTTAAAGTCCCGATTTAGCTCCAGGTGATGTTATTTCGCTATCAACGATTCGCTAATGGGCAGACAGATTGAAAGCAGCCATGCTGTTGGAAGTGCGTTTTTTTAGTGTTTTAAGAACATGCCTATCAGTGAACACAAACTCTCATTTTATAATTAGATAATCAAACTTAAAACTTGTTTAAAGACATTCAATAATTGGATAACCAGACTGACAAAGTGTTTATAGAGATATTTAATAATTCGATAATTAGACCGAGTGTTACGTGTCTAGGCTCGATCCAAATTAACGAAGAAAAGAGTGAAGCCAACAAACTTTGAAAATTTAACAAAACAACATTTTTACCCAAGAAAACAAAGTGAAAACACAAAAAAGGACACGGTTTGTTAATCTAATCCAGAAATTAATCATAGAATTTAAAAGTATAAGTCCTATCATTAGAAAGTTTTACATAAACTTAAATTCGAATCCCAAAGAAGTTCCAAGCTGGAAGGTGATGACGTTTTCTGTATCCTGTATTGTCCTGTTTTTTCAACAGTTCATTGTTGAATTTTCTGAATCAAGAATGATATTCTGTCTTTAGAACTCCAAATAATTCCAGTAAATGTCTTTGTCCAAGAATTTTGATGAGCACTTGTATGTTTCGAAAGAAATTAATTTTTAATACCGAAAACTAGAGAAATGGAACTCAGACTGGTCACAACACAAAGCATCTTTGAGCTCCAAATGTATCAATTTACGACTGACTATTTCACTATAAAACTTCAATTTTAGCCGCAGTTAAAACTCAATTCAGACCTATGTGATGGGGTCACGTTATCACTTAGTCCGAGCGGCGCAAGCCCCCTTCCCTACCAGTCAATTATCACGTACTCTAGCAAAGGCTTTGCTAAAACTCAGTCATTGAAATGATTGTTTTGATAAAAAAAATATAGGTTATTTACTCAAACTAGCACGCAGACCAAGTATGATATTGATTAAGACCAATGATTCTCACTATTTTTCAATTCCTAATCAAGGTCAGAAATTAGATCAGCTAAAATACAATGTAGCAGTCTAATGCGTTTTAATCAGGCTCAAAGGAACTGAACTGAAATTTCTGGAAATATGTTAATTCCATTGAATAAAGTTATCATTACAATAACATGTAACGAAATAAAATAAAATTAAAAAATTAAAACTTACACACGAGTAATTAAATTACATATTAGTAACACTGAAAAAGCGTTTAGAGGGCGCGCGTGTGTGTGTTGCATTTTTAACGTGTGATAGTTTATAGTGGTGTCTAGCAATGGAACATCATGCCGCAGACATGTAGCATGATGTCCCACCAATTCACAATATCCTTACATCAGGCTGACCAGTCCTAACATTAACTTCTTAATACTTAGCGTCTAGCGAGGCAGCTGCTAATGCCATTTTTATAAGACTTTGCTATGACTCGGTCGGTGGTTCAAACCCGCGACATGCTGCATCTGAGGTTGACGCTCTAACCACTAGGCTATAGGAGCGGTCGAAAAGAGGGTGCAAGGAGAGGTGCTTGAGCAGATTAATTGATATACTTATCACTAAAAATATTTTGTAGTAGTAGTAGTAGTAGTAGTAGTAGTAGTAGTAACAGCAGCAACATTAGTAGTAATATTAGTGTACTATTGTAGTAATTGTGGTAGTAAAAGTACCAGTGGTAGTCGTGTTATGCAGAGGTTGAAGTGAAAGAGCTATAACATATACATAGATACAATAAAGAACTAAAAATTAAATTATTTCCATCCGCACTGGTCTAGGTATAAATAGTTCCCGAATAACGTCGTCAGCCGCCATTTTGTGGTCAGCTGACAGATTTACCGTTGACTTTATATGGTGTTTGGAAGTTGAAATAAATTCATTGAATCTCAAGAGACTTTTGCGAAAGTCACATACATAAACATAACGTAAATCAAACTTTTTGTTAGTACTTGTGATGTATAAGTTGACTGCTTCAATGTTCCTTGTTAAAAGTGATAAATTTTCGTGATCATATATAAGAAACTGCCAGATTGCCCATCGTGCAGGTAAAATGGGCAAAATATCGTCTGCTAGTGACTTCAACGGTAAGCAACTATACATTTGCTACCCCCTTGAGAAGACGTGGAAATTCTTTGTCCATAGATATATGCGCGATACCCTTGAGGCATACCGCTTTAATCTCAAAACCATCATTTATCAAGTGCATACTCTCGGTGATGTATAAAATGTTTCTGTCAAGACATGCTTTCCTATCTTTGAACTAACCAAGTCCGTAAGCAAAATATAGACGGACTGAAAATGTTCAAATAGAAAATATATTCTACTAAAATGTATGAAAGTACTGACGAAAGACACGAAATATGAACCATAGGCCTTATATATTAAAATGATATATCTTTTAAGTCACAATAATGAATATGTCACTTATATAAGTACCGATTAAATTAATCAAATTTATTTTAAATTTACAATGGGTTAATAGTATCCTGATGGCTATAATAAAGTGGAGTTCAGTTTTGCAAGTGTTTTTCATTATATGTAACTATAATGATATTGTTATAAGTTATTTATGTTTCGGAAAGTGTCGTGTATTCAATCAACCTATAATGAACAATAGAAGTATACCGAGAGCTACAGATACAAATATAGACAGACACTACTAGCATATATACAGACGGGTTCGAGTTCTTTCTTCGTACGCTTCGTTTTAAAGGTACACCGTGTATAATATTGATTATATCATGCCGAAGGAGTGTGTGCTAAATGACCTTCCCAAAGACTGTTAGAATCCATCATAAGTGGGGGGTGGGGCGGCAGAATTTTGCGCCAAGTATCAACGATGTCGAGAGAAGTGTATGACGCAAAATCAGGCTTCTGAGGGTGGATGTTTCCTATCCAACAATAAAGAATAATGATGTATTCATTTTCTGACATTTCGGAAACAAAACATGAGAGCCGAAGTAAAATGGCGTATTGTTGATTTCGCTGTAACTTTATAGACAGCCTAACAAGTTACAAAAGTTAGAGCAGACTGTCAATGACGTTTAAATACAGTACAGCTTTCAAAGAATGTGGTTGCAGTTTACATATATATGTATATATGTATATGTATATGTATATATATATATATATATATATATATATATATATATATATATATATATATATATATATATATATATATAGATGCAATAAACTGACGACGAACAGTACGAAACTAGTAACTAACTAGCCTAAGCGCTTTCGACTCTTAATGAGTCTTTTTCAAAGGCAAATACAAAACATAGTTACGACAAACATATAAACACAAAAACGTTGTGTTTGTAAACCTCTACATTTCTTTCTTCACATGTGCTAACACTATAAATACAACCAGCTTGTATAGACTAGTTGCGGAAACTGAAAACGTTGTGTAATTCCCTAAAAGTCTTCAAGCCAAAGCGACATCTATTTTTACTTTGTGTACATATGTAACGCAGATTATATCCCGGATATTTGATTCTATACCGGTTATTCTTATAGTAAAAATTGAAGGATATTAAGATTTAGAAAATGTTAAATTCTACTAGTGCATAGTTTTCATTTTCTAGTCTTCTTGGTTTAGACCGCTTGGTTTCAATGTTCTAAGGCGGCGTATCCAGTATGATTCCTTTTCCTTCCTGGTTTCGGAACTCCAGCTGTGGTTGTTAGCAATAGCGATAAGTATTATATCACTGAAAGTGTGGCCAGGGGAGGAGAAGTGTTCTGCGACCGGGCTACGACAAAGACCTGATTGCGGAGGCAATCCAAAGGGCCAAACAAACAAACCGTGATGACCTACTCAGATATGGACAGAAAGAAAAGGTTGATAGGATACCATTTATTCTGACCTATCACCCAGACAATCCCAAAGTAGGTAAAATCATCGCAAACCACTGGCCAACCGTGCAATCGTCAGACATACTAAACCTAATACTTCCGAACAAACCTGTAGTAGCTTACCGGAGACCAAAAAACCTAAAGGACATCCTATATATAGGATTGATTTAGCCTTCAAAAATAATAAATATAATGAATTTGTCCTCGATTCCTAGGTCTGATTTTAGCCTTCATAAATAAGAGTGAGAAAATGAACTTTCAAAAATTAAGTTGCAAATACAGCATTTTCGACTCCATTTGGACTAAACAAGCAGCACATGTAGTTAAGTCGATCAGCGCGAAGACTTAACTTCAATAACTGCCCATTTAATTATGTATAGGAGTAGTAGTTGATCTTTATCTTAATTATTGTAAAAGATTATTCAAGTAGAGAATGAAAATGTAAATTGGTTGCTACATTGTATTCTTCACTGCAGAACATCAACATCGTCCATGAGTCAGAAAAAATGTCACGCGTGATGCAGGCTAGTAATTGCCTGCAACATGGTTCCACACTGGAGGAAACAAATATAAAGGTATGTGAATAATACCAACTCAGCCGACTCGGGCTGGCCTGGTCGGGTATCGAACACACTACAGCGGATTAAGAGTCAGACGCCTGACTAACTGAACGACCGATTTAAGATTTTCAGTGAGGGGAAGAACATTAGCACTCTTACCTTTCATTCTTTAAAATCATTATTTTAAATAATATTAAATTTATATGGATTGATAATCTTAGTAAATTAACTTTTCTCAAAGGTAAATTCGTGCACACATTGAGAGAGAGAGAGAGAGAGAGAGAGAGAGAGAGAGAGAGAGAGAGAGAGAGAGAGAGAGAGAGAGAGAGAGAGAGAGAGAGAGAGAGAGGTTATGAGCTGTGCACGAAGGGATGTCCGGACAGACAAGACTGACAGGATATCACATTATTCCCTCTCTTGAAGTGTGGTGATTTATTAAATTTTTATGCAAGTTAAAATATTATAAATTGCAACTCAAAGCTAATGTCCAGCGGACACCAGCGCGAGAATAAACCGCAAAGAAAACGTTGCATGATCACAAACACGAAAATGACACGTAGTATGTCGTCTAGGTCTTATTTGATAGCGTCATTAACATTAATTTCTGTCCCTGTTTTGTTTGCACATGACTAACCCCATTCAAAAGCATGTACTACGATGTTACAACACCAAAATGCATATCTAGAATTTCATCAAGCGCTAATTGACCTGACACGAAAAACATTAAGCATGATTCGCATTGCGGTGATTGCGAGACTGAACAGACGGGTTCTCAAACTTGGCATGACGCTTATCCTTATCGTAATCAACTCCCGAGAACCCAACTGAAGGTCTTTCGGGCGTCCTTGGTAAGATAAGATCTTGGTGATTAATGTTTCTAGGGCCGTTTATTTCACAGCATCGCCACATATCTATCAAGAATGGTGAGACGTTACCTTTCGGAAATTAGGAGAGACAGCGCGGGATATACATCACAGCATAAGACAATTTATCATAGAGACAAATTTTTCCTTGGTGTCCGACGGATGCCGAACTAGATGCATCAGCGGAGGCAGGAAAAGTCAGTGCTACGAGTGTCAAAGATCAGGCAAACGAAAGCCTCAATTAAGACGATAAAAGCCTTTCTCTGGATCTCCAATTAAAAGACCGCGACAGATAGAACACATCGGTGTTAGAACAAAAAAGAAACACAAACATGATAGGACGATAACACTGAATGTTGTACTAATAGTAACATTAAATCTCTTATTTGTGAATAAATTTTATCCCCCCAAACATACTAATGAGTAACGCTGAAATTCAGATTTCTTCACTTATTTGCGGATTGTTTTATCAAAATATATAATAAAGAGGTAACTTTCCATCAATCAAAAGATCCCCGTTCCTACATTTTTGGAGTATCACAGTTCGAAATTATAATCACTAGAAAAGGTGTAAGCGTAAAAATATGTAGTTCTATCCCCAACACCACGTTCATATTTGGTTCATGTTACAAATGAAGTAGAATATTTCCAGCCTAATTATTCTCATGTTTTATCAAGGTTACTAAAAGTAAAAATTGAATTTCATGGTTTTTTGCATCACCTATGAGATCTCAAAGTTTGAAAAGAAAAACAACTTTTAGAGCATGAACTTGCACAATGAAGGCCGTCCACGTATAATGTGTAATCGATTTTCAAGCCTTTGGACTTTTTTATCGTGTATAAAGTATGCAATTCAGTTAATTAAAGTGCAAACATTTCTAGCGATGATGACGGGTTGCAAGAAACAAACATTATAACAAGATTTTCTCCACATAATATCAAAGGACACAAAGAGTATGAATGAATACATAAACAGTTTCTTTCTATTGTTATGAATTAATACCTTTTAGTTTATGTGGCACATTATAAAGCAATCTTAATTATCGTTAAAAGATCTGTGTAAAAGAGTTTTAATTAATGACGAACCATTTCCACATTGTACACAGGAGATAAAAGTGTTTGGATCTAATTTAAACCAGATCGTGTATGTTTACTTTTACATTGTGTTCTTGACCATTGTCTATGATTGAGGTGTTACGAGTCTGTGCTCCTAAAATAAGTAACATAAAATTAAAAAGTAACACAATTTGTACAAGTCAACAAATAATTTATTTTATTAAAAATACAAAGTAAAAAAAGAACTTAAGGTATTGCGAATTAAATCCCACAAATAATCATAGAACTTCAGACACAAGTCCTAATAATGTAACGGTCTGACTATAGCGGAAATCAAAATTAAGTCCAACTCACTGGGGAAAAAAAATAGTGTTCTTGTCAACTTGCTCAGGCAAAACAGTACATATTGTTGAAAGGTATAACAACTCTGATGACTAGAATATGGAAGTATTTAATTCAAAATGAAACCAGATTATGAACTGATATTTTGCCAAAGTCAATCGCTGTTTGCAATAAGACTGATTACAAATTGTTCCAAAAGACTCCAGCTGAAGCAATCAAGGAGTAAAACAGATCCGAAATATTGATTGATCTATGCTGATGCATTTGTAGTGTCTAATATTAAAGTCTACGAAATTGCACGAATGTCCAAAAAACACCCAAATATTTCACTTTGGAAAATTTTAAACTCAGGCAAGTAATTTTATTAACAGGAAGCTCTAAATGGATATGTTCAAAAACATATTTGAAAACAAAATTTTTCAGACAAAGATAATGCACAGCTAAAAGGATATTGTATCGATGGAAAGGATTTGATTAATTATTTGATAGTTAGCTAGAATGATTATGCTATTAAAACGAATGATATGTTATGGACAGAACTCTGATTTGGGCTAGACTGAGAACGACTACAGACAAAAGTCATATTAAAGTTTATGATGTCTTAGGAATTTAAAAGTTAACAAGTCCCTATAATGTGAGTGACGGTGACACAAAATGTGGCATAATAAGGCTTTAAAATATGCCCTGGAGATACTAAGCATACGGAAGAAATGGAATGTATGAAAATGAACTTCAAAATATCTAAACCCAAATAAAAACAAAATACAATGCAAAATGTCACAAGATTGATAATAAATCTTGAACATCATCAAGGGAAATGAAGTTGCTTAGACCTTGATTAAATTACTAGGACTTTTTTTCGAGTTTTGTGCGAAGAATGTATTTACAATGATTCACAGAAAAATTAAACTAATAATATTTGCGTTTCAATCTGTTTATAATGTACAGAGCTACCGTCAATCATACCGAATTAAGACAAAATGATGAATAAGTTTACACTTTACGTGAAATAAGAACCAGTCTAGTGTGCAAATATACACATCAAGAAGATTAAGTTTTCAAAGAACTTTCATTTGACATTTGGTTGCAATTGAAATTCAACAAATGTGACAATCATGAAAAGGTAATGTGTTCGAAACAATACCACTAATTGCAGAAGTTCCCAATGTGCATTGGATAGATAATCTGTGAAAAGTCATGGGGAAATTACTGTGGATGTCATTCATGGATTTTGCATCCAGATTACACTGAGCAGTCACAAGTTTGAACCCGATCAGATTTGAGGGAAACAAAACTAAACAAAATCAAACACACGAAGCCATTAGTTGCGAATGTTTGACAAACACGAAATGTCACTCAGTCTATTTATAAATAAAAACAATGTCATCCTAATTTCTCCATTGAAATAATAGGTTATGGGTTAAAATGTTATCTTAGAAATATAAACATAACAAATTTTACTCGTAGAGGCAGGCACTATGCTACTTTGTAGATCCTAAAGAAATAACAAAAAAAAAACATGAGATGACTCACGTTCAAAGGAAACAAATTCTGATGGCGATATTTTTTTCCGTGGAGTATATCAGCACAGTAAATGAATATTAAATTCTCAAAACAGGTTAATAAACTCCTCATGTTTCTTCTGCAACTCATTTTCAAGTTTTAAACTGACCATATCCATTTCATCAGGATGACACAGCATATTCATTTCATGGGATAAAGATGACATCAGTTGCTTATAGTGTTTAAAACATGTTACTATATCGACTGTATTATACGATACAGATCTTAGCGCGACATGATATTTCAGTAGATTCAGTGAAACTGGTTGTACAAATGGTACAATCTAGCCTTTACATTTCATAATTGTATTTCATAGTTACGAAATATGTTATGATTAGATAAAATCAGTATACCAGTTTTATATGTATATCCAGATATGAAAACCTTTGTCTGAAACTAATAAAATGGTGATGTATTACATACACTTAGATATCCACAACATAAATATGAAACAATTTAATGTGATCTGCGACAATTTTAAACTTTCTGTAGATACCTTATAGAAGAAAAAATATATGCTTGATTGATAATTGAGTAGAAAAACAATAAATATATACAATTCTCGAGCAGATACTGTTGAATACTGGGGAATAAAGTCAACTGATCAAATAAAGTCTATGGAAGGCAAATGACTGGACTTCAGTTTCCTGTAAGACTACAATAGTGTCATAGGTGTTGCTGAGTAAACTTAAAGCATCAGTTCTTACATAATCTCTACCTATTACACAATCAGTTTCAACACCATGATGCACTGTTTATAAGTTAATGGGATAAAGATGACAGCAGTTGCTTATAGTGTTTAAAACATGTTAGTTAATGGAGCCATTAATTTTAGTAGAGCAAGAACAAATCCCAAAGTGAGAAGTGACGGTTTAGGTGACGGTATCGTCTTTTGTTTTTTCTTTTGTTTTTTTTTTTTTTTTTTGTCGAGTGAACTGGTATTGACAATGAATAGCAATGATAGATACAACAAAAATTTAATGGAATTCGATGACATGTGTAAACTTATGTTAAATCCATACATCAACACTGAGGTAACTTTGAACGCAATTCCAAAGGCTAACAAAAGCAATTTGCGGACAGGATTATGAAGATAATATTCGTTTTTAGCACTGCGTCTACGGCGACCAATGGTTCTGGATCAGTTTCTTATGATACTGTGTCTTCAGAAATACGATCCAAAATACTAAATGCTGTAACTCTTTTGGTTAATAATTATCAGACAAATGCCAATTGAAATAACAGACATTACCAGCACACTGTCTAAAAGCGTTACTATGTAAATATTGTAGCATTTGCAACATCAGAATGACTTCTATTTGAAAAGCAAGCTACAAACATTCCCAGCCGAGAATGTGAAAAAATACAACATTATAGCCTAAAACGTTAAATATAGTCTAAGCAAAATACTGACATAGTCAGCAACATAAATGCTAAACTAACTTTAAATTAGATTATTCTTTTTTGGCTCTCATTGATTTGATATCTATGGTAATTGCAAAACAGACAAAATATGAGAAACAATCAGCAGACACCAAAGGTAGACATCACTGCGTAAAATGAAATCTAATTGAAAACCTTAGTGAACATCTGTCTATTTCCTTACAATGAATCTGATACTTGAAAATTAATGCCAAAATAGAGAGAATACGTAAATATAGAGTTATAGTACATTATCTGCCATTGAAAAAATTGGTTATGAAATAGCTAAGTAGCACTAACTAGAGGAATATGAAAAGAAGAAAGGTGGTCGAAGCACACCACATCTTTCAAAGGTTCAATGCCTAATATATTCATGCGCGAAGACCAGCAAAAAGCAAAATCAAGAACATATGCTATACCTGAAAGAGTACGCACGGAAACTGATATAACGACCTTCTATATTTTGTGCAACAGAGCCAAGGATAAACAGTGATATAGAAGATAACATCTAGCTTTTTACACAGTCACACCTGGAATAGTCACAGAGACTCAAATAACTAAATGCAGCAATATCATGCAGAGATTAAAAAGGATAAACATTACACAGTCGCACCTGGAATAGTCACAGAGAATCAAATAACTAAATGCAGCAATATCATACAGAGATTAAAAAGGATAAACTTTACACAGTCGCACCTGGAATAGTCACATAGACTCAAATAACTAAATGCAGCAATATCATACAGAGATTAAAAAGGATAAACTTTACACAGTCGCACCTGGAATAGTCACAGAGACTCAAATAACAAAATGCAGCAATATCATACAGAGATTAAAAAGGATAAACTTTACACAGTCGCACCTAACATAGTCACAGAGACTCAAATAACTAAATGCAGTAATATCATTAAGAGATTAAAAAGGATAAACTTTACACAGTCGCACCTGAAATAGTCACAGAGACTCAAATAACTAAATGCAACAATATCATACAGAGATTAAAAAGGATAAAGTTTACACAGCCGCACCTGGAATAGTCACAGAGACTCAAATAACTAAATGCAGCAATATCATACAGAGATTAAAAAAGATAATAAATTATCTTAACTCCTAATCACAAATATTATTGATAAACAAAATGCTAACATACACTATCAAACGGTGACGAAACATAATAATTTTAGAGAACTATCCAAAAGTGTACAGCATGCCTAAAATAACCTCCATTTGAAGAAAGGCAGAATACAAATATAAAGACAAATTACGAATTATATATTGCAGATTTGAATCTTCAATTTAAACAAAACAATGATAATGTATTTGGGTAAACTTTAACAACTTACATACTGGGCTTAAGCAATCGAAACAAATTCAAAATTATATGGTGATCGAGAACCGGTTGAAAATATTGCTGCTGTGCAAGATAGTATTGACTAATAAATACAAGTTTGAGATAAATGAGAAATATTTTTTTGTGATTAGGAAGAAAGTTTAAACCAAATTGAGATGTACATATACTATCACATTAAATGGTGCAATCTGTACAGTTAAATCAGAAATAAACGAAAACAGACATTCAAACCTGAATTGAGCATAAATTAGTATACAGAAATCTGACATAAACGCTTGATAATGTATAAGATTACACACCAATGCCCTGATGTATATTTCTTTGCAATTTTCAAATAGTACAGACTCGGAACACCTATGCGAAATAGATGTTAAGAGATGCTAATGTTTAAGTATGAGACCACACTACATCAATTATCACTTAGGTATTTAGGAATGTCACACTATGTTTACGGCCTAGCATTTGCACTACCCCGTCTTCCAATTGTTTTGATCCAGACAAAGCTGAGAAAAAGAAGTTAGGAACGACAAAATCTTTGAAAGCAATGAACACAAAGCTAAGTCAATCTAACTAATAGAATTATATATAGAGAGAATATTTTCAAACAGTATCCAGTGTTATGTCTTGTGGACTATAACAAATGAGCAGGGTATAGTTTGTAATTTTTATCAACTCTTCAAATATAACATTGCGAAATTTCATTTTTACATAATATTTGAAGGCGGAATGAGACATTACATTATGTACATTCCTGTAATCGCCAATGTATTATGACTGGTTTGTTAAATAATATGACGCGTTTCGTTCAGTTATATGGTTGTATGTTTAGCTATGTTTTCCGTATATTTGTATTCACATCTAAATATTTTCTCAGATCTGTGTATTCGTATGGCTAAATGTCTTTCCTAAGAGATCGTCCATTAATTATGTTAACAAAATAGAGGGAAAGGTTTTGAAGATGTTTGGCTATTGTTGATATCGGGAAGGGAGAGTTCAAGATAAATTGACGTCAACACTGTTTTTAAAAATTCAAAATTTCAAAACTCTTCGCCTATGATCTATATTGCCCTTCCATCCATTTGTCGTTGCTTGAACGAATATGCAAAATCTGTCACCTTTATGTTCCTTCACAAGTCATATTGAAGAAACATGTTCAACAGCGCCAACAACGCTATCTTGTGCCTAGGCAATTACAACATGCTCCACAACCGCAAAGAATTAGGTCAATGCGAGTAGCTGCCAAAGGGAAGAGAGAGCTGATGGCCATTGGTATACATGGAGAGATGTTAAGCACAGAATGGTTAAATGTAGATGATGCTGACTTGTAGGATGTATTTGTTCCACAAGAAATTTGTGAATCATCCACTATGACAATTATAACAATTGAGGAACACTGGCTTCCCCACGGGAACATGATAAAACCTAGAACAAAAAATCTCGATGTTTCCATGAATTCGAAGTCTTAGAGTCAATGTGAAATCTGTTAAACAAATACAAAATGTTTTAAAATGTATTTGTAGACATTTAAATTTCCATAATTCTATTTTAGCATAAATGCCAGCAGCATAAAATATAGCTAGTTTTGAGAGAGGAGTGTGTGTTTACAATTATTTTGACATAATTTTATTAGGAGCTGTGACTAAAAAATTGACATTTGTTGACAAGGGGGAAGGGGTGGGTGGGTAACAAATTGCTTAAAAATTGTTGACATAATTAATGAACGTCTCCTAATATTCCAATGTTCTATGAATTTTCTTAACTTCATGTTTTCTTCAGCTGCTCTATTACTTTCTTTCTGAGTTGTTAACTTAACATTATTTTATAATATTTGTGTCGATGCATTTAGCTCCTTGTACAAGTGTTTTGATTTTAAAAAAAACATCGATCATAAACTGGAAAAGCTAAATATGAACAGTACCACGTAGTTTGGCTATCTGAAACTAAAATATTATTCATAATGGAGACGGCCATTCCAGTCAAACACTGGGGATAGCGCACCTTTTTGCATTTACACAAGACTTGTTCTTTTGAAATAACTCTAACTCTTTAAATAACATTTTCATGAGGACGGTATTGTTAAAATTAACACAGTAATTCGTTTTCTGTTGCAAAAAAGACATGTTTGCATTTTTCAATTTCAATTCTCTGTATCAGAATTTTGAGATGCTAACCAACTAGCAGACATGTAATCTAAATATAATTAGTTGCATTGTAATGTAAAGCACACAAAACAACACGAGGAACTCGTAATTGATGCACTTCTTGCATTATACCCATATATAATAGATTCTATAAGATAGTCTTTTATGTTCAAACTATTTTTCTGGCCTATGTAAAATGATAAAAACATTTTAGATTATAAATTTCAGTCCGTAACGTTTGATTTTATGCGGTGACAAAGTTTTGACTAAAAATATAATCCACTGGAATAGGATCTCCCATTCTTGTAATTATAAAACCCACCGTATTGAACTATCATTAGCATGTCAGATATATTGGGGGTTTTCACACCACTATATTTTCTTTTTGCCTATCAATTTTTCTTTCCTGGGAGTAGAGTGGAGTGGTATGTACTATTGTTTCGATAACGTAAATGAAATATGTATTGCCTGACCTTTTTTACATTCATTCAAGTTCTTTTATAACCTTTGTCAGGAAAACCTAAATACGAGTTTTCTCTGCATGTCTGATATTAATTACGTGCCATATATCTAACAACCAACTTGCATTTTGGCTTATTTCATGTCCAAATGGCATGAATACCCTAGCTACGAGCTCTGAACTGTACCGTAAGCCAAGAATATGTTCTGCATTGCACAAAGGACGAATAATGGAGACTCGACTAAACAGACTCAGTGACTAGACTTGAGACCGAAAGGATGAGGGTTTTAATAATCGGATCATCCTGGTATATTACGGTAGTTTGTCCTACCGAAAAATACTTTGCTACATGTGCTAGACACCAAGAACCTAATTGAGCCGCTGTGCTGTAAGACACCAACCCAATCTAATGATACAAAAGGTATTTTTAATGTCAAATAAGTATTCAATGGAATTATCCATGTTATCTTATCATTATAGTGGCATGGATCAGTGGTAAACTTTCTATACTCGTTATTTACTGCTTCTTCAGTATGCAGTTTCATCTTTCACATAGTGAAATCTAGATATATATTTTTTACTGAACTAAATTACAGAATTTTTAAAATTTTGATCTTCAAACAAATGTCACTGAAATATTTATATAACTCTTGATAATTACAGTGGTAAAAGTTATTACGGTTTGACTATTCATACGTTTTACTACTCTCAAATAGGAAGTTGTATAATAAAAAGCACTCTCTCTCTCTCTCTCTCTCTCTCTCTCTCTCTCTCTCTCTCTCTCTGTTTCATTCTTACGTAGTTATTGGTTTATCGATTATATAAGTTTCCACAAGACCAATAACACAGGACAGTATGCTGTTTTTATTGATTTTATGTTTGCGTCACGTAATTAAGCAAATGCACGTATGGGATATTGGTGATTTTCTGTCTGGCCTGTCATCTTAGAGTGCTCTAAATTGAGTAGGTCGATATTGATTTAGATGAAATGAATTATTAATTGTGATTAAAAAAATTAATTCATTTAAATTTCATAACTGATTTATGGTCAGTACCTTTTGAATAGGACATGTTCGTCTTTTGTTCAATAGTTCGAATAATGCGCTATCTCACCTTCTCTGCTAGAGTAGTTAGCATGCTGAGATTTAGCTGGACTTGATATGAGGATCATTTATTTTGTAATCTCTGTTGGCAAACTTTGCAGGTGCGCTAGACAAACCAACTTCTGGACAAATCATTTTCTAGACAAATCAACTCCTGAACAAATCAACTCCTAGACAAATCGACTCCTAGAAAAATCAATATACTGACTACTACGGTAGAAAAGGAAAACCGAAAACCATATCCATTACTTAAAACAGCAGAAAAATATTTGTTGTTACTGACTGTGGTACGCACGTCACAGGGAAAGTTGACTAGAAGGGAGAGGAAAATATGGAGTAGAGAGGAAGCGAAACAGTAGGAAACAATGGTGGTGTCTTTCAAATAATTAATAGATATATTTGATTGATGATGATGATGATGATGATGATGATGATGATGATGATGACGATGATGATGATATCTATCTATCTATCTATCTATCTATCTATCTATCTATCTATCTATCTATCTATCTATCTATCTCTCTCTCATATATATATATATATATATATATATATATATATATATATATATATATATATATATGCATGTGTTTGTGTAATTTATGCATATATTTTGGCATATTTGGTCGAAGACTTTAGTTTGAATCAGTTGTAAATTTATGTTTTTTGATTTTTTCTGAAGAGTTTCAAAATATTAGAATACGTTTTAATGCCAAAAAATATATAAATACGTGAAAACTAGATAATTCTTTATTTCTCCTTTTTAAGTTTTGTCATGGGAAAAATGATAAAAACTGAAGTATTGCGTTTAATTTATTGGTCCCCACAACGATATCATCGTTGAAACACAGCGTGCTTTGGCGCAATATGTAATCCCGAGGAGCAAAGTATTCCTGACTCCCATGTCAGTCTCGGCTGGAAAAGAAATTATTCGTCTAAGATTTATAATCTTATTTTTCTCCGTGTCATGGTCTATTTCGCTTGAAACAGCAAAAGAAACTCAAAACCATCTAAACGCCGTTCTTTGAGCAACATTGCAGTATGATTGCTTTTTCAGACGGCAAAGTTCGGATTGGTATCATTCCGGGAAAAGGTTTCATATCCTTTTCCTTTGCTGTGCCGAAACTGATAGAGTAGACGGGTGCTTGAAAAAAACTAAACTAACATAAACTTCAAAGGCAGAAAAAAATCAAAAGGCATGAAATGGAGTGATATAAGTATATTTACAGCAACTAAATCGTTAAAGGAATGTTGTGACAGGATAACCACATCATTACTTAGATTGCATGCAAGAACGGAATTCTGGGATAAATGCTATATTTGATTGGTTTATTGTCATTTTCAGTGCTTCTACTCACATTGTATTATTTCACGTGTAAATCAAAGTTTTCTATTTATCTTTACTGCTTATTGTGTTCTGCCTCGTCTTTCACAGTTAGATGAAAGGTACAAAAACATACATGCTCTATGGAACCAATTTGTACAGACAGTTGTGTTATAATTACTGCTTTAAAGTTATCGGATGGTTTCATTTTTCACTGCACTTTTTTTCAATATGGACACTTTCCCATCTCTTCTTTCTTAAGAGAGTGAGTTCCACTTGGCAGCTTTTGATACCTGTTTCATATACATGCTTACCTTGATAATGGAAAACAAATCGTACGAAAATATTTTGCTGGTGATTTTGTGGAAAATGTTGGGTCGTTCAGATCTCTTAAATGTTTTAGTACAAAAGAACAAATATGGTTTTTAAATCTCAATATAACTGAAGACAATCATTGGTTCATTGGAAAAATATAAAATTTTGTCCCTTACTCAGCATTTGTTTTCTTTAAGTCTGTAATCGAGAATGAATCGGGAATGAAAAAATTAGAAATTTTGAAAATACAACAAAAACATCGTGAGCAGCAGAATGAATAGGATTTGGTTTTCGCTGTTAAAGATAAAAGAGTGCAATTATTTACCAGCTTTCACCACTTAAGCTTTAACATAAAGTAGACGACTTACACGTCATTGAAGTATTATGTTAAAAGATGAGCTAATATATAAATATATAAATACATAAACGTAACATTTGGCCAATATTTCATCCATTTGAAATTAAAAAAAGCACAGGAAGAAAAGTTGTTCATTGCTTGCAAATTAGTGTTTCTTAAATTAAATTTCTTAAGGGTTCCGGAAGTAATCTTAGTTGCATTTGAAAATATTTATCGTAACTATGCATCGTCACTATGCAAGGGAAGTAACTGGCTTGATTTCCTTTTGATCAAAGCCTCATGGTTTACGTATTCGCTGACAACTAGTCCTATAAGTTTCTTTGGATTTTCTATAGCGTGTGGTCTATTCTGAGTTAAAGCCTATCAAACAAAATGCCATCCTTTCAATGTAACATTCCCAGACTGGAAGTTTTGTTTATACTTTTGTTTCATATTTAATATTATCTGCCAGACACAATATGTTCGTGAAAGAACAAATATGCTAAACGGTCAGTATAAGTATATGCTTTCAGAGCTATTTTCAATTAAAGCGACTGCATTTCCTTTTATTATATTGAATATTAGTTTAGATAACCATATAATTACCGCAAGACCATATTTCTTTTTTTAGGGGTTGGGTGCCCTCGTCTGATCTTTCCAGACCATTCAAGGGGCCACACCTCCCTAACTTTATTTTTACTCGAAGGCATCATGTAATGTTTGCTTAACTTTATTTTAACCAGTAGGCTTAGTTAGTAATGTTTGCTAATTTAGAAAGGTCTTTACTATATTTGAATATTGTTTTTATTAATTAATAAATTGTATAATAATTGTATGAATATATCCATTAGATATCTTTACATTTCCTCATCTTCTATCTCCGTTTGTCCATCGAGGGTATCCTCTAGATCTTAGTCTCGTGATAGCTTGTACTTTTTCTTTGTAGATTTCTCCATTTTTCCGATGTTGATTTTGATATTTTCCCTAGGTCCATTGTTCAGTGACTTTCTCGCCTTTTTGCTCTTTCTGTTTTCTCGTCTGTGTATTTGCCATTTGCTTATATACTGCTTCTTTTGGAATTTGTTTTTGTTCTCTACTTGGCAGTTGCTGTTGTTGTTGTTGTTTTTGTACAAATTGAGCTTGTTCTTGGATTTGTTTTGGGTCCATTCTTGTCAAAGGTGGTTGTTGTTTGTTGATTGGTTTGTGCATTATTTGCTGTTGGTTAATTTTGTGTGCTTGTTTACTTGGTTGATGTTGATGTTGTACATTTGATTCCTGTTGACTTCTTTGTTTCTGTTCTTTATCTTCTCTCTGTTGTTGTTGTTGCTGAGTAGCTTTTAGTTTTTCTGTCATAATTTGCTCGTTTGCTTGTTTTGGAAATATTGTTATTTCACAAATGTGGCTTGTCTTTTGTACATGTTGAAATTGTTGTGCCATTTCTTGATCTATTGGACATCTCCTGCGCGTATGCCCCACTTTTTCACATTTACGGCATTTCATATTGAAGATACAGCATTTGTACCACGTTTTGGCTAGGAAACCGTGCAAATAGAAAACCTTCGTGATGGTATATAGTTTTTCTCTTTCAATTTCTAATATTGTGTTCCCATTTTTTATTTGGTATCCTGGAATATTGTCTAGTCTCGCATTGTATACTTTAGTTTTAAATTTATTTTTGAATTTTTCCATCGTTGCTTCTAACAGAATTTCCATGGGTATGTCAACTATGTGCAGTTCTCCTGTCTTCTTTTTTTATTTTCCTCAGAAATGGTTCTGGTTTCTGAATAATGATTGTCCACCCTACTATTTCCATTTCACCATATGGCATAACTGGTTCAGTACCCTTTGGTATTATTATAAATCATTTCTTTGTTGTACTGATACTGGCAGTTAAATCCACAAAATCTTTATTTCTTATGCTGAAAGCCGCCATCACCCCACTTATTGAAGGTCTCTAATCTAATGGTATCCTTCCTGTATCAACTTCTTGTTGACCTTTACTACATGTACACTTCAGGTAAGAGCCTTCTGATGTATCTACTCTTTCTGTGTGGAAATATTTTTCCTGTTCTGTCAACTGCTTGTTGGACGCCATCTTGGTTAATTCGTGAGTCTTGTTGTGCACTTAGTTGGATTTGTTTTCAAGTTGAATTTTAGTTTTGCTTTTTGTTTATATACTGTTACGTATATTGATTCATGATTCCTTTGTCGTCTTTGTCTAAGCCAAAATAATGGTAGTACCATAATCCAAATTAGGTCTGCTTTTCTCCGTGCCATTTTTCAAACTGAAAACCCTTGACTTAACTCTGTCGTAAACGACTTTGCAAGACCATATTTCGCTTTAAATTTTCAAGTTATTACTCGTTGGACATATGTGTACATAATTGATTATTCCGCTTCAACCCGCGTCTTGTTAGTGTCGTAATGAATTGTCGTATGTGTGCAGACAATTAGAAGACATGTTTACAACGTCACGTGACAATTTGACACGAGCTGTAATGGACGTTTTGATGGTGGGGTTATGATTAATATGTATGTTGAGATTTAAGACATTCATACTACTTATCGGACACATCCTGACAAATGTATCCTATTCTCATTTTACGATCTACAAAGCTTAGTGGTTTCTCTTCACAGACGAGCGTTTCATCAAGAAATGAGAAATCTCCATCTTCTCATAACGTTTGGATAGACTGACCTTTTAACCCCAACGAATTTGGGTTATAAACTACGGATAGTCAATTTTTTGTCAATATTAACACTAAAATTATACTACGAAAACTTGGAGAATATGTGTCATTAGGCTGGCTGGACACTTATTAATATAAGAGAGGAAACAAGAGAGTCATTGAAGGAGTGCGTATTTTAAAGATGGTAGAAGAGCTCTCTGAATAATATTGAATGCAATATATATTTCAACGAAAAAATACGAAATATAGCCTTGTTAAAAACAAATGATGACGTCGATAATAAAACCAGGGCACCCACACTGATTTATTAGAAATAAAATCCTCAATTTTCGTCTTTGGCTAAAATAAATTTTAATCATAAAGCATGCACTAAGGTTTTTGGACATATCAGCATATCAGCTGGTTACTCCATGCGGACAAAAAAGTAATAACGGCGAACATGAGGTGAGCATGAGTCAGGTATGTGTCCTATACGTCATCGGCAGACAACACCTCATCTACAAAGCAGAAATGCTAGCGGAGTCAATAAAACAAAAATAAATATACTTTACAATTTAAATAAAGTGATTATACGGTGCATAGGTAACAAACAAAAAAATACCTAGTACTATCTTTTTTCCGTAATTCATCTTCAGCGCGTAATATTTTTAAATTACTATAGATTTTTAAATTAAAGCAAAGAATAGATTCATAATGTTCGAGGAATGGTAAGTTCACAATGTAATTGCATCATGAAAGAAACAATTTTCACCCACCTGGATTTTGCTCCTGATTATCCAAACCTATTGACGGAAAATCAGTATAATGCGTGAAAACCCTCATATGTTGTCAGCCATTTTAACGGGCTTTTTTACTATGATCCATTTTCAAGGGTAATCATAACTAATTATAAGCAGCTAGTTGTAGAAGCTTTGACAAGTTATTTATATGTGACAGATTTCCGTTCTGAGTCCTAGATCTTTAATGGCGTTGCAAGAACATAAAGACCTTTCAAACACAGGGAATATAGGAATAAACTGGACCGGAATACTCAGTCGTACTGGAATCTATATTGGTTCAGTATTACTAATTCTTTAAGGCTTCACAATATATTGTTTCAAGCCAGGGCTATTTGCTTGACCGGGCATTGTCAAACACTAGCGCGATTCCGCTAGAAAACATAAGTTTATCACAAATTTCCAAAGACTTCCATTCAATTGTTGTTGTACATTAGAAATTCCAACGTGTCTATTCTATACATTAATTTTACTTTAATCAATTCAAGACCACATATCTCAAAACTTTCCAATTGTCTATCAACCGCACATCTGCATGGTTTCTCTTCATCAACTTTTCGTACCGTCAGCATTTCACGCCGTAAAACTATATAACTATTCTCTAACACAATGAACTTTATTGACTATCTCACCTTATGTCATTCGAATCATAGTTTTAGGTCACTTTCCGCCGTAAAACTGCATCACATTTGCCATCAAGGCGATATAAACGGTAACTACGGAGTCCCTTCTTGTTTATTCGATTGTGTAATTTAGTGATCTCCCAGCGTAAATATTGCCACTGCAGTCACACTACTAATGTACACCACTAGACTTTAATAGGTACTATTGAACTGAGAGACGCTTCGGCAAAAAGAGACCCTTCTCTGTTTTTTTTTTTTGTTTCAGGAGCAGACTAAACTAAATGGACAAAAGCAGAAGATTTAACAAAAAAAACAACGTTAAAAACAACAAAAAATTTAACGAAAATAAGCAGAACTAAACAAAAAACATAAGATTTAACAAACAAAAGTTCCAAGAGCAACAACAAAAGAAGATTTATAGAAAATACAGATACACAAAAGAAGAATCAATTTAAGGGGCAGTTCAGGACGGCTCTGCCTACTGCCCCATAAAGCCCCCCCCAACGTAACCCTTTTCGAGGAAAAGAGCACCACTCCCCTTCTTTTTTCTTTCTATTTTCAGGAAGAGGCTAGACTAAATGGACAAAAACAGAAGATTTAACGAAAAACAGCATCAAGAAAAGCAGAAGATTTAACGAAAATAAACAGAACGACACAAATAATAGAAGAAGATTTAACGAAAATCAGTTTCCAATAACAACAACAAAAGACGATTTAACGGAAACACAGATACACAGAAGAAGAATCAATTCAAGGGGCAGTTCATGAAGGCTTTGCTTACTGTCCCACAAGACCCTTCCGAACAACGAAACCCTTTTCAAAAAAGTATGCTTCCCTCTTTCTTTTTTTTTGCACACGAGGCATTCATTCCGGCCAAAGAAAGCCTTATTCAAACCTAGAACTTGCAAGCCCTGAAACTAACGATTGGGTAAAAATTCCAACTCATCTTTCTGTAACCCCAATTAAGATCACTAAAGCGAAGATATGCTCTTCAAACCGACTCAATAATAAGAACATTTTGAATAAACAGAAGGACTCAAAGAGCACAAAATCTACAAGAACTAACAAGAGTTAGGCAAATTCACAACTCAGGACTATGTGGCTCGAATGTGAAACTCACATGTTTGGCATTATAATAGGAACAACACAATACAGTAGGAAACGGGACAAGAATTTGAAATACCTAAACATCCACCTTGCTGTTGGAATACTCGGTAACAAGGTGGACGAAGGCGGGACAAATAACAGGGATCTACACAATCAGCATTAATTGCCTCACAGAAAAGAGCTGCTGACTTTGATTGCCTTTTGAAAAGAATCACCCAACAACAAAAGATACGTTCCGGACAACGATTTTTAATGGTTGTCTGAATGACTTGCTTTGCATCCAGCGGCAGGCATGGGTGGCATTGTGGCTGGTTGTGGTGGGCGATGCTGTCTGGCTATATGGCTGTATTGACTGGCAATAAACAATAAATGGTCAAGGGTCTTTTGGTTCCGAAAAGGCCAAACAGCTTTTCCAGAAGCCCAGCACTCGGGCTAAGCACCTCCCTGGAGAGCAATGGCACTTAAAAAGTGACATCCGGCTCAGGTAGTAAGCAATCCAGGAGGGTTATCGCCCAGCACTGGGGCAAACGGTCCTTTTAAGGGCTTTAATCAAGTCGTATAAGCTATGAAAGTATCGGCATCGCCATCAGTAAGATTCATGCGGTTCTGACATGAATTCATCAAACGTAAATCATGGCATCATGGAAATTCACTAAGACTTCAATCCGTGATGTTTGTTCTTAATATTTGGCTAATTATGTTGGGCTAAGGAGTTGAACCGAGTTCCAATAATCAAACGGTACTCTATAACTAAATGCGCATACTCTAAATTTATTACAATATTTACAGACTGGCTTGTATTGGCATATATTTATCATGAAATTTAGTCTTTTTCAGCATTTCATACTGTTCAAACTGCAGGTTTTCGAACAAAGTCTAAAATGCATCCATTATGCCATCTAAGTGTGTTGAACTCTTTCAAAATTTCTTTTCGTTGGAACCCAAATAATAGTGCGCAAAATTTAATGCTGTAGTTGATTTGCATCAACATTTTTAAATCAATGTGACCGCCACAACGTCTATTGAATAGTGTTACCTCAACAATGTTTATCAATTAATGTGACCGCGACAACGTTATTTAATAGTGTGACCTCAACAATGCTCATCAATTAATGTGATCGCCACAACGTCTTCTGAATAGTGAATGCAGGCTGCATGTTCGTTCCTGTTCTGGTTGGAATATCCCTTTAGGTAAACATTTTTATTATTTTCATACCGAACAAGCAATTTGTATTATTATCTACCTTGCTGTTAGAATTGACGTCTTTATTTCCTTTCAATATTTTTTGACTAAAATATACACCTCATGACGCTATGACCGTTTTAAGCTGGCTGAGAATTGAGATATTTAATATTTATACTGAATGTGACATTTGAGCATGTCATGAGCAAATGGTGTGGTTCTGTGGTAACACTAGTACTTCTGGATATCTGATCGCTGACATTCTTTAAAAAAATATATCAGCCATTTTAGACAGCTTGTATGGTCATAAAATTATACCCGTGGCAGAAATGAAGTGCTAACTGTATATAAAGAACTTTATATAAAGAAGCTCGTATCCAATACACATAAGGCGAAAACCGTCAACATTATTCATTGCTTGAGTGTAATCTGTCGAAGCCGACATCGCTCTACGGCGTATAAATAGCAATCGGTCTACGGTCTACAAAACACAGCAACTGTTTTTCAAATTAGCCCAATTACCATATGCATGGTAACGAAAACAAATACGGCTCGTTTTACGTCTTTGTTGGATGTTTCATGTGCAGTTGAGCACTGTTCTGCCGAATGACTTAAGTGGGACTTAAGGTTTCATGATTATATACGTGATAGCTGTTGTTTCAGCAAGCTTCTTTGACCATCTAACCGAGCTTAACGGCATCCTGCGGGAAACAAGATTTGTTTAACCGGCTAGATTACGTACTATATATATTTCGCTATTTCATTGGCTCTACCGTCTTATGTCATAAAACATTTCAGCACCTGCAAATTCCTACAGATCGCTGAATAATGCTATTGCTTGTATGTGTGTAGAATTATGTAATCAGTCACACATAGGTCTGAAGCTTTGACACATAGGTGACAATCGCTATAGGCCACATACAAATGGTCATCAAGGTTATAATGTTTGAGCATTTTCTCAAATTCATTACTTAAAGTGTACAATGTTAAGTATCGGTTACATATGCTTTAGTAATCAGGATGCGTTGTTATCTCGTCTCTCAATAAGGCTAATCAACCTATCGACAGTTGCAAATCAATTATTGTTCGTCTATGATACCACGAGACCTTAACTGCATACTACGTTTTGATACTGACGTTACCACGGTTGCTTATGGGATGATTGGCCTGGCCTAGTCGAGTACTTTAGTCGGAACATACTCCATTAGATTCCGTCGCATATTCAAAGAAAAAGGCTTGGGGCATAAATAGTGGTCCTTTTGATCTGCCCTCAGGCTCATCCTCTAAATTTGGTCATACCTGCAGATGCGTCATAGAGATTCGATGATGGGTTATCATTAACGGCACCATATATATTGTTGCAAGCTATTAAAGTTTGACGTTTTCACAAATTTGTACTTAAAATTCAGATGAACAACATTCAGAATTACGAGTGCAGTGCAATAATATTTTGCCAGGTTAATTCCATTATATGAATTGTGGTGGCAAGACTGATCAAATGAATGCTTACACGTGTCAGAAACAATGGTATGGTTATTTCTATATGTTTTTGTCCCAGCTCTTTCGCAGACAAATGACTATTTATGATGTAGTATGTTTCTTTCTTCCTGATATATATATATATATATATATATATATATATATATATATATATATATATATATATATATATATATATATATATATATATATATATATATATATACGATTTAATATAACACAATGCAATGTAAGTCAGTGAATATGTTCCTAACTAGACATATTTAGCAGTATGCTCTAAAAATGGTTATTTATCTCCACCTTAGTCGATGAATAGCCGATGAATACGGGAATCATCACCGGTGGGGGTTTTTTTGTTTATTTGTTCGCTTGTTTTGTTGTTGCTGTTGTTTTTATTTTTCTGTGTGCTAACATTGAGTCATTGGGCACAAGATATGAGTTTCTTGAGCCCAAGAAAAGACTGATTTAATTTGCACGACCAGTCAGTCTCTACACGCTCGGGCATTACCGCACATGTTCGGAAAAACACCCCATAGGAATTGTTACATCAGCTGGTATTCCAAATGTAAGTGCCATCGCATGACCATTTCCGTGAATAATGAAAGAACCTCGGATGTTGTTGTAGTAATACATATAAACATGATGTCCATTTAGTGGTTAGTCTCAGGAGAAGTACACAATATGCGTTGTAACAAATAAGGACCGACAATGTTACAATTAAGACTGTCTCTTTCCACCTCCATCTTGTACTATATGAACAAAAGTAGATCGGAATATTTATTTAATGGCAGCAAATTTCATTGAAGTTTACCTCTCGACTTGCCTGAAACGTCGGAGGATTTCCGATTGCCTCCCTTTCCTACGCGTTATCATTTAATCACCGTATTTCGGGATGGATTTTGATTACAAATCCACGAGGTATTCTGACTGAATATCAGTTACAATGTACGTCGTACATCTTGCAACAAAAGAAATGATTGCAGTTTCAACAGACAGAAAAACATTATATGCAAGATGAGAGAGAGAGAGAGAGAGAGAAAGAGAGAGAGAGAGAGAGAGAGAGAGAGAGAGAGAGAGAGAGAGAGAGAGAGATTAGGTTGTTTAATATTTTCAATTCTCTTTTGAGTGCAGTTTTTGTTTTAGTAAATCATAGCAGTTTTTGTTTTAGTAAATCATAGCACATTTTCATAAGCAACCGTAAAAGAAAAATAAGTTCTTGCCACAAATAAGATTTTATTCCACCAACAGCTGGTACTGATTTGTACACTTAGTATCCTCGTGTTTTGTACTTGCGAATACTCGTGACTTATCTTGTCATTATTAGCAAACGTCCAACATTAATGTCTGAAAAAAGTCTTGCCTTCTCACAAATTTGTAGTACATATCTAGAACAATGACGCAGAATCCAAACCTTTAACATGAGGATGGTAATGATCGTACATTTTCACAGCTACCTCTGGGGAGGGACCCATATTGACAGTAGGGGAGCAAATGTGGAGAGGTGGGTCGAGCCTCGAACCTAGTGGTGCTAAACATCGGTGAACCAATTAGACTAAATCCCAAAAATAGGACCCTATCAATAATTGACCTCACTATAAACACCCCAAAGATAGCACTAATATCCGACTGGGAAGTAAATCAATCAAGCACTCTAGGCAGCGACCAATATCCTACACTCACTACCATAATATTAGAAATACATAGGAGCAACAACTTTCCCCACCCAGGAAGAGGTATAATAAAGCAGACTGGGCGACATTTTCACTTCCTTTAAGATCCTGTAAACTTAGATATAGACCTAACTCAATACACAGTCAGACCACCTCGTCTTTTTCTATGAAGTTACTTCTCAATCAATCTTTGTTTTCTAAATAATTGAGGTTGTCAAAATTGCAATTAACAGCATAGTTTTGTATTTCTAACCTGGAGTTCAAACTTTGTTCTAATTTTCCCGTCAAGGCACATATAGAAATCACGCTTTTATAATCACTTCTATAGGTACGGCCGCGTCAACGTTCTTGATATGAGTCTCTGCGATCCCTGTTTCTCTCTCAGTTTCAACATCTGCTATCTTTGTTATTGTCCGTCCAAAGCCTATTAACACCAATATTAGAGCCGTCAAGAGTGTATTGCATAATCTGGTAACAGGTGGGCAATCATCGTAAATGCACACAACAGTTATACTTGAATGTAATATTCACAGTCCGAAATTATAACTTAACAGTTTGACGCTAATGCTTTATATAAAAAATGATCCGGCACATCGCCTTTAGTTGAAACAACTAAATTAAATTTCAGAACACCTGCATCGACCAAAATGTTCCCCCATCCCCTCAGGACCAATTTCCAGACAATATAACCCTGGTTCTAATATCATTGAGCATTTACTATAGTATGTTCCTTTTATCTACTATATATCCAATATCATAAACAACACCTGTCGTGTGTCAGTTTCAAAATGCGACATTTACGCGTCACACCTGTAAGCTTTTACCTGAGATCTACCTGATACCGGATCGACAAGCCAACCACGAGGGAAAGGTCAAGTCTGCAAACATCTGATGTCATACAATTTTACGATGTATATCAACCATATGCTCTGGTTTGGAAAATTAACTTTGTCAGCCTCAAACTTTCTCATGACATAGAAGGCAGAAACGTCAAGATACATGTGTCAACTGTCCAACGACGCTTTTTATATTCAGCTCAATTGGCATTATAACCTACTTTTGTTCCATTGTTAGATTTGAGTCTGGAGCATGTCGTGTACCAGCTGTAACTAACAAGACGTGGGTAATACTGTATTCACTTTCCATTAAAGAAATATATGGAACCGTATCACTGTTTGTAGGTCCTACGATACGGATCCCGAAACAATATTTGAAAAACTTGACCAAGCAGTTATTGTTATGACTGTTCTCTTGGTGTGATGTTTCCTTTATACACTATATTATTGGTCGGTATCTCGATTAATTTATTGTGTATCATAATGTAGTATCGAACATAAAAATCACGGAACCAAACGAATGGGCTTAGTGCATCATGGGAGACAGTGTACGGCGATTCTCATTTGCAGCCTTGCATGCCTTTAGCTATACGGACCCCATAGACTGTTTAAGAAACAGCGATTGACTGACAATCTGGTTATGTTTGCTTCGCAGAGTTTTGGTCAATCCAAAATGCAGCCGAAACCAAAGTAGTGCAATTAGATTGCGGTATCTTATATTGTAAAACAAATTCCGGCAAACAAGATGAATAATGTTTCTCAGATTACTGCACTGACTTACAGGTGGATGATTCTATTTTGAAGACATAACCGAGTTATGTCTCTGATAAACATAATGACATATTTGAAAGACTTTACCAAGTAGATTGTGTGGTGACTTTCCTCGCGCTCGGTGTGATTGTTTAACTTTTATTAAAATTAAATATATTAATTTGACATACTACTTTTCATCCAAAATATTTGTACGAAACATCATCAAAATATATACGCTACAAATGTGACCACGATCATATAGAATATTCACACACAAAAAAATATCCATCATTAAACATAAATGCCAGCAAATATTGGGGCTACAAGAAATTTCGTGGATATTATACTAAAGTACAATATATAAGAATATTATTGCGGTGTACATTATACAAATGCAAATCTATAAAATCAGAAAAAGTCTTATAGTATTTTGAAACAATGTGTGAATATATCCAATATTTGAACCAGATTACCCGATCAATGGTGCGTGTGTTTGTAGGTGCGTGCTTGCGTGTTGTAACGTACAAGGAAGATTAAATCGTTGCTTCAATTTAATGCGAAATACAGAATCGTCAAAAAGGCACAAAAGATCTTGTATGAATTTTTATATTCACCTGATAAATTAAATGACTCGGATATAATATTGGAGCAATAACAATGTAGACCTGCCTAAGGGCAAAAACGTGAAAAGTCATTGTATGATGATTTGCAAGTACAAATGAATTCGCTGACGTAGATAATGATTTATTCTTCCATACTATATCGTGTGCCTAAGATTCTCCATGATTTCAAGTTGTACATAGCTAATAAACAAAATATTTAAATAGCATCTTAATTCAAGGTCAGTCTTATTATCAATCAGACTAGGGTTTTACATTGGATTGCTTCGCATCTTCTTGTATATAAGCCAAGCGACAATGCTTATAACTTGGGATTTGATAAACAAATAATTAATTTCTGTCAAGATTTGTCCGTGGGAATCCATTTGTTATCAGAGTTTTCAATTGTGTTGTTAAAGTGAGATATGATTGGAGAGAAATTATGTATTTAAAATATCCATGAGCTGCTTTACGTTTGGATTAATATATATATATATATATATATATATATATATATATATATATATATATATATATATATATATATATATATATATATATATCCTTTGTTACTAAGTAACAAAGGAAAGAGTGAAAGCCAACAAGTTTTTTTTATATTTTAACAAAACAATTTATTTCCCTAGACAACAATGTCAAAATTGGTAAACAGGACTTACAGTCTGTGAATATAATCCAAACTTTGATCCAAAAAATGAAAACTCAGTTCATTTCGTGTCGCTAAATAGTTCAATAAAAATCCAGGTTTGAGTCCCGACGACGTACAAATATGGAAGGCGATGACATCAGATGTGGTCCAGCATACGAACAAAAATAATTCCTCACTTGAATCACATTATTTGTTTCCGAATAATTCTAGTATAAACTTCCATGAATATCTTTCAGAATTTGGTTTTATAGAAAAGTCAGTTTGTTGAGTTTCCATGGGAATAAATTATTAAATCCAAAAACCAGACGGAGAACAAACAATCTTGGCAACAAATTAAAAATAATACACTTTGTGCCTTCAAGGCTTCGAATGACTGTCCAAAATTATTAAAATTGCGTATTTAGATCCCCAATACCTCATTTGAATTCTCGAGAGATTGGTCATGTGATCTCTTACTACACTATTTTTGTCACGTCCACCAGTATTTATCTACTTAAAAACCAATCATAAAAAAGTTGTTTTCAAACAGTGATCACGGGAAGAAAGTATGCCCGTGATACTGACCAATCATTTTAACTTCCTGTTGACACTATTACTATTACAATGAAATGCAATGAAACAAAAAAGAAATAAAAAGAATTTTAAGCCTTAAACACAAGCAATATAATCACATATACGTAACACTTCCCAATTGAGAAGAAAAGAAAGATGTATATAATAAAGTTTTCTTTTAACCATCTGTAAATTATACATGCGGTAAAAATAGTACATAAGAAAATTCTTATGAATAATATAATAATATATGAAATAATATTTCTATAAACGGGATTGTCCATCTGCAATCAAATTGTCTTTTTCCTTTGATGTGCCTGATGTTCATATTATACTCTTGCAAAAACAAACTCCACCTTAATAATGTTTAATTTTTATTTTTCATCTTTTCGATGAAAGTAAGGGGGCTGTGATCATAATACACAACAACTGGAGAAGGCAATGTCAAAATAAAAGCTAAACATTCCTTCTTGATAGATAAGTAATTTCTTTGGTGCCTATTTGATTTCTTTAAGATATAGCAAACTGGGTGATCAATATCACTATTGTCTTCTTGAAGTAATACTTCTACAACCTTGAAACTTGGATCTATTACAACCGGAACACTTTTGAGTATTGTTTTTAACCTATCAAAAGCTTCCTGACATTTTTCGGTCCAGAGAAGCTTATTTCTCTTACTTAATAAATTTGTCAGAGGTTCAGCAATATTGGAAAAGAATAAACAAAACTTTCCATAGTATCCGGCCATACCCAAAAATCGCATTAACTGCTTTTAACTGACAGGCACAGGAAAATCAAAGATAGCCTTCACCTTTGAGTCAATAGGTTTTACTTGACCATGTCCCACAATATGTCCTAAGAAAGTCGCACTAGGACAGAATTCACTTTTAGATAAATTGATTGTCAATTTAGCATCAGTGAGTTTTTCAAAGAATTTCTGAATTGTAGCTAGATGTCCTTTCCAGGTGAAGTTGTTGATAATGATGTCATCAATATAGCATCATAATTTTCTAAACCGGAGGTAATTCATCATATTAATCAAGCATTGAAACATAATTGGAGAACCCTTCATCCCAAAACGGCATTCATTTATACTGGTAGAGTCCATCTGGATTGATAAACACCGAAATTTCTTTCGCTCTTTCCGTAAGTGGAATTCGCCAAACTCCTTTTAGAAGGTCGAATTTGGTGACGTACTTGGCATTTCCTATTTTATCAATGCAGTCAGCGATCCTTGGTAACGGAAATAAATCTGTTTTTGTCACGTTGTTCACCTTCTTATTATCAGTGCACATACGGAAAGTTTTATCTGGTTTTGGAATCAGTATGCATGGTGAACTCCAATCAGTTTTACTGAGCTCTATGAAATCGTTCTCCAGCAAATACTGAATTTCTTTTTTCAATTATTCCTGTTTGAGAGGGTTCATCCTGTATGGGTGTTGTTTTACAGAATTTGAAGCAACAATTTCAACGTCATGAAATTTTTTTGTCCTTGTAAGAATATATGCAAACAAGTGTTCATATTTAAATAATAACTGTATAAGTTCATTTCTTTCTTCTTGCAGCAAATGTAAAAGTTTCTGGTCTAGATCTTTCATAATTTCCGAGTTCCGAAGAGTTCTTGCTCCAAGTTCAACAGTGTCCAATTGAATTACTTCACAGAAATCCTCAGTTTGTGGGACAGATACCATAAAATGAGTTATAATAATTGACTTAGCTGTCTTTTTCAATATACAAGTACTTCAATAATTTAGTTAGACATGAGTACTATACTTATAATTGAACTCATTAATTTTCTTCTTTACTTTGTAAGGACCGTCAAATCTAACTTGAAGAAAATTTTGACGAATGAGCAAGAGAGAATGAACTCTGTCACAGAACTACAATATTCTCTCAAGTAAAATTTTGCGAAACCATAGTTTCACTTTCGACTTGAATTGCAGGGTTCCAAATTCAAGTATAACATGCTGGAAAAGTCCAGACATGAAATTTGACCTTGGGTTTTCCTACCATTTGACAAGGATAACAAGATCTACAAAATTTACAAACATCACTTTTGCATTTTGGCCGATAAAAATGAGTCAAGACCTTGCTGCAAGTTTTTTTTCTTCCTAAATGAACAGCCAGAGGCGTTTCATGGGCCAAAATAAGTATTTCCTGTCTGTAAGATTTTGGAGGGTCTCCATTGTCTCATACGAATTTCATTTTGGACAATAAGATAGTTCACTGACCATTCGTCATTAGCAGGTACATCGGGATTCTCCATTGTCTCATACGAATTCCATTTTTAATGAAGTAACAGACAAGTACTTCAGTTGCAATAGTTTCTTTAACGGCCCTCTGAAACAAATAGGAGATCTCAGGATCTTTATCCTGTTCGACGAAAAGTGATTGTCGTTTATCACCCTGGTTAGATAAAAATCAATGAGTATTTAAAAGAGGATCACTGTGATCAATACCACCCAATTGATATAAATAAGAAGTGAAAGTGACCTCATCGAAAGCATGACCAAAACATGTGTCAGCTAAAGCAATATCTTCCATATGAAAATCATTCTCAAGAGCTTTCCTTGACATAGCTCTTGTAATTGCACAAGCTGGGTTAAGCTCAGGGTATTCTATTTCAATTGGATCAAGTTTCAGATCCAAAGAAGGCTTATCAGTTACAATTGGATTAACCACAAACTTTTCTCAATGTAGGTAGTTGTCTATTAACAAATCAATGCCCTCAACAGGTAGAATATACAATATGCCGACTGTCACAGGTTCTGAAACTAAGTCGGATGACAAATTTACAGAATGGAGAGTAACATTAACAAAGCCGCACTCTACTCCCTGAATGAGAACATTCTGATTAGAACAGGACTTCTCAGAAGAATACAAAATACCTGGCACTAAAAGACTTTGAGAAGTTTTTGTATCCCTTAAAATTTTAATAGGAATAGGATTAGCCGAGTCACCCAAGAGTGATATAGAACCTTTTGACATGAATGGTTTATAATTCTGCATAATAAAATAAAACTGGTGTTTATTAGACCCAACAGCTCTATTCCTTTCAATACATGACCGTGACCTTGATCTCATAGAAATAAGAGCATTTGTGATAGGTCTATCTTTCTTCTGATGCCCATATTTCAATTAAAAGCAATCGGAAATAACGTACACTTTTTTTCTTGCAATAGGTACACGAAGGCAGAGAAAATTATATTTAATTAAGTCTCTCAGAGAATTGATTTTTGGAATTTGTGCCAGATAGATTTTTAATGAGAGTTATATTTGGCTGAAAAACATTCTTAACAGTAGACTGCTGAGTGAATGTTTTACTTACCACAGTAACTTTATGAGTTAAGGAGTACTCATCGGCAGTAAGAGCAGCATTTTCAAAGATTTCAATCTTATGCTCTTTAAGATGATTCTTAATATCATTAGGAACAGTTGTTGAATTCTTCAAGCAACACAAGTTTTTCAAAACTTTCATAATCATGTTCAACTTTCTTGGCTAAGCATCATTTCTTAAATAAGTGGTTTCTTTTTCTCTAGCAAATTCAACATAAGTCTGCCCAGCTTCTTTTTATAGTTTCTGAATTGTTGACGATACGCCTCAGGGACTAACGCATAACCCCTTCATATGCACTACTTAACCAAATCATATTCCGAACTATATTGGAATGACAAAGATCCATATATATTTAGGGCTGTACCGAAAAGTACACATTGCAAAAATTGAGTCCAATGCTCCCTTGGCCAGGTCAAATTCTTTCATTCTAAGCGGTAATTCTCTTTCATCCTTCTCTCTTTGCATCTGACGTTCTCTCTCTCTCTCTCTCTCTCTCTCTCTCTCTCTCTCTCTCTCTCTCTCTCTCTCTCTCTCATTCTCTCTCCTCTTTTTCAAATTGTAATTGTTTATCTTTGACCCTCACCCGTCTCACTTTCTCCATATCCTGTCTCTCTTTCTCCTCTATCTCAAATTTCTCCCTTTTCTGTCTTTCTCTCTGTCTCGCTCTCTCTCTGTCTCTCTCTGTCTCTCTCTGTCTATCTGTCTCTCTCTCTCTCTCTTTCTGTCTCTCTCTCTCTCTTTTCCTCAAATTGCACTTGCAATTGATTCTCTTGTAGCTGCATTATTTCTCTTTTTCCTCTCTCTGAAGTTCGACCCTCCTTAACTATACTTACATTTTGAACATAATTGTTATTTCCATTGCTTTAACGTCATCGTCTGTCATAGACTTATTAATTAAAGCCAAAACACTTTAATAAAATAAAAACTTTTCCCAGCAAATATTGGATCAAAATATTTTTTTTTCGTTTCGTAAAGGACGATTTTGCATCAGAAATATATTACTTTCTGGCACGTTCAATCAACTCATCTTACTTAAGACTGTCCAACTGCTGTTCAGTTGGATTAGAAAAAAAAAGTTTCCACTTTTGATGACATTGTAAATGAAAGCCTGCTCTTTTCACTTAAGATTTGAAATAAAAATGTAAAAAAATTTATAATTAGAGACTAAAGGAAATTTAAATTTCAAAAATAAGTATCTGAAATATTAAACCCAAATTCATATATCCCAGGACGAATTACCAATTTTCTTTATTACGTCACAAGGGGTCGTACTCAGTATCAAAGAAAAGAGTGAATTCCAGCAAGCCAACAAGAATCCCGATGTCACGCTGATGTTGATCTGAACACGTTTGCCTCCAAAGCGGCGTCCACTGAGTTTACTATACGGATTTGTTGTTGACATTGACCCTTCCTTGGAAAGAACCATTTTAGCAGGAATATCTGCTTTTTCATTACCTTTAATATCAATAAAGATGTATAACCAAGAGCATACTATATTGTGGGAGGTACTCAGCCTAGTCGTTTTGACGAAAATATTGGCTAATAATTGGTTCTCCAGTTTTCTATTGTGTAGTGACTGAAGTACTGATAGCGAGTCGGATAATAAATCCTGTCTATGATACGTTTGTTTTCGATCGTGAAGTGTAAAAAGTACTTTTGATTCTTTAAGTAGCCAGGGAGGTGTTTCGGATAGAGACGTTTCCTGAGTTTTAAAAGATCAAGTTTGGTACTGTTAAGGCTGGGTGATATTCTAATGCCAAAGGAGGGTATGACATTTGGTTTTTTTCATATAAGGTTTTGTATACGGTTTGAAAAACAGCCGAAAAAACAGGATACAGAGGGATTGGTCTTAATCTGAGAGCATAGTGTACGGAAAGCATTTCTCTACGATGTGAAAAACGTGTTTTGTTCGCTTCACACTGTGATGTCTTAAATTCTCCTAGAGCGAGTCTTATTCTATGATGATGAATAGTGTCAAGCATCTACAAATATTACTTCCTAGCTGAATCACAAACGGCTTTTCTATCAACACCCAAGTCAGTGTGCGCTACTACGTTAAATAGATCTAGAGATTTCAAGAATTTAGCTTTCAAGATCTTTGGGTGTGGACTAAAAGTCAGTTTTCTGTCGAAACATCTTTGTCTTCTCAACTACTGAAATATATGTTCCGTCCAGCGTGAGTTTAGGTTCATCATGATGTATTCGTAACCGAAAGAAATGCATACATACCGTTTTTGATTTCGAAAATTTGAAACCGTTAGTACTAGCCAAATTTTCAATCTTGTTGATCTTTTGCCGTAGTTGTCAATTATATACATATACTTTGATCGATAATCATCAATGTATAAGAAGCAATCTACACCAGGAGCCAAATATTTAGTGATGCTATTGATACTGATGTTGTGAAACGTCACATATAAAATACTGCAATGGGGCATATTCATCTCTTGCTCGTGCATATCAGAGAGGGTGGAGCTCTCTCGAACTTGAAGTTTGATGTCAAAAGGGCACTTCCATGTCGTGTCATAGGCCTTTTCTAAATCAAACAAAACTACTACTAAATGTACCTTCTTGATAAATGCGTCGCGGATAAATGTTTCCAATCTAACCAGATGATCATTGGTGCTAAGGCCACATCGAAAGCCACATTGGAAAGGAGACATTACATTGTTGGTTTCCAAGTACTATACAAGCCGAGAATTGATTGTTTGTTCCATTGTTCGGCACGCATAACTCGTCAGTGCAATTGGTATGATCTTTACCTGGTTTGGGAACTGATATTATTGTTGCTTCTTTCCATATCTTAGATACATTACCAGCAATCCATACACCATTGAAGACTTTCAAAGAGATGTTAATGATGATTTTGGAATGTGTTTCAAAAACTGGCAATGAACTTCGTCAGGCTCTGCGGATGTATAACGGGCCTTGACTATAGTTTCTATAAGCTCCTAGTCGGAGAACATTTGGTTATGACATTCCGAGTTGCTGTATGTAAATTTTAAACTTGACGTTTCTTGTGTAGCTTTTGCTTTGCATCATAATAATTAAATGATGAGGATTTTTTTGAGAAACTGTCACCAAGAATATTTGCAATTGCTCGTTTACTATAATTAGTATTTTTTAATTTCAGATGTCGGAGTGGATTTTATTTTCTGTTTCCATTTATTTGGCTGATAGTGTCTCAAACTTTCTTTATAAGGGAACAAGAGTTTTAAAAAGAAACATTTTTTTCCATGATGCTCGTTTGCTTTCTTTGATTGTGTGACGAGCATTGACAATACAGTATTTACTTAGACTTTCGGGTGTGCGATGAATGCTAAATTTTATCCGTGCTTCTCGGCATTGTCTAGTGGCTTTTTTACATTATTTAATGACCTAAGATTTTAATTCTTTAACAGTTCGGTGAAAACTTGGGTATCGATTGTTCTGCTATTTTGATTCAAATAGAAGTAAAATGGTGAATAGGGTCATTAACGTTGAAAAGGGTATCCTCGTTCAGCCTTGCTTAACAGTGTTTCAAACTTAGCACAGTGACCTTCTTTATATTCCATTGTGGAATTACTTCATCAGTTGTAGAGTGAATATCTTCAAGGGAGACTCGAATGTGATCACTGAAGTGAAGGTCATCAGTGACCTTCCAATCATATTCCAAAAGCAGCGAAGGAGAACACATTGTTAAATCGATACACGTGTACTTACCCGTTCTTGGGTTAAGGACGTCGGAAATTTGGTGATATATAGAAATGAAGTCTTCTGCTTTGTAGCATTGTCACTTATGTGATTTAATCCCCATAAAATGTTATGGGCATTAAAATCTCCGAGTAAAACAACTGGCGGGAGAGGTTGTTGAACAAGGCTGTCTAATTCGTTTGGTACTACGTTTTTGTTTGGTGATATATAAATAGAATAAAATGTAATCACTTGGTGTAGAGTGATACTTAAAGCAAAATTGTGTTCAAATAGATGACATTGTGAAGAGTCCTGTTGTTCACAAGAGCAAAAACTCCTTCTGAGGCCCTGTCACCATTTATTTTAGCAAATGTTAAATATGGAATAGTGTGATATCAGTATCTTTCAAGCATGTTTCCTGCAGACATAGTACTGCAGGATCATATTCAATGAAGAGCAGAAGATCATTGTAGTTGGTTTTAAGTAATCGACTTGCATGGTCTTATTCTTCATTATAAGTTTAAAGTAGAGATCATGTAGCGAAGTTAGACCTTTCGCGTATTGAGTGTTGTGTAAGAGAATGAGGTCACTGGAATATTGATAAACGTTTTCATTTTTTTGATATTTTCTGTTTGACCTCGTCGCTCACACTGCAGCCCGATTATAACTTTTAACACTTTTTGATGTGCTGATCGATCCAGTTATTGTTTATTCAATCACAGAATGAGAAAGTGCGGCAAGCAGTTTTGAGTCAAATTTAGACAATAACCATGACGCGTGGGAATGACTCCATACTACATGGCTCGTCATCTGAGTCAGATAAATTTTTCCTTCGTTTGTTTTCATTATTTTTCGAGTTCGCCATATATATGCTCGGTTAAACTTCAGCACCTGTGCTCCCCACCCACCACAGAGCCCAACAAGGGTGCACTTTTCAATTGCCAAGGATATAAAGATGTTATACTCAGTAGGCTAGATCACTTCGTGATTCATCCAGTAAGATATACTCAGGCGGTACAATTACCTCCCAATTGACCCGTTCATGTACTGCCTTCTAGGAAGTCTTCTAAGACTTGGGAAAGGGAAAATTAAAGGTATCGGATGTAAGAGCAACGGTGGTGTCAAGAGAGATACAAAGAGAAAGATAAAGGAACTGAGTGAGTAAATAAAGACTTCCTATGGCTCAGAGTGACCAGCCGATTTGTCGCGATCAAACCCATCCCGAACTCCCTCTACAAGAAACAGAGGCAAAAGCAGTGTGATGCATCGGAATTTCTCTACTCAACAACCAGTAGTCTATCTGCTTAGTCGCCTCTTACAACACGTAGTGAGGACACGTCGGGCCAATTCTACAACACTGGACCCGCAGAGGAGAATATCATCAGAAAGCCTAGTCCAAAACAACTATTATGACGCAACGGATTGCAAAATGAGGAGTCGATACCGTTGTTACTCTTTTTTTATTTTTTAATACTCTCGTTGCACTTTCATGTGCTGGTATTACTCTATCAAAGGTAGTTTTCCTTATTTAACTGATGAAGTTAGAGTACTTTGGACTAATTTAGGCTTGCTTAGTCGAGTACTTGGGTGTAGCCAATTTGGTCAGCTGTATAATTTCCAAACGTATAATATTTAAAGACCTTTCTGCCATAATAAATGAAAGTAGCATAACGGTATGCAAACATTCTCTTCGCTGTGCACGTTGCAAATGCAAACAAGTTTACTTAACGCACTTAATTCTGTCAGATATTATAATATATGTAGAATGCCACCTTAATTGACAGGAACTCATCAGTTCTAGAGAAGACATGTCGTATGTTTAGGTGCTGAAATCATGACTTTAGAAAATTGGTCGTATTTCACATAATACCAACGCACACTTTCATATGCACAAGTAGTGAAGAAAGAGACATGGACAGGCTGGCTAACTTATTTATAATAAATTGACACTTTTAAACGCTGCATATGAAGTAAACGACACTTCCTTGCACTCAAATCTGTTACTATAAACACCTAATATGCGAAATCTTTACTATAAAATGCAAAATAAGTCACAAGGGCAGAGTCTGCACCTAATTGCCTTGCAAGAAACTTGCCCCTTGTTCCACTGGCTGGTGCTATTGCAATATTTGCATCGATTGTGCCTTATAGATAGGTTAACATTGGGGGTGTGGAGAGGGAATTTTGCTATAAATATAGAAAATTAGAATAAGTTTAAAGTTGCGTTCAGAAGCCTGGGGTTATTTCTGTCAAACTGTCTGAATCAACCCAATCTGCACTCAGATGTATTAATATATCATATTCCGAAAATGTAACTGTTTTCTACTAGTTGCATTTAATGAGTACGAATCACAATATGGGCCGCTAGCCAATAAAGTGTTGGGTTATGTTATTAAACTTCGAAAGAAAAGCAATGGCTTAACTTGTTGATGCTGTTATGGATTATACTGAATCTATGTAAAAAAATATGATACAACACGATAGTTCGTTTTACTATGGAGTAAGAAGGAACAATACAAATATTACTTCAAGTAAGATTCGATCAGTTAGACCGATATATAACATTTGCCTTATCATTATTTATTAGCAACCAATACACGTTAGAAGTTGGATGGGTATCTTAAGTCTGATGATGTTCTTTATTACGACGCTATTTTCTACGAAACACGTCTCAATAATTACGTTATGTCAGAATGAAATACTCTCACACTCTCACTTGTGTGGTATTTTATCTTTAGTCGGTTTGATACTGGAAAGTCATATTATATATATATATATATATTGTATAATATATATTGTAATAAAATAAAAGTGATGCGCATTTGGTTATAATGCTCCATTTAAGCAATTCTTAGGTTTGTGTAATTACTTGTTTGATTATTGGAATTCGGTGCAATGGAAATAATTAGCCAATTATTAGGAGAAATCGTCAAGGAGTGAAAGTGTTAGTGAGTTTCCAAGATGCCATGTTCAATGAGTAGCAAATTCAGAACCAATCCTCATGACTGTCCCTGCAGTGACGTAGTACTTTATAAAAATCTAGTGGTGTACATTGGTGTTGTGACTGCAGTGGCACTATTTACGGCAGGAAACCGGTAAATTACACAATGGAATAAATCAGAAGGATAATGTTTATGTCGTCATGGTGGCAAATGTGATATAGATGTGCCTTGAAACGGTAGATTGACTGGATTGAGGTGGCAGAGATAAAATTATCCCCCTATTAATTATGGCTGTAGATTTTTTACGGTGTGAACTGCTGACGATACGGAAAGTAGATGTAAAAAAAATTATGCGGATGTGCGGTTGATTTATATTTGGCATGTTGTGAATAATGTGGTGTTACATTGATTAATTGATTAGAGTAAAGTTTATGTATTAAAAAATGGACACGTCGGGCTTTCCAACTTACAACTGGAGTTGTATAGAAACCTTTGGAAATTTGGGTTAAATATATGACTTTTAGCGGGATTCGAACCAGGGTTTAGACACGGCTCTTTCAAGCACAGATCCCTGACTTGTAACAATATTATATTTTAATGGAAATAATCATATTTGATAGCAATTATCATGCTATATTTGGTAGGTTGTATTTGTCGATACTTTCAAATCCATCGGCAATTTTGCGACCACCATTTGAACCTTTTATAAGGAAATGGTAAGTAACAAAAATGTGGCGCACACAGTTGCTTAATATTTGTTGGTAAATATTATTCCATAAAAAATTAGGTTACTGCGTCATCATCGGAATCTACAACAACAACGCATCATGGGAATCTACAACAACAATGCATCATGGGAATCTACAACAACAATGTGCGTTTTAGGAATAATGACCTGATCAAACATATTTGTCTAAAAGAAACGTTATAAGCAACCAGATTGATGGCATACAGTATTAGCTTAGGAATCAGTATCATATATCATACATTATAGTTTGTTGGCTTTTAAAATGTTGACATAAAGCAATTTGATTTAACAATACCCCACATTGCAAATTTGAAAAGGTTTTCATATGAACTCAATATGGTAATACATGTATCTTTTTCTTCATCATTTTTAGGTCATTTCTTATATAAGGGAAATATATATCCGTCTCACCCTGTTTTGAGAAAATGACCTTTGTTAAAATAGTATTTACTATCATATCTAGAAAGGTGTTGGATTGCCCACACCATGGATACAAACTTCATCTTAAATAATATCAAGTTCGGCACTTTTCTTACTATTTAATGTGTGTAAAGCTTTCACGGTGTAACTGAGAATTCTAAGATTCATAAAACATAATTTGGAACTGACCATAACTTTTTGGTTAAAATCGACTATATCGGGAAAATGATCAGAAGGGTTATCAATCAAACCAAGAAATGACAATATTATTTATTTTGTTTGTGTGTGTTTTGTTTTTAGGACGAATTTCAGTCTTCAATAACTTACGATGTTCTTCAGCTGTTATGAATTTTGCTTCATGCCGTTTATTAGTCTTCTGTTTAACATATTAAAGTCTGCATTCCATTATAGGTTTTTTAATAATTAAAATAGGCTTCAATCATTTCCAGCTGATTTAGCATGTGATATTGGTTTTTCAAAGAGATTCAGTTTGGACAAAATGTATTTTCTTTAGACCACAATGTGAACTATACCATTATATATGGTATTTTTATGCATTTAATGCCATTTTTTCAGTACATAATATGTCACACATGGCTTCCAGTATATTTGGTGGCAGAAGATCTCCGGAAAGCCCCGGTAAGACCAACCGGCTCAAGGGAAGCTAGAAGCAATCTTTCCCACATACATGTACTAACATTGGTCCAGGCAGAGACACGAACCCTCGCCGACAGAGGTGAGATGGCAGTAAAACCAAACGCTTTATACCACTTGACCACTTGATCATCCTTGGTCCCATATCATGAGTACGTTTGTGAAAAATTGGTGCACATAAAACAATGTAAAATATATTTTAATTGATTATGCAATAATTAATATAATCCAATATATGATTAGGACTTAATAAACTATTAACATTATATATATATATATATATATATATATATATATATATATATATATATATATATATATATATATATATATATATATATATATATATATATATATATATAGATGCAATAAACTGACGACGAACAGTACGAAACTAGTAACTAACTAGCCTAAGCGCTTTCGACTCTTAATGAGTCTTTTTCAAAGGCAAATACAAAACATAGTTACGACAAACAAATAAACACAAAAACGTTGCGTTTGTAAACCTCTACATTTCTATCTTCACATGTGCTAAAACTATAAATACAACCAGCTTGTATAGACTAGTTGCGGAAACTGAAAACGTTGTATAATTCCCTAAAAGTCTACAAGCCTAAGCGACATCTATTTTTACTTTGTGTACATATATATATATATATATATATATATATATATAGATATCTATATATATATATATATATATATATATATATATATATATATATATAGAGAGAGAGAGAGAGAGAGAGAGAGAGAGAGAGAGAGAGAGAGAGAGAGAGAGAGAGAGAGAGACAGACAGACAGACAGACAGACAGACAGACAGACAGACAGAGAGACAGAGACAGAGAGACAGAGAGAGTATCAGTGGTGGCCGCCATTTTTTTTATCGCATCTCAGACAAAATCTACATGACATAACTTGCGTGAGTTGCCGTAAATATCATTACAAGTGAACGATGGAGAACCACCCAAATCTCTTCTGTATGTTGGTAACCTGTTTCATCGACTGTATTGGTATGGATTTCATATATCAATTAATATAAATCAAATGTAGACTTCGGTACATGATGCACCAATAATACCAGCTCAGGTAAAGAAAAAATGCAAACCATATTTAATATGCCTCCTGACTACGAAATATTTTATGAGGATGTATAATACAAAATTTATGCAAAACCATAACAAAATGGCTTTGAGATTAATTTAGTAATTTAAATGAGTAAGTCTATTCTTTATACATCTTGCGATGACAAAAAAAAAACATTTAAAGAAACTATAGAGATAATGGATATTAAAATCATGCATGCGACGTCATAATCATGCTTAAAATACTGTCTGAGAAAAAGGAATGTCTATTGATTTTGTTCGAATTGCAGAGAGAAAGGTATCAGCAGTCTAGAGGAACCTATATTTTCTGGAATAAATAAAGAACACAAAATGGTATTAACTGGAACTATAAAGACGGTTATTTTTTATTATTCTGTGAAATAGTTTGCTAAATATATATTTAATCATTTCATTTAAGAAAGATATGTTGTATCTAAGAGGAATAAAGGACTACAAAGTACGAGACAATGATTTCTTAACAAATAAATATTGAGGGCTAGCTAATAAAGAGAGCAATTTTAATTTTTGTAAATGCAAAATAAAGCAATTTACGATGCATTACCGGTGCAAGAATAATCTAAATGTCGAATGTGTGAGAATAGTTTCATAAAAGCTGAAAAGCAAAAATGGTGACATAATGAGACTAATGATTATTCATTTTATTGGACACAAGGTACTAATTCTATGGAAGAACTGTGAACCAGTGTAGAAATGGGTGAAGAAATAATAGAGTATATACGGGTTTGGTTTTCCATAATTGGTTAATAATGAAAAAGTAAAATTTTTATTAAAAATATCTTTTGAAAGCTTATCCTATGCACAATTTAAAACAAAATATAGACAAATTCCTATTGATGCAATTTTAGTATTTTTAAAGACTTGACTTAGAATTATTCAATAATGAAAGTAGCACTTGATTCGCTTGGTGCTAAATCAATAACATGGACTTCATGCACATGTAGGTCAAGAAAATGCCGCGGCTCATATGGTGTTCTCCACACAGAAGCTTGCACCAAGGATAGTTGTGCATGGAGAAATATAGGTCTGATCATCAGTACCCAGAAATTTTTAGTTTATGAATTTTAAATATGATGGTGTTTCCATATGTTTACTATGGGAGTTGAATTAGTACCGTGACTCCTCTATCGTCTCTAAGACGGAAAACGTTTACTGAAACATGAATGATAACAATACATTTTATGTCACTAGAGAATACCAATCAGTCTAAATGCTTGGTTGCTAATAATCTAAAAATATAGTTCACTGACATTTTAAAGATGGCTTGAATGGTTTGCGATTGGAAATTGGAAGGTTTTGTAGGTAAAAATCAAAACTTTAGTCAGTAACATAGACCGAGTAATGGAAGTAAACAATGAAAACTAAGAAATAACATAAAATTCGAAATATCCGTAATCATATGGTAGAAACAAAGAGAATCTAACATTTTCACCTAGGTCATTTTCAACCGATTTGTTTATTTTCGTTTTTTTTACGATAATGAAACATCTCAGTTGTCAATCACAGAAGGTAGATTGGCTAGTTACGTTGCTTTGATTGTATGCACCATCTCATCTGTCAGTAAAAAAGTACTAGGCCATGTTAGATATCAACATGTAATTAGAACAATTTGTCTCATTTAACTTCAGGATATATATCCTTTGCATCCTTATAATGTGTCCAATGGCATGTTCTCTAAATAAGTTGGACAGACAAATAACTATGTAATCAAACACTTTTCTCTATTCCGTTTATGCTAATGTTGTTTTTTTTTTCAAAATTATGCCATTTATCACATCATTAATCTGTTAGTTCATCTACTTTAATTTCAAAAACACAATTAATTTGGCTTATTGTTTTAAAACATCTGAAGCAAAAATGAATATGCATTGTGTAAGCATCTAAATCTGTCTTGTATATTCATTTGCAGATGGATATATTGTTTAATAAGACTTGTTTAATGACGAGTACTGTGCAATCTGTTATCAAATATAATCCTTAATACATATGCAACTCTTGCCAATATGCATATATTGTTGAATAATACTTATTTTATTAACTTTACCATGTAATGTTATCTACGGTACATGTAAAATAAAATCATAAACATTTAGTGTCAATATGGATATGTTGTTTAATTGTATAGATTCAATATACAAATTATAACTTTATGTACAGGTCCAATGATTTGCTTTGAATGACACATTTCTAAATATATTTTGTATAGTTTGTACTGAGGAAAACGTAATGAACCATAGTCATACCTTGCATTATTTATAATATATGAAGTCTAGTTTTCTTAAAATACCTACCAACCGTAATAGCATTGTGTCTTCTACTCGGCCCTGCTACATGTTATATATTTAACAAAACATTTCTTACATGACATATAAAATCATTACCGCTGGATGTTCATGATAAATTATGAAGGAATCCAGGCATCAGTATACTACATTTTGAACATTATCGATTTACTTGGTTTTATCTCATCCATTCCTGTGCACAGTGAGGAATTATTTGTATACATTTCTACTTTCAAATACAGCTTTGAAAGTCTCCATCCTTTTGTTTTAATTTTGTTTGTGTCAATTCTGTTAGTTTATGCAAGATTTGTTTTACGTATTTCATCGTCAGCTGCTACAGGTCACATGGTCGAAACTTCTTTGTCCATATGTTGTCTCTAGTTCGTTTTATAGAAAAAAGATCCACACGTTAAATTTTTTTGTCCATTTTGTCAGTTATATCTTGTGCAATAGTATTCATTATTTCTCAATCATTATATTCTTTCGTAATTGTAGGAAACGTAGTGTAGAACATAACAGTTTTTCTAAGTTTGATTGCTTCACTCATATTTGTCAGATTACCCGTCATTATTTGTCACCTGGTTTAACCGTCCTTTCTCATCTTGTTTAGAAGTCCTTTCTCACCTTGTTTAGCCGTCCTTTGTCACCCTGTTTAGCAGTGCGTTGTTACCTGTCTGATTCTGCGATAGTTTTTGATGAGTTTTCGCACAAACAGTGATGTACGGTAATACAAAATTGTATACCATAGTTTAACGCCAACGTTCATGACATTCATATTACTTATACAAAAATTCAGAAGGTTTAGACTTGAATTTTATGAACATTCTGACATATACTCTTTCGTTTCTAGAGAATGTGGTGGAAGACCTAAGGGGATTAGACAGTGATTTCACTTTCAGTTTCGTTATCCATCCCGTGTTATATTCCTAAATGGTGACACTGAATTGTTATTGATATTGTAAAATTTACCGTTCTTAAAGTTAACAAATATTTCGCATTATTAATAACGACGCAATATTTGAGAAGAATGCGGGATTCTGAAGTTCTTATCTGGAGTTGATATCATAACTTGAGTCTGAGCGTGCAATTCTGTTTTCAAAAAAATTCACATAGTATTACTTAATTATAAAGTATTTTTTGATTAAACGTAGAACTCAGTTGTATGATCTCTATGCATGGTAACAAGCCGTCATAAGAGTTATTTGGGATTGAAGTGAATCTGTATATTAGACAAACACATAACCTACTGGCCGATGCATTTACAAGGCTTATCTGACATTAAAGTCGGACAATTACTGTCGAGTATCAAGTCCAATGTAACAAAATCAAATCAGGCTTACTTAATTAGGAGTTCAAATAATTGCATCTGCATCTGGGTGTCGTCAGATTCTTTGACCGACCCTTAGAGCTTGAAATATGGTTTATTTTGTGCTATGACAACATCATTATTATATTATACAGTCAAAACAAAAACGTATATTAAATTCACAAAGTAATGACAAACAGAATAGATGTTGACTGATATTTGTGTTATTGACAAAGCAATAATTACAAATATCATGCTGAGATTTCCCCATATTCCTATATTAATTATTAAAAGTTTGCAAATAAAATAATTGAAAATACAGAAGTGTCAAATAAAAGACTCAGGTTAAGCTAATGTATTCAACTAACTGAAACGAGATTTCAGTCCATATGTTAAGATAGACATATACTCGGATGTTAAAGTTTACACGAATAAACTTGTATACTGTTACGACCCAACTGTTTTAAATTAAGTAGCAGAAAAGAACGAAAACCAACAAGTTCTGTGTGTGTGTGTGTGTGTGTGTGTGTGTGTGTGTGTGTGTGTGTGTGTGTGTGTGTGTGTGATTTGAATTTTTAACATAGCTTTAAAAATTTTCAAAAATTTAAAAATGTTAAGCTTTAAAAATTTTACGATGCATGCAGTGTGGCAATTTATAGTGATGTCTAGGACTGGGGCATCGTGCCGCAAACATGTGGCATGATGTCCCACCCAATCACATTATCCTGACACCAGGCAGACTAGTCCAAATACTAACCTATTAACGCTGAACGCCTATCGAGGCAGCTGTTAGTACAATTTTTATAAAGTTTTGGTATCACTCGTCAAGGTTTTGAACCTGCAATATCCTGCATCCGAGGCGGATGCTCGAATCACTCTGCCACCGGAAGCATGTTTAGTCAAATTCATCAAATCTATTTCCATGGAATACAAAAAAAAATTAAAAGGAACTATGCAGTATTGTGAAATAAAACCCAAATAGTCCTAACAATTTTATCACTAGTCCAAAAGTATCGACTATTCCGAATATAACCAAATCTTGAATGTACTTATGTGCCAATGGTCTTAAATTCGCTAAAGTATCATAATGATCTAATCCCACATTCCCTTGAATAAATTCACAATAGTTCCAACAATTTAATTTAGTGCTAAAGTCAGTGATGACTTTGTAATTCCTATGAATAATTTAAGTAATTTAAATAAATAAATCTTCCCATGGTATAAATGAACACATCTACAAGACTGATTGTACTACAGATGATAAGATAGGAGCGAATCATTCTGCTGTAAAGAACCACAATATAGTTGTTGTTGTTGTTATAGAGCTTAACTCCATTTTTCAGCATAAGATATGCTATACATGGCGGCCAGTATATATTGGTGGAAAGAACCACCAACTCACAAGAAGTTACTAACACGCTTTCTCACATAACCACACTGGCCGGGCCTGCAGCTCGAAACACGCAGAGGTGAGATGGCAGTGAGCGCTTTAGACCAGTGGGCCAATCGAGGTCCTAACCATAAAATAGAAATCGAAGGCACAAAACTATAGCCAGGATGAGGGTAAAGTGTTCATTTCTAGAACATTATAAGATACAACAGGATCAGTCCTTGTACTTACATTTTTGTAAAATAAATACTAAAAGCAAACAGCAAAACAAAAGCAAACAAACAAAAAGAAGCAAACAAATAAACAAAATAAAAAGCAACAAAGTATGACGAACATCAGGTAGACAAGGATTCTGATCAGATCCTGGTAAATATATTTACATTAATTATTTTAAAGTTTAGATTACAATCATGGACACAAATTAGTGATGTAATATATTATTCACAAAGGACTCTTACAATCTACAGACATGAACAAATATTAAACACAAAACAACACATTGCTTCTGAATTTATGCTCTATTCCAGTTAAAAATATATTCAGATATTTAAAAATGTTTGTAATACCTAATGTAACTGAGTCTCTGATTCATTTCGACACGACTCAAAATATCATCAAACGATGCCTGATCAATTCGAATAGATTGTAAAAATCAGTCATAAATGTTTACAAGTTAAATTCAATCCGTTTACTTTTGTTAACAAGGGCAAAGTTTCTAACACTTTCCATCAACTTGAAAATGGATGTCCTGCTCAAAATGGTTTTTAATTACAAAGTCAAAAATACTAGAAAAAGCTACAATTTCAAATCTGATGTTGTCAATATGGCCAGGACAACGTTATGCACCAGCTGGGATGATTATATTCCTATCAATAAATGTGTGATACCAGACTGATGCACGAACTGCAATAAATTTTGACCCGCTGCTTTTGCATATGCAGCATTATAAATAAGACCAACCCTTCATAGAAGACAGGGGGAAGGTCTATGTTTTTGAGAAAATTAACCTTTCTTTCTTTTCTGGCGAATTATAAATTGGGTCTGCTTTATCATCATAAGGATGACATCTTTCATGAAAATAGATTCTTCATTTTCTGTAGTACTTGCTTCTACACTTAGCATCTGTAATATGTTTCTTTCGCATTTGTCAGGAACGTATAAACTGTTGAATCATTTTTGTTTATTGGATCAATGAAGTATCTTCTTTCTTTGGGCTAGTTTGTTTTGAGTAGGATTTACATGGGCAACTTATGGTTTCATAAAATCCGAAGGGTAATGACGAAATGTTCCTAATACTACTGGTACTGCACGACATGACAGTCAATCAGTTGGCCCTGGACCCCGCAAAACAGTAGAGTTGCTTACATTTTAAAAACTTATCTTATTTCTTTCGTTATATCTTTTCTGAAAAAAATCATTTTTAAAAATATATTCGTCAGCTCCTCCTACTGCCTTACAATGTCTTCAACGATGGTAGTACCGATCCATAAAACAAGACGCAATTTAATGTAAAGTTGGATAGTCTTCATATGGAAATTAGTGGCATAAAGAATACTTTACAAACATTAATGTCATGTTGTAAACTTTATTATAAACTGATTGCATGCCCATATTTTAAAGTTAAATAAAAATGATCGACACATAACCAGCAAATATTGGCCTCAAAATGAAACATGATTATGCTCTTTACGACTTGTAGCCAGAATATGAAAATTATGTATTTACTATTTAAGTGCGGCGATTTTTTTCCCTAAAATTAGTGATATATTTTTCCTCCGTCAATCAACGTTGGATTCCCAGATGTTTTTGATTAATTTCAATGTACATTTTAGTAGTTAGTGTTCACTAAGTGATATGAAAAGTATTTCCTGTAGGCTATAGTATTAACAAGCACATGTAACAAGTTGCATTTTTCGGTGATATATTTCGATGAAGCAATTTAGTTTTGACTTTAAAAAATATTAAAATTTCTTTTATAAACAAATTTTTTTAAGTCTGCCATCTCTGCTACCACGAAGACACAATTTTCTTACTCGTAATATTTGTCATTACGTTTTCAAATTGAATGCTATATAAAGATACCATGTACGATACTAGGAATACTTATTTACGGAGAAATAAATAAGTGGTGTCTCAATATTATCATCATTAACATTGTATATTGTAATGTATATCTATTCTATGTGTATTATTTTTATAATAATAGATTTTGTAAGCATCATTTAGTTGATGTCATTTCAATATTAATATCCTATTATCGTAGTTTGAACGTTAAAGATGTCATGTTTCAAGTGCGTATACTCACTTTTAAAGTTCCAACCTACCGGAACAAGTAAACATCATTTGATCCGACCAGGACCTGAGTTATAGTGAAATGCCAATTTGACCTAGTTCCTCACTAGCAAATATTATTCACTCAAGTTTTGAATGCAATTCTCTCTTTTGCGTTTCAGTAATTTATATAAGAGACTTCTTAAGTAGAATTAGCCATTATTAGTAGTAAACACCAGTCTTGTCATGTATTGTTATATTGAAAAGAATTTCTTTTGACCGTGTTGGAACTACAGCACTCGAAATGTTTCAGATTAATTGGAATAATAGCTGTCAAAGAATAGCGCGAATTAACTTAAAGACTATTATTTGGACTTATAATGTTGCACAATTAATGTGAATTTATTTTAAAGACATTTGGGGATTACATGATATAAATTCTTCTGAACTGTTGATACATCAATACATTTCTGACCATCATTATGTGTAATGTGGAACCCATTTTGGAAAACACGACAATTTTTGATGTGATGACATATTTAGGACATAACGTTTTCATTTAACGTACTTTAAGTTCCTTTTAATTCTTTCACGTTCTACATTAGGGAAACAAATTACATTTTTAATGATACAAAATTTGTTGGCTTTGCTCTTTTTTGTTACTTATTTAACACCATAACATATAAACAAGCAGTTATTATATGATTGCTATTTTATTTTTTTAGAATTAGTTGCAATGAAAATACATAAATGGTAACTACTAAGATGTTCAAGACAAATCATGCAAATTGAAATTAAAAGGGTTACCATCATCATTAAGTGAAAATTAGAAATGAAAAGGACAAAAATACCGCCCCTCTGGTAATCAAACCAACTCTCTCTCTCTCTCTCTCTCTCTCTCTCTCTCTCTCTCTCTCTCTCTCTCTCTCTCTCTCTCTCTCTCTCTTTATATATATATATATATATATATATATATATATATATATATATATATATATATATATATATATATATATATATATATATAATATGCCTTTGTAATTGTTTGCAAATTAGTATGAATACTCTTTAAAGGATTATTTTTATTTACTCATTAAGAAACCCAGTTCTAAATACAGTGATTCTAAACAATCACTTTGAGATTTTAGATACGAGTTACCACACTGCCGGTACCTCTCCTGTCGAAGTTTTGGTTGTAGCACGGAGAAAATATACTTTATATTGATTCTTGAGTATTTATTCGGTCATTTCAAATTGTACTGCATAGATTCATGAATATCTGAATGCAGTAGGCCTAACTGATTCCGTGAGGCACCTGCTTCAGCGTCTACATGCACATTTATATCAATCTTTTTGTAGATGAATTTTTACCAACAAAACTTCAAGTGAATTAACAATACCACAATATTGCATATCACTGTAGTTAATGCTGTTTTAGAGGAATATTACTCCATAATACAAGCAAGCGGGATAAAATTGCTAGATAAACTAAATTTTAATTGTTCGTATCGTCATAAAACATATCGTCTGCAAATCAACACAAAACAGACATTTTGCTTCCTCTATATGTAAATTACCGTGGTAATATACAATTGCAAATATTGTTTTTTATGTAACAATAAGCATCGAAATCCGGCAATAAGGATCTACCAATTGTATTAAAATTAACGAATAACGCTTACATGAAGCAAGATATCATTTTTAGAGATTTTTCAGCTTTATAATAAGGAAAACTTCTTGAAAGTTTAAATTTGTTTCATGACTTGGGATAGTTTGAGTTTGTTTCATGACGTGGGATAGTTTAAGTATGTTTTATAACTGGGGATAGTTTAAGTTTGTTTCATAACTGGGGATAGTGTGAGTTTGTTTCATGACTGGGGATAGTTTAAGTTTGTTTCATGACTGGGGGTAGCTTAAGTTTATTTCATGACTGGGGATTGTTTAAGTTTTTTTCATAACTGAGGATAGTTTAAGTTCATTTCATGACTGTGGATAGTTTAAGTTTGTTTCATGACTCGGTATAGTGTAAGTTTGTTTCATGACTGAAGATAGTTTAAGTTAATTTCATGACTGGGGATAATTTAAGTTTGTTTCATGACTGAGGACAGTTTAAGTTTGTTTCATGACTGGGGATAGTTTAAGTTTGTTTCATGACTGGGGGTAGCTTAAGTTTATTTCATGACTGGGGATAGTTTAAGTTTGTTTTATAACTGGGGATAGTTTAAGTTTGTTTCATAACTGGGGATAGTGTGAGTTTGTTTCATGACTGGGGATAGTTTAAGTTTGTTTCATGACTGGGGGTAGCTTAAGTTTATTTCATGACTGGGGATAGTTTAAGTTTGTTTCATGACTGGGGATAGTTTAAGTTTGTTTCAGGACTGGGGATAGTTTAAGTTTGTTTCATGACTGGGGGTAGCTTAAGTTTATTTCATGACTGGGGATAGTTTAAGTTTGTTTTATAACTGGGGATAGTTTAAGTTTGTTTCATAACTGGGGATAGTGTGAGTTTGTTTCATGACTGGGGATAGTTTAAGTTTGTTTCATGACTGGGGGTAGCTTAAGTTTATTTCATGACTGGGGATAGTTTAAGTTTGTTTCATGACTGGGGATAGTTTAAGTTTGTTTCATGACTGGGGATAGTTTAAGTTTGTTTCATGACTGGGGATAGTTTAAGTTTGTTTCATGACTGGGGATAGTTTAAATTTGTTTCATAACTGGGGATAGTTTAAGTTTGTTTCATGATTGGAGATAGTTTAATTTGTACAAATGCATTGCAGTCAACTGCATTTTTCACGTTTTCCGCATTCTACATCTCACGCGATGCTTTGACTAACGTCATCGCATGCGACAAATATGAGAAACGCAAGAAAGGCAAGTCTATAAAAACTATGTAAACACCTTTCGAAACAATTTTTAAAAAGTTTGGACATTTTCTGAGGTCGTTTCAGAACTCTAGAGTCTCTGGACCGTTCAAGTCAAATTCAATCATTCAGTGTTAAATAATCAGTCGCATGATTTATCTAGTGTTCAAATATTTTACGAAACCTCCATTTGAAAATTATATTTTGATACGATAGTTATTTATATTCGACAGTTGTCTGAAAATAAAATAGTTGTTATAACCGCTCTGACTTTTTAAAAATCTAAACCTGATTTTCGTTAGAAATTAAGATAAATTTTCTTACTGGCTCCAAATGATAACATTAATATCTTGCAAGTGTGAGCATTTTATATTTAGTCAATTAATATCTAAATTAATGTAGGTAAAACCTCAGAATAAGCCAAAGTTAGCAAGGCTCTATTAATTGTGTTTTGTTTTGGTTTTTGTGTGGTTTGATTTGGTTGGGTTTGGTTTCTTTTTTGTTTATTAAAAATGGTCGACATTTTAAATGTAATTATCAGGGTATGAGACTAATTAACACAACATAAATGTGGAATTATGTTTCATACCCGCCAAAGCTGTAAAGATAACCCCTTTGCCGTTTTTGCCGGAAAAGGAAGGATGTCCAAGGTCGTATAAAGCACTTCTCGTTCATAATTCTTCTGTCACTCTCATGTCCCTGACAATTAATAAACAATACATAAATGTAAAACAACTAATTATCTCTAAAGCCGAGTTGATTGCCGTTAAACATCAATCTGCTAGTTTTACATACATTAATGTACCGAAGGGTCGAGAAGTTGTCATGTAAAACACGACTAAATGAATATACAATTTCAATTTATCATGCTAATGAAGGGAGAAGACTTACAGATCTAATTGTTAGTGGAATGCATATATCACTCTTGCACTTCATAATTTGATCTGAAATGGTACACAAACTTGGCAGAAGAATGTTTCTTTCTTTGATATTAATAGTGCACATGCTGACCAATATAATTAACACTTACAACTTTAATGAGAAATGGAATGCATGCTATGTAACAGAATGAAACGAATTTTGAAATAAATAAACCAGTAATAATGGGTAAGAATAGGAAAACATAAAATGGTGACGGAACATCGAAAGCTGAAAATAAGAAGTAAACAAGCAATTAGAAAAAACCCTAGCTTAGCAAATAAAAAGATAGAAAATAAATAACAAAAATCTAAAATTAGAGTAATTGATTTTGTACGATTCATTCATTCTCTTATTCACCAATAAAGAAGAAGATGATGACGATGAGGACCACTTTGATAAATCCAAAGATGATGATGGCAATGACGTAATATATACTGATGATGACAACGATGGTGAAGAATTTTCTCTTTAAAATTGACATCTAAGTTTACATCATCTAAAGTTTCCAAGATTATAAGAAAATAAAAGAAAATGGGAACATTTCTAGAGAACGTTTGGCGAAAAAATGACAATTTTTTAGTTGTCAACAAATTGTCAAGACTGTAATTTCGTTGGTATATTAGCAGTGTAAACATGATGATATTCAAAACTGCGACTGACTTTAATCACAATTATGACGTATGATAGAACCAAGTCACATTAATTTCAAGTGTCACATAGCAAAACGCTTCAGTTTGTGCTAAACCTGTCAAGTCGAAATGAGAATTCTTTATTTTGGGATATAATAATGACGTTAATAGAACAACGTCCTCCACGAGGTTGGTTTTAATAGTTCAAGATATAGGTGAAAGAAAAACTGATTGTATAAAGCAGGAAATCATGCACAAATGTGCAAATTTGAAGTTGCTAAGAATATGCTTTTGTGTTTAGAAAATGCTGTAGCATCTAGATGCACACTTTGAATTGAATTCATTGACATCATTATAATTTGTTGACTTAAAACCAAATTACTCTAGCAATTATATATGTATTGGAGTGGTGTTATTCCTTTAAGATCTTGTTTCTATTTGGTTTGTTATTTATTCGCCTTTGTGGTTTGTTTATTTTGCTTTGTTTTTATGTTGGTGTTGTTTGTGTTCTTATTTGCTTTTTGTTTTGTAGTGTTGTTTTGCAAATATAACTAATCTGCTTAGTTGTAAATGATCTTTGACATTTTTTGATACAAAGTTGAGATATTTAAGCGATTGGTCAAGCAATATAATTTTCAGAGGCACAAAACTGTGACAAAATTGCATGTCAATACTTCTCTACCAAGCCAACCCCCACTTTCTCCAAAATCATTAGTCACATGCCTCTACATAAACGCCGTGATCATAGAGGCAATAATACAATTAGCTCAAGCTGATGGTTCAAATTAAATTCATAACTATAAATGCAAAAATAAACCCTACTCTTAATGAACTAATTTATAATAATATACCCTAATGTATCTGTTCTTTTCCGCTATTCGACATGTATATTGTCTTACCCTTTGAAACTCATTGGTTCGTAAAATACAAAGGTTCATAATATATAGCTGTTGGAAAGTTGCTTGTTCAGTGGTCGCTAATTATATAACCGCATAATCCCTTAGCTTAAAACTGTGTCAACCACTAAAATGAACGCATCAGTTTGTAACGGTCCTTTGTAGGCGAATTGATAGAACGTCAGTTTGCTTCACTCTTGCTAAATTTCTTTCTTTACGAATATTGGCTTTCTGCCTATATGCAAGATTTCATGCATATTTCAATTGTCGAACTTCTTTTTAATGCCACAGGTAGATTGTAGTTCACAAGCTTCTTGTATCAATTTCGACCATGTTTTAAAGCATAGATAAAATATTTGAATACACATTTCAAGGAATTCAAAATTCTTGTGTAAACATTACATCTTAATCAGTTTTGTGACTTTCAGGACTTAACACAACTTTAACCTAATTCATGTACATGTATTTATATCATCCCAATATAATTAACAAGAACGAATCGTGAAGAATTAACTTCTCCATGAAAAAAACTATGAAATCAATCGTAACCTCTAACATACCGAACTCCGATTCATCCCATAATCACCCAGCTTTAGAAATAAATAGACTAGTAATTGTAAGTTACAAAATTTTTGCACTCGCTCAGTTAAGGCATAATGAAACGCATAATAATTTTTCTCAAGCCCAGACCTTCCAAACTGAGAGGGATTAATGTCGTTTGGTGTTCAGGTCATATCAGAAAATCTTTACCATCAAAGCACGTGAAAACAATAAGAAACTGAAATTGATGTTATAAAATTACGCATTGTATCCTCCAATTTTGTGCTATGAAGCAATGAGAAGTTTAGAAAACTTTGTCCTGCATAACATGTAGGTATTGGACAGGGTTTTTTTTCTTTTAAGGAAACATTTTCATTCATTAAGAAAGACATATCTTCCATGTATATGTAGGTCTGCAATAAAGTTAATGCATGCACTTATTCATATTGGATTGAAACCGATTAGCAGTTAAATAAGGATTGAAAATGCAGTATCTACATACAGTCTCAGACATTAAATGGAACTCGGAAATATCCACAAGCAATCTGGGCATGCAAAGAAATCAGAAAGTGTCGGCTAAACATTAGTTACCACCCTGATTTGATTAAAAATTCCGATAAAGCTAATTGCCTTATTACTGTATTTTATTTGTTCTACATTTTTTCTGGCTACATCGGTTATTTTTATAACGAATAAGGGTTTTTTTTTATTTCTTATCCGTAATCAGAGCTCAAGGTTCATGCTTTTATTATTTCGTTCATATTGCTTTATATTTCTAGGTTTTGTTTGTGTATCATTGTTATTATTATTAGCAGTAGTAGTATCGGTAGCAGTATTGGCAGTAGTATATGAAAGAGAATGATGTTGATATTATCGTAAATTTTAATGGTAAGATAGTCATGTGAACAAAGTAGCAGTACATGCTTACATACATACATAAAACATACATACCTACCTACCTACCTACCTACCTACCTACCTACCTACCTACCTACCTACCTACCTACCTACCTACCTACATACATACATACATACATACATACATACATACATACATACATGCATGCATGCATGCATGCATGCATGCATGCATGCATGCATGCATGCATACATACATACATACATACATACATACATACATACATACATACATACATACATACATACATACATACATACATACATACATACATACATACATACATACATACATACATACATACATACATACATACATAACGAGGTCTAGTGGTTAAAGCATCCGCCTCGGAGACAGGAGGTCGCTGGTTCGAACCACATCTGAGTCATACTAAACGGTACTAGCAGCTGCCTCGCTTGGCATTCAGCATTAAGGTTAAGACTAGTGGCACTAGAGTCGGGATAAGTGACTGTGTGAGATATTATGCTACATGTCTGCGGCATTTTGCACTGAGAAATACCTACGTTTTTTTACAACAATATATGTTTTATAGAGGAGACTGACCTACATCCTGGCTCTACTATTGTCTTAGATTTTTATCTAATATAGTTTACTTAAATAAGTGCTCATTTTTGTCTTAACATCTGTAGCAGAATCGGTCTAATTGTTCAATTTTTTGCAAGTGGATTTATTTATTCAAATTATTATTCATTTGAATTAAAGATAGCTCAATAATGATCCTTCGACTGAAACAATTACGTTAGTGTAATGTATTAAAAGACTGATAGCACATCACACTCCATGCCATTGACACATTATCACGTTCGAGACAAGAAACACATCAACACATTTAATAACGGAATTTATTTGGAATATCACTGGAATTCAGTTGGAATTTCATACATTTGGAGTTATGATAGAACATTTAGGAATATTTGCGATTTAATGCACAATACTGTAAGTATTTTATAATTTTTCATTTTGTATTTTTGGGAAATAAATTAGTTGTTAAACTTTTCAAAACTTGTTGCTATTTGCTCTTTTGTGTTACTTAGTTTTAGATACATACATACATACATACATACATACATACATACATACATACATACATACATACATACATACATACATACATACATACATACATACATACATACATACATACATACATACATAAACAGTAATAAATGCTGTTGATCTAGTCATACTTGTTAAATATTATGAAAATCTGATCATGTATACATACATACATACATACATACATACATACATACATACATACATACATACATACATACATACATACATACATACATACATACATACATACATACATACATACATACATACAGTGCAACTGTTTGACTGTCTTCTAGGAGTTATCTCCCATGCTTTCGCCGTGCATCCTTCAATCTTAAAAATTCCCCTCAAACCAATTCCACCCCCTTAATCAAACAAATTAAAACAAACAAACGAATAAACAATATTTCAGACTTAAACCGCAGATGTTTCTATCCTCGACATAAAAACCGGATATACACAATAGACAAGTGCAAAATTAATACATTAATACATGGACATATTAGTCAGTTTAGCAAAAAATCGGGACATTTTATATACAAATTTAAAGCAAGTTGTTACTATAAGAGTAAAAAAAGTCAAACAAACATCAAAGAAATATACTACATTGACAATTGTTGTGTTGAGAGAGAGTCAATCAAAATTAAATACATGTATACATGTATGTATATGTATGTGTATGTATATGTATATATAAAAAAGAATACAAATCCTTTTGTGTAGCTTTTCAGTTTCTCCGACCTACTGAAGGCCACAGATCTTACATGTGATGAGATAAATCACATTCTCTGTTTTGCACGTTTTGTTTGGACCATGTATGTTTAGTTTTTCTTTAGTCACTGTGCTAGTGAATATCTTGGTCTCTATCATATGTTGACAGATTTTGCATCTTTTATCACCATAGGGTCCAGATGGACTAGGTTGGTTTTGAATAGCAATTGGCGTTAGCTTTGCCCTGACTAGGATGTCCTTTAGGTTTTTTGGTCTCCCGTAAGGTACTACAGGTTTGTTCGGAAGTATTAGGTTTAGTATGTCTGACGATTGCACGGTTGGCCAGTGGTTTGCGGTGATTTTACCTACTTTGGGATTGTCTGGGTGATAGGTCTGAATAAATGGTATCCTATCAACCTTTTCTTTCTGTCCATATCTAAGTAGGCCATCACGGTTTGTTTGCTTGGCCCTTTGGATTGCCTCCGCAATCAGGTCTTTGTCGTAGCCTCGGTAGATTAAATGTTTAGCCAGCTTTTCAGACGGAGAAACTGAAAAGCTACACAAAAGGATAAACCTTCATAGATCTGATTGGATGACAAAAAAGCTGTACAGAAGCCCGGTCGCAGAACACTTCTCCTCCCCTGGCCACACTTTCAGTGATATAATACTTATCGCTATTGCTAACAACCACAGCTGGAGTTCCGAAACCAGGAAGGAAAAGGAATTATACTGGATACGCCGGCTTAGAAAATTGAAACCAAGCGGTCCAAACCAAGAAGACTAGAAAATGAAAACTATGCACTAGTAGAATTTAACATTTTCTAAATCTTCTTATTATCCTTCAATTTTTACTATAAGAATAACTGTTATAGAATCAAATATCCGGGATATAATCTGCGTCACATAAATGTACAAAAAGTAAAAATAGATGTCGCTTTGACTTGTAGACTTTTAGGGAATTATACACCGTTTTCAGTTTCCACAACTAGTCTATACAAGCTGGTTGTATTTATAGTTTTAACACATGTGGAGACAGCCATGTAGAGGTTTACAAACACAATGTTTTTGTGTTTATTTGTTTGTCGTTTATATGTTTTGTATTTGCCTTTGAAAAAGACTCATTAAGAGTCGAAAGCGCTTAGGCTAGTTAGTTACTAGTTTCGTACTGTTCGTCGTCAGTTTATTGCAGCTATATATATATATATATATATATATATATATATATAGTAACATATATATATATATATATATATATATATATATATATATATATATATATATATATATATATATATATATATATATATATATATATATATATATATATATATATATATATATATATATATATATATATATATATATATATATATATTGTTTTCAAATTTGTCTAATAAGACGATTCAATTCTTCTTTTATTTTCAAAACAGCTTTTGCTTATTTATGGTGACTGACTTAAAGGCATCATGGTCACAACTTTTGTTATGTATTGAGAAATTAATATTATTATTATCTTTATTTTTATTTTTATTTTATTATTATTATTATTATTATTATTATTATTATTATTATTATTATTATTATTATTATTATTATTATTATTATTATTATTATTATTATTATTATTATTATTATTATTATTATTATTTGTATTACATGAAAATATTTCTCGTGTATAATTGAATGTGCATATTATAGTTACTTTTGCTTGTAAGTTTTTTCCTGGCCCCTAAGTAAATTCAGTATATTTTCCTTTCCTGGCCCCTAAGTAAATTCATATTTTTCTTTCCTGGCCCCTAAGTAAATTCATTTTTTCCTTTCCTGGCCCCAAAGTAAATTCATTATATTTTCCTTTCCTGGCCCCTAAGTAAATTCATTATATTTTCCTTTCTAACTGAAGGTCTGTTCAGCATATTTGATCATTATTTAAGGATATGTTTACCGAGAAAAAAATAAACTAAAGTGTTGTCCTTTTTGTGCAGTGCTTATAGTCAGTTGCCAAAATGGAGATGAGGTTGTATATTTAATAAATATATTGCGATTTCTGCACTAATGATAATGATAGTGATAACAGTAATAGCGATAAAGATAATATGTCTGATAAGAAGATAATCTGTCAAGAAATATTAATTGTTGGTTTTATTAATTTCATTATCTAGTACCACCACTAGACACATTCTTTTAGCTTTTAAAATGATTCATTCTCAAGTATCAACAACCGCTGAGAAGGTCATTGCATCGTCTGTGTTTTCCTTCGGGTACATTAACATTCACAAGAAATATACTTTGTCTGCAAACAAAAGGTGATTCGTTGGATCCTGTTGGATCTTCTTCCAGCGGATTGAGATTCAGATTACCATTTTCACAGTATTCATTGAGAATATCCTAAGAAAATACTATTTTGTACATTTTTGGGGGTACATATAAGACATTTGATCAAGTTCCTGGCATCAGCCTTTTTAGGTGAGAGGCTCGAATCAAGGATAAATAAATGAGAATTTCAAGAGATCATCTCACGGGCCTACTTGTTGTTGGCAGATGGTTGGAGAATGGGAAATAAAGTGTCTATTAAAATACCTCATATATCACATGGAACTTGCTTGAAGAAAGAGGAGAAAAATTACACCCGAAGAATCCTCTCCTTTTAAATTCCCATTTTCCATCGAAAGCTGTTCTCCGTGTTCCTGATTTATTATTTGGAAAATTTACGGCATGACATTAATTTCAATAATTGTTTAGTGGGCTCTTTCCGCAGGCACCAAAGAGCCATTAGGGGGAACCAGCTGGTTATGTTCTTGATTTATAGACCGCGAGAACATTTTATATCTTCAAATCCCAGTTTAATTTTCATTCTTCACAAAGGTTTTCTATCGTAAGTGTAACTATATCCATCGATGAAGAATAGAGTGGAATACTTTTATTGTGATATTCTAAAAATTCATCCCTTGGATTTTTTTTTACTAAAACTACCTGTGCATATTATGTACGTATAAAATGTAGATACCCACTGGAATAATGGATTATTGTGTGTGTTAAATTTGCATATACAGCTACTTTGTATTACAACAGCACGGTGCTACTTGGAGCTTTATTCCTAACGAAAAACTAATATGAAGAAAGGAGGAAATTTCTCAGAGACGCAACAACGTACGTCACGGAATCTTGTGTTGGATAATTTACCCATTTTGATCCGTCCTCCTTGAGGTTTGTAAAAAAAAAACTTTTCTCAGTTATGATTTCAATGCACTGAGCCAATAGCTACTGCAGTGGTTTCCTCTTGCAATAATGGGTGACTTAGAAGTATATTTAATTTTGAATCATTTTTACTAAAAAGCAAAGATCACCATTTGTTTCGTTTATTTTTTTTTCTTTCTTTTTGTTTGACTTGCTTACACCAAAACTTTGTTTCGAGCACGATTGTGTGATCCAAGATAAGGAGGAAGTTATTAAAATGAAATACTGACATGGGTGCATTTATTGCATCATTTCGTCAGAGAATACAGCAGGCTGGATAAAATCATAATTTTTTTGTTTCTTTAGAAATAAAGAACGAACTAACTGATTTTCCTTCAGTATCGAACCATAAAACGTAATCAGCTTTACGGGACTGATTAGTACAACAATGTAGCAATTACAATAGCAGTAACGGTGTGGCAATTATCATTAGCACGCTAGAACAACAGCACATTGTTTACGAAGATTATAATGGTAATGATGATCATTATTATTATTATTATTATTATTATTATTATTATTATTATTATTATTATTATTATTATTATTATTATTATTATTATTATTATTATTATTATTATTATTATAATTATTATTATTATTATTATTATTATTATTATTATTATTATTATTAACAGTAGAATTAGAAGTAGAAGTAGTAGTATTGCTACTACTTCTGTTACTGCTACTACTACTGCTGCTGCTGTTACTACTATTATTATTGTTGTTGTTGTTAATACTTATACAACTCGTACTATTTAGTATTAATTATATTACATTTAATGTAGTGTTGTTTAAATAATAGTAGCAGTAGTGGTAGCAATAGTAGTAAAAGAAAAAAATAGTCATAAATTTTGCTACTTGTGTCATTATTTGCATTCTTTAACTAAAAAAAAAATATGTACAATAAAATTTTATTCACTTTTTGCTTAAAAAGGGTTTGCTTGACAACTGCAACGAACGTAAAATAATTATATTACATTTATTGCTACATCAAAATAATACCACTACATCAACTTCCTTCTATTACAGATGTTACTTTATATCGTTTTAATTGTGTGCCTTTGTTTTCTCTCATACACAGTCATTATTTTGCCTAGCTGCATTTTCCTTCTTTTGAAGAAAAGCATGAGAAATATACGTGCCATTTTTAATCACTATGCTAATAATTCTCTGGACGTAAATACATAATAGATATATAAAAATAATTGAACATCAAATAGTTGATATAAAATCAACGTAAGTAAATAAGTAAATGATATAAGCGTAAATAAAAAACAATTGTAATGAATCGTAAAAATTAAACAAAAATCTTCATTTGCATTTGACCGGATATGAATTTTAACATACAAAACGTAAAATAATAGCTCAAAGTTTTATTATTATTTATATTTTTATACAGGTTACATATCTAACCGTGTACAAACGTCATTATTACATGATCAGTAGAAAGCGAACCAACTACAAACGACAATACTTTTATTTCATTTTTATAGCTTAAACACAATAGAACACGAACAATTCGAAGGTTTAAGGACGGAAGACATTAAAACCTGGCACGTGTCAAACAGGAGTAGACGGCAAAAACACTTCTAAATAATGTATTCTTGGTGTGAAAATATTATCAGTGAAAGGCGTTGCTAAAGTGATATATTTTATTGCTAACATTTGATTCCAATGCCGCTGACTAGCACAACAATCATAAATTGAAACACACATTACTTTATTAAATATAGTTTATTATTATTATTATTATTATTATTATTATTATTATTATTATTAGTAGTAGTAGTAGTAGTAGTAGTAGTAGTAGTAGTAGTAGTAGTAGTAGTAGCAGTAGTAGTAGTAGTAGTAGCAGTAGTAATAGTGTTATCTTGTATGGAAATAATATATGTGATCATATTTGTATTTTTCTTGATAAACTCAGGTTCCCCAACTTTGATATTACTTTTGTCTCTCTGTGGTTAAAACAGAAGCAACAATAAAAAAGAAAATGTTTAGGGAAACCGTTTATTCTGGGGATTATTGATACAAAGGTATTTATGTCTGCAAGAGAAATGTGATGGTATTGACAGTTATGCAAGGATTTGGCTTCAGGTTATTTGGTCTAAGCTATATAACCCTATATGGGAAGAGTGCTTTTCACATCAAAGCTGTGACTATTATATAAGATACTAATTAGGTTTTCATTATCGTTCTGATTTATAAGGACTTATATATTACAAAAAAATATTTGTTAAAAGTTCATTTTTATTTAATATGAAAATGGTTTTCATCAAACGTCTAATTTCAACCAGCTATATTAATCACTTAGACAATCATTTCTCAATGTAGTAAAATACAACGGGACTATTTAGGATATAGATGTTTATTTACTTTTAAAGAATAAAGTCTACTGCAGCGGCAAAAAAAAATTATGTTATTGTGTTTTACATATTCATAACAACTTACATTTAATGTGGCAACAATGCAATACATATTGCTCAACTCACATTTAAAATGGTAACAGTTACAGTATATAATGAAACATTATAAATATTTTATCCTTTAAACTGCCCGATGTTTTTAAAAATAAATTAATGGATGGAGTTTGTACTTATATTTAGATATAATCTTTGTTTTGATAATAGAAAACAGATACGAAAATAATTAACGACATGAATGAAAAACATAATTCTATCTCAGTAAAGCGTGCACCAAATAGAACCGCTCCGGTGACCTAGTGGTTAGAGCGTCCGCCTCGGATGAGTGTGGTCGTGGGTTCGATCCCCTGTTGAGTCATACCAAAGGCTTACAAAAGTGGTACTAACAGCTGCCTCGTTTGATGTTCAGCATTAAGAGGTTAGTGTTAGGACTGGTCGGCCTGGTGTCATGATAATGTGACTGAGTGGGATATCATGCTACATGTCTGTGGCATGATGTCCCATTGCTAGACATTACTATAAACTGCCACACTGCAGGCATCGTAGTTATATGACTGAAAAATTGTTAAATCTACATTAAAATTATAAATATCACACACACACACCATACCCCGTGCACCAAGTAGTAAGCGCAACTTGTACTAAAGAAGTCGTAGTCTGCTGCTGAATTTGACTCATTCGGACATTTCTGCTTTGTTCAAGGATACTTCTATATGAATATTGTTTTTGTGTTGTTTTTTTTTTGTTGCTTGAATGGTTTGTCTTCTGCACCGAAGTACTGACATTGGTATATGATTAAAGACCAAAGTGTTGTTTATTCTTACTCGATTTTATTAAAGCATAAATATATTTTTAAATAAAAATTGCGACATATAGACTACGTGAAACGCATGAGATTATCAAAAAGAACAGTAGTTTAATTAAATTTTAATTCTAACATTGATCACCATGTGGTTATTTTCGTTGTCTTGCGTTGTTTTGGAATCTGTGTCATTACAAACTAAGGTCGATTTCAATTTCAGTTTTCATTTCACGCTCCTCAGTACTCCAATGATACTTGAATTATAATATATAATATATTAGTACTCAAAATATATTAGTATCATATATATATATATACTAGTATTCAAATGACACTAGAATTACAATATATTAGTACTCAAAATATATTAGTATCATATATATATATATATATATATATATATATATATATATATATATATATATATATATATATATATATATATATATATATATATATATACTAGTATTCAAATGACACTAGAATTACAATATATTAGTACTCAAAATATATTAGTATCATATATATGCTAGTACTCAAATAATACTAGAATTATATTTATATAAGCACTCATTATACTAGAAGTATAGTTATACTAGAGTTGAAATGATATCAGAATTATAATTACTATAATTACACTAGAACTAAAATGATGTTAGAATTAGTTATACTAGCACTCATATTATACTAGAATTTTATTAGTACTCAAATGATATAAGAATTATAATTACACTAGTACTAAAATGGTATTAGAATTAAAGTTACACTATCATTCCAATGATATCATAATTATATGTATACTGCTACTAAAATGATAACAAAATTATAGTTATACCAGTATTCAAATGACATTAGAATTATAAATATTCTAGTACTTGAATGATATCAAAATTATAGTTATACTAGTACTCAATTGTTAGAATTATAGCTATACTAGTACTACAATGGTAGTAGTAGCAGCAGTGATAGTAGTAGTAGTAGTAGAAGTAGTAGTATTAGTAGTAGTATATAAAATAGTTGCAAATATGGTGGCATCATTTTAGTAGTAGAATATATAGATGTAGTTATAGAGTTGAATAGTTGTGATATTAATAATATTATTAGCAGTAAAAATATTGCGTTACTTTTAATATTAGTAATTTTGTTAGCAGTAGTTTTATTTGTACAAATAGTAGTAGTAGTAGTAGTAGTAGTAGTAGTAGTAGTAATAGTAGTAGTAGTAGTAGTAATAATAGCAGCTGTCGTAGTAAAGATGGTAGTAGTTGTAGTAGTAAACAACAGTAGTAGTAGCAACAGCAGAAATAGTATACTTAGTAGTAGTAATAGTTGTATAAACAATCATGGTCGTAATAGCAGTGGTAGAAAGTAAAAGTAGCAAGAGTGTTTAATGGCACATCAGCACAATATAAACTTTATCGTGTCAGTAAACATCCAAATATATAAAAACAAGCACTGCACACAAACTTTAAGAAAACAAACCCTTCCAAGTGAATGCAAACATGAAAAAATAGAATGAAAAACGGAAAAGTAGTGTTGTAAAAATAGTAGTAGCAGTAGTGGTAACAGTAGTAGTAAAAGAAAAAAAAAAAGATATTCATAGTCATACGGCTACTAGTGTCATTATTTGCATTTTGTAACTAAAATATAAATTATCCACAATAAAATCTTGTTCACTGTTTGCTTAATAAGAGTTTTAAACATCGTAATTAAAAGGTTCAAGCCAAATATAAATAATTATCTTTTAATATTATGTAAGAATATATATATATATATATATATATATATATATATATATATATATATATATATATATATATTACTGTAAAGTCCATCATTAAGCACGTAGTTTAAAAAAGTGAATGAATAATTAACTTATGCATAACTTCTATAGCCTTTTTAATTATTAAATCTTGAAAGGAAGATTGTTTCTCAATATTTTATCTAAGAATGAAACTTTCGAAAAGAGTTTCCAATTGCATATGCGAGTTTCCCTTCCACTAGATCCTTTGACTTTCCATTAAATTCATTTCCATTTGAATTTTCCTCCTAAATTTGTTCGTGAGTCAAACAAATGTCTTTTCAAAGTGAGAGAAAAAAGCTTATTGAAAATATGACCTCGAAAATTCGTTGACGAAAAATACCAAAATGATTCTATTCAATGAGATTTAAATGAAAATCTTGAGCAAAATGTGAGTCGAGCTAGTCACGTTTTTGATAAATTTCTTGTCAAGATAACACCGTGCTTCAATCGCAGGGGCTAATTCATAAATTACTTCTTTCATAGTTGACCAGCTATCACTGACTAAGATATATAGAGACAGGACAGAACACAGAGACAAAAATGTCCCCATTCTTATTTCCACCTGCCAAGGGTCAAAGGTGACGGAGTAATTGATTCATTTCAAACTTTAGAAAAGCAGATGGCGGAAGGATATTATGCCACAAACACATTTATTTTATTTTATTTTTGTACTTCAAGACGTATCTGGGAAAAATCTATAGAAATTTATCATTGAATTCTGCTTAAAGGAGGTATTGGACGTGAAACGTTGGGAATGAGTGAAATATTAACTGATCATCGCAAGCTATTTATTATTTTACTTTGAAAGCAAACAGTATATTTTAATATTTTGATAGAAACAACCAAATTTTCTATGAGATCTAGTTATTCATTCTTCCATTCTAAATAAGTACACGTGCTGTAAAGATATTGTACCAAATAACAACTCTACTAATATTTCTACTGTTACTATCATTGAGATCACTATTACTGCTGCCACTACTACTAAATCTACTACTACCACTACTACTACTGCTGATAAATCTACTAACAATAATAACCTCTACTACTCAATCTACTACAACTACTTTTACCACCACCACCACCACTACTACTACTAAATATGCGACTACTGCAACTACTACTACTATCACTACTACTAAACCTACTACTACTATCACTACTACTAAATCTACTACTATTACCACTACTACTAAATCTACTACTATTACCACTACTACTAAATCTACTACTATTACCACTACTACTACTTAATATGCTACTATTACCACTACTACTACTGCTACTACTACTTATTCTGCTACTATTACCACTACTACTACTACTTAATCTGCTACTATTACCACTACTACTAAATCTACTACTACTAACACTATTACCACTATTACTGAATCTACTAATAATACTATTACCACTACTACTTAATCTACTACTAATACTAACACTATTACTAAATCTACTACTACTACTAATTACCACTTCTACTAAATCTACTACTACTACTATAACTACTAATACTAAATCTACTACTACTACTAATTACCACTTCTACTGAATCTACAATTACTACTGTTACCACTACTATTACTAAATCTGCTATATTACCACCACCACTGCTACCACTACTACTAAATCTACTTTTACCACCACCACCATTACTACTAATACTATTACTAAATCTACTACTACAACAAATAAGAGGGCGCTAACCAGTTATCATGTACTTTTGAGAGAGTGACGTATGTCATGTAAAATTTGCATCTAAACCATGCACATTGGAGAGAATGTTAGCAAAACTCTAGGCTACTTTGTAATTTGCATGATATTGTTTGGATATCGTAGTTTTGGAAATTGTAAATAATCTTTACACACTGCCAACTAAAAAAACTGCACCGTTGTGCTTCAAAAAACACCCTGAATTTGTCTAAAGTACACTATTCTTAGTACCAAATAAAATAGAGAAAAGGAATTTTGCCAGACTAGACAATACCAGCTTCTGAAAGTGCAATGAATGAATTGTTAAATATATAAAATGTAAAAAAAAGTTATCGGCATTTTTTAAAATTTACCTCTGAAGTTTAGGAAGTGAAAATGACTAAATGGAGCCGGCACTTTTTTGAAAGGTGCACATATGAAGTAAAGGCACGCTGTATGCTCCTTGACCCATATTAAACCCATCTGTTACACACCAAAATAAAGGGAATTAAAGGTTCTTTCAACGATGCCTATGATATTCAAAGTCTTTTTTTTTTAAATAGCCAGTATAACTACTGATAAAACTCGAGGAATTATTTTTCTTTCAAATTCTAACCCTACGCAAAATTCGAAACTGTAGAGGGTCACCTAAATCTACTACTACTACTACTACTACTACTAGCAGTAGCAGTAGTAGTAGTAGCAGTAGTAGTAGTAGTAGTAATAGCAGTAGTAGTAGTAGTAATAATAATAATAATAATAATAATAATAATAATAATAATAATAATAATAATAATAATAATAATAATAATAATAATAATAATAATAATAATAATAATGATAATAATTAGGAGGTCAGTGTTAGGACTGTTAGACCTAGTATCATGATTGTATTACCACACACGGTTTCGAGTAAATCTCATGTAGACGTTGATATCAACCAATAAGCATATTTCACTTGAATGATAAGGACGGAAGAATAATTGAAACAAAACTGCCATTATAACATCTTAATAAAACATAATTAATTTGCTCAATACTAAAATTGATTTTAAATAAATTGTGGGTGGACTCTCATGATAAATTATCATTATTAATTATAACAACTTCCTAATAAATATCCGAATATTCATACAACAAATTATACTATTGTATGAATGATATATTAATAGCGACCAGGATGAGTGAGGTAGAAATAGTGGTGGCTTATTTATGTATTTATCTACTTATTTATTATATTTTATCTTTGCATGTTCGGATACATAGATTCAAATATTAATAGCGATTTTATAATTTTATTCGAAAAACAATATGCATGTCTTGCTTTATGCGATTTTGATATGTGCCATGTTTACGTTTATCTTTTCATAGAATTTGTTTTTATTCATTTTAGTACAGCACATTAAAACAAAATGATACAAATCAAAGAAAGTTGATAAACAAAATAAATAGCATCATTTCATTTAAGCATAAAAGCTTATCCTACTCGTAATATGCTGCCAATTGAGAGAGAGACACACACAGACAGACAGAGAGACAGACAGACAAGATAGACAGACAGACAGACAGACAGACAGTTAATTTGGAATCTGAAGTACAGAATTTTCTAAATATTTTCGAGCTTATATAACAGAAGCATCAGTTGTGAGCTCAAATATACTGGACTTGGTTTATTTTCCAGGAGTACGAATCAATTTCAACACAGTATCAAATCAGAGTGCCAATGTACAGTGAGTATAGGGTCAATTACATCACAATAGTTAGTTAGCCTAATCCTTTTTTTTCGCAACAGAATTGGAGCAATCGTTGTTATAATTTTCATTAAAAAAATGTGTTATCCTGACGCTATGTTGATTGAATGATTACACGTTATAAGCACATATACTATATAGGCTGGTATATTTTCAGAGGCTTTGGGAAATCATTTATTTTGATATGATATTCATTGTACTACTACATTTGTTTTTAGTTGTTTAAAAAAGAAAACGCATGGGACAAAACATTTACTTGTCTACTGTGACGTTATATGTGATGTTTTCTGAGAATATATGAAGTTAGTTTTTCAGTGTAATATAGACCTTGTTTTTCCAACAAGAAGACATTTAGAAAATTTGGTCTCATATATCGTCTTTATTGTATTCACTCATTTATATGAGACATCAGTTGCCATTCTATTACCACAAAAGACAGGTAATAGAGGATAATGCAGTCATTAGTGGCACACTATTAGCCATAGATATGGAAATGAGAATTAATTGAAGTTAAATAGGTAATACTGAAATATGAATGCTTTTTCTCGGGTGCTAGAAAACTGTTTATCTAAAGATTCAGTCGAAGCAGTAAGATTTTTTCCTGCAATATTTTCATATAATGGAGAATCAATGACTGTAACACACAGGTTAAAAAATTGGTTCCTGTAGGTGTAATCATTTGGTTAGCTCAGCTCTTATATACATTGATATGTAAAATTTTGAAAGAAAGTAATTTATGAATTTTTTCATAAAGGTTGTTTTAAATATTCGAGGAAATTCATCTTATATATTTTATGATATAAATTTTACGGAAAACAAAACACAACGCTTTCTCCGTTGTTGTTTATTTATTTCAAGTAAAAGTAGCTAAAGGAATAAGTGTCGAGTGAAGTAAACATATGTTAACTATTGATTTGTTAACGGTATGAATTGTTTTAGTAATAAATGCATTTTGACACCGGAAGGGCATCGAATATCGGGAGACCTGTCTTGCGAGATCGTATGTTCTTCTGCTATTAAACATGATGACAAAAAAAACTGCCAGATCAAGTTAATGAACTAACGATGTTTTCATTATATATCCTAAGTGATTATTTATATTATTCATGATTATTCATAACAAAAAGACTTTTTATGTTTTTCTGTTTCTTTTAATTTGATTTCTTATCTTATTCTCATTTTCATAGCATATCATAAATATTTCGCGGGAAATCTATCAAGACAGCGTCATCATCGCCAACAATAAATCTGTTTTAGATGCTCATCTAATACAAGGTTATGTTGGTATATAATGAAGGTCATGATGGCATATAATACGAGGTTTTGATGGCATATAATACAAGGTTTTGATGGCATATAATACAACGATCTGATAGCATCTAATACAAGAATTTGATGGCATATGACAGCAAGTTTAGATGGCATCTAACGCATGGTTTTAATGCCATCTAATATACGGTTTTCATGGCATCTAATGCAAGATTTTGATGGTATATTATCCAAGGTTTTCATGGCATCTAATACAAGGTCTTCATGGCATCTAATGCAAGGTTTTCATGGCATCTAATACAATGTTCTCATGGCATCTAATGCAAGGTTTTGATGACATTTAACGGAAGGTTTTTGTGGTACCTTCAATAAGGTGTTGGTGGCGTATAATACAAGGTTTTGATAGCATATAATACAAGATGTTGGTGGCATATAATATAAGGTTTTGATGGCATCTGACACATGGTTTAATTGCATCTAATAAAAGGTGTTTATGACATTTAATACAAGGTTTTGATGACATTTAATACAAGGATTTGATGGATTTTGATGGTATTTAATACAAAGTTTTGATGGCATCTAGTACAAGGTTTTCCATCTAAAACATGCATCTGATGGCATTTAATACAAAGTTTTGATGGTGTCTAATACGAGGTTATGATGGCATTAGGTACAACATATTGCATCTATTATAAGGAATGGGTGGCATTTGATACAACGTTTTGATGGTATTTAATACAGTCTTACATGTAAAAGAACATTTAATAGCCTTTAATGCAAAATGTTGATATTATCTACTACAAGGTTTTAATGCCATTTAATACAAGGATTTGATGACATTTAACACAAAGATCTGATGGTATCTAATACAAGGATTGGTTGGCATCTTATACAAAGTTTTAATGGCATTTAATGCAAAGGTTTGAAGGAATCAAATACATGGTTATGATGGTATATAACAAACGATTTTGATGAATTTTATTTCAAAATTTTGATAGCACCTAATACAAGAATTATATCGCATCTAATGCAAGGTTTTCCTTATACTTATACAAGATTGTGAGGGCGTTTAATACAAAGTTTTCATGGCATCTAATGCAAGGTTTTCATGGCATCTAATGCAAGGTTTTCATGGCATCTAATGCAAGGTTTTCATGGCATCTAATGCTAGGGTTTGATGACATCCAACGGAAATCTTCAATGCGGCTAAGCAAGGTTTTGATATCAAATACAAGGATTTCATGGTATCTAATACAAGGTTTTCATGGTATCTAATACAAGGATTTCATTGTATCTAATACAAGGATTTTATGGTATCTAATACAAGGATCTCATGGTATCTAATACAAGGATTTCATGGTATCTAATACAAGGTTTTGATTGTATTTAATACAAGGATTTGATGGCATTTAATGCAAGTTTTTCATGGTATCTAATACAAGGATTTGGCAGTATCTGATACAAGGATTTTATGGTAAATAATTCAAGGTTATGATGGCATCTCATACAAGGATTCGATAGTATCTAATGCAAAGTTATGATGGTATCTAATGCAAGGTTTTGATGGTATCTACTACAAGGTTTTCATGGTATCTAACAAAACGATTTAATGGTACCTAATACATGGACTTGATGGTATTTAATACAAGGTCATGATGGGATCGCATGCACGGTTTTGATGGTTTCTAATACAAGGTTATCATGGTATCAGATACATGGTCATGATGGTATCTAATACATGGTTATGATGGTATCTAATACAAGGATTTGATGGTATCTAATACACGGTCAGGATGGTATCTAATACAAGGTTATGATGGTATCTAATGCAAGGTTATGATGGTATCTAATATAAGGTTATGATGGTATCTAATACATGGTTATGATGGTATCTGATACAATATTTTCATGGTATCTAACACAAAGTCATGATGGTATCTAATACAAGGTTATGATGGTATCTAATGCAAGATTATGATGGTATCTAATACATGGTTATGATGGTATCTAATACAAGGATTTGATGGTATCTAATACACGGTCAGGATGGTATCTAATACAAGGTTATGATGGTATCTAATGCAAGGTTATGATGGTATCTAATACAAGGTTATGATGGTATCTAATACATGGTTATGATGGTATCTGATACAATATTTTCATGGTATCTAACACAAAGTCATGATGGTATCTAATACAAGGTTATGATGGTATCTAATGCAAGATTATGATGGTATCTAATACAAGGTTATGATGGTATCAAATACAAGGTTATGATGGTATCTAATGCAAGGTTATGATGGTATCTAATACATGGTTATGATGGTATCTAATACATGGTTATGATGGTATCTGATACAAGATTTTCATGGTATCTAACACAAAGTCATGATGATATCTAATACAAGGTTATGATGGTATCTAATGCAAGATTATGATGGTATCTAATACAAGGTTATGATGGTATCTGATACAAGGTTTTCATGGTATCTAATACAAGGTCATGATGGTATCTAATACAAGGTTATGATTGTATCTCATACGAGGTTTCTATGACATTTAATGCAAGGTTATGATGGTATCTAATACAAAGTTTTGATGGTATCTAATACAAGGTTTTGCATTTACAACAAGAATTCCATGGCATTTGATACAATGATTGATTGCATCTGATGCAAGGTTTTGATGGCATTTAATGCAAGGTTTTGATGGCATTTAATACTGTTTTGATGGCATTTAGTATAAGGTTTGATGGTATATGATACAAAGATTTAACAGTATCCAACAAAAGGTTTTAATGGCATGTAATGCGAGGGTTATCTGCTATCTAATACGAGATTTGATGGCACGTAATACAAAGTTTTGATGGCATCTAATACAAGATTTTGATGACATTTAATACAGCGTTTGGATGGCATGTAAGACAAGGATTTGATGGCATTTAATACAGCGTTTTGATGGCATCTAAGACAAGGATTTGATGGAATTTAATACGTTTTGATGGCATCTAATGGAAAGATTTCATGGTATTGATTGCAAGGTTTGATTTCATTTAGTACAAGGTTTTGATGGCTTCTAATACAACGTTGATGGAATCTAATACGAGGTTTGGGTGGCATCGATTACTAGGTATTGGTGGTATCTAATACAATGTTTTGTATCTAATACAATTTGAATGGCATCTAATAAAGGTTTTGATTACATTTAATACACGGTTTTGATGGAATCTGATGCGACGTTTTCATGGCACTTATTCAAGGGTTTGATGGCATTTAATAGAAACATTTGATGGGATCTAAATAACGTTTTGATGGCATTTAATATAAAGATTTGATGGCACTAAATACAACGTTCTTATTGCATTAAATACAACGTTTTGATGGTACTTAATGAAAGGTTTCGATGGCATTCAGTACAATAACTTGATGGCATCTAATGCAAGGTTTTGATTATATGTAATACGAGCTTTTGCACCAAATGCATGGTCTTAATGTCATCTACTACAATGATTTGATGGCATTTAATATAAAGTCTTGATGGCATCTAAGACGTAGATTTGATGGCATCTAATATGCGCTTTTGATGGTAACTAATTCAAGGTTTTGATGGCATTTCCTACAAGGTTTTTATGGTACCTAATATAACGTTTGTCATGGCATTAAATACAAAGTTTTGATGCTATCTAATACAAGATTTTGATGGCATCTACCACAACGTTTTCATGGTATTTTAGACGATGTTTCGATGATACCTAAATCAAGGCTTTGATGGCATCTACGACAAGGATGTTTTAAAATTTAAGATATTCGTTTGTGACTAATTCTTAAGAATTATAGATCCAGTCTGGAAATCTAAGTTACGCTAGAGCCACCAAGCAGCAGATAAGAATGATAGGCTACATTCATAGGAATGAAACATTTTTGTCCAGTCTTTTAACATAGACAAAGTGCACTTGCATATTTCTTTTGCGTTACAACATTTGGTCATTAGAGAAAAAAATCCCATTTTGTCTGCACATGGTACCTTTGTGGAGGGAAAGTGAACATTAGAAAATGCAACAATATATTAGCCACTTTCATACATGCTAATCTGGAAAAGAAAAACGTATGATATTTTAATGAGAAAGTGTATTCTACTGTGCAACATTTACTCTATCAACTCTTGACATAAGACGTTAACAGTTGCATTTTAGTGCTATGTATATTTAATTTAATTGTTTGTTTGTTAGTTTAATTTGTTTATTTCATTACATGGTATTGTAATATAACATTATATGTTGAGCTTGACCTTTTCCATATTGAGTGTATTTCTGCTTGACCTGATTGACATTTTTAATTTTTTATGATTTCATTATGTAAACAACTAATAATAGCTTCATTATTCTCTATGCGTATGATCTTATTATCAGAATTGTTAATAAGTTAAACAAGAAGGAATAAATGTGTTGATCAGGGCCGGGGTTTTTGGGATTCCTAGGTGAATTTAGTAGGCTATTGTGTTGCATGTAAACAAGGCTCATTCGATCATTCTAGAAGCAGGCGTTAGGTAAAAATAATCAGCACCCGACAATATCTTTATTATTCAGAAATATATATCCGAAAGAAAGGGTAGATTTTATTGTCTTCAAATGATCCTTTCTTAAAATACAGCATGATGAATTTGGGTCGTTATATTACGCAAGGATCTGAATGGTAAAACATTAAACAATTGTATAGATATGTATAAAAATCCGACGAGTTGCGCCCGAACACTGAAAGGTTTAAATGTTTACTTCGATTGTACATTAGGTAAAAGATAAGGTTTTGTTTTAAACCTCATCGTGTTTTCCCATTTTGTCAATGATTTGATTACACAGCTGATGCTCGATTGGAACAGAAGAGATTTGTGTGTGCGATTTAGATTTTTAACGTAGCTTTAACAATATTTCAGTCATATCGCTGCGATGTCTGCAGTGTGATAGATTACAGTGATGTCTAGCATTTTGTCTCACTCAGTCACATTATCCCGACACCAGACCGACCTCTTCATGCTGAGCGCCAAGCGAGGCAGCTGTTAGCACCACTTTCTGTAAGTCTTAGGTATTACTCGACCGGGGATAGAACCCGCTCCAAGCGATATAGCAAGAAGAGATTGATGATTGTTTGCAATACAATACAGTACTTTACAATGATAATGCAGCTAATTACATCGATACAGTAAATCTATATCAGAACCAAATAAATGTTATTGAACGTTACTGTTGTGGTGGCCAATCTCGATAAAGATAAAATCATTGTTTTCAGAAATGGAGGAGACATGAAGTAAATGGAGTTATGGTCTTTCAAACAAAGTCGAAATGAGTGTATCTTATTACAAGTACATGGGTCAATTTTTCATCCCAAAGCTGGTTTGGACGAAAGCTAAGCAGATACTGGCTCAGGCAAAGAAAGCAACTTCAAGGATTTTGAATTATAAAAGACGATTCGGCTGTTTTAGTGTAGATGATGCTTTTAAATTTTTTGATTCAGTAATAAAACTAATTGCTCGCTGGGAATCAGAAATTTGGGGATATGAACCTAGTAGAGACATTGAAATTGCGCAGTACATTTTCTTGTTGCAAATAGTATTTAGGTGTTCATAAAACTACCAATAAATCGATTGTGTTAGGGAAGTGCGGAAGATACTCAGTTTGTACGTAATATTTTTTAAGATGTATTAAACGATGGTTGAAAGTTGTAAGAATGCCTTTAACTCAATATACATGTTATTTGTTGTTGAAAAGATTAGATGAAACTAACCGTGTGACCTGGGCTACCAAAAATAAAAACATGTTGTGTCGCTTGGTTTTATGTGTTTTTGGCTAAATCAAGATGTTGGAGACGGAAACCAATTTTTCTCACCATTTTTTATAAATATTTAAGATATAAGGATTCGAAACTACAGCAGCTGGCAAAGTAATATTAACACTTCATATACACGTATAAAACCGAATTTGGACAGGAACATTACCTTCCATGTGGATTATCATATTTCTTAGGAAATTACTTGCCAATGCTAAGTGCATACGATGAAAATACAGACAGGGAGGCATAGCAGGATTGAGAGAAATAATTTATACTATGAATTATGCCGGCAAAATAATGTTTCTTTGGAAGAAGATTTATTCCATTTTGCTTGTGTTTGTCCAGCTTGCGAACATTTAAGAAAGAAATACCTTAGTGAATTGTATTATCTCTATCCATTTGTAAAAAAAAATATATCCGTAATGAGTCACAGTAATATAATAATTAAAAGATCTTTCTTAATTTATCAATTGGGCTTTGTGTCTTAGAAAATCTTTGATAACTCAAATTTATGGTTAATAATATATTTAGAGGTAGTAATATCTTATATACCGTATGTATACTCATGATGAACACCACATTTAACTTCTTTGCAGCACGGCACACATTATGTTGTTTATGTATTGTATTTTGCAGCCTAAATTACTGATTAAGGTGTATTATTATTATTATTATTATTATTATTATTATTATTATTATTATTATTATTATTATTATTATTATTATTATTATTATTACTATTATTATTATTATTATCATCATCATCATCATCATCATCATCATCATCATCATCATCATCATCATCATCAAGGACATTACATATCTCCGATAAACAATATATTTGATTCGTTAGAAGTTCGTGTGCTTACATTAAGTGCTGAATTGTGTGAGGTGGGTCACTATAGGATAGGAATATCTACAAAATACAATTCATTATCAAGGTGTACTACCACTTCACAGAAAACCGTTAGATTCATTATCGTGGAGGACTACCATTTCACAGAATACAATTAGATTCATTATCGAGGTGTACTACCACTTCTCAGAAAACCATTAGATTCATTATCATGGACGACTACCACTTCACAGAATACTATTAGATTCATTATCGAGGAAAACTACCACTTCACAGAATACCATTAGATTCATTATTAAGGTGGACTACAACTTCACAGAACACCATTAGATTCACTATCAAGTAAACTACCACTTCACATAATACCATTAGATTCATTATCAAGGTGGACTAGCACTTCACAGAATACCATTAGATTCATTATCAATGTGGACTACCACTTCACAGAAAACCATTAGATTCATTATCAAGGTGAAATACCACTTCACAGAATACCATTAGATTCATTATCAAGGTGGACTAAAACTTTACAGAATACCATTAGATTTATTATCAAGGTGGACTACCACTTCAAAGAATACCATTAGATTCATTATCAAGGTGAAATACCACTTCACAGAATACCATTAGATTATTTTTTGGTCAGTAATTCATCAAATTATTTCTTGGCTGTCTGAGATATAGTTGATGTTGCATAATATTTCCAACTCTGGTATAAATTATTACGGTGCAAATTTAGTTTGCCAAATTAAATGTATACTACATGAAGTAGGATACTGATGTGTGTATCATAGAATCAGTGTAATTATGTCATAGAATCAGTGTAATTATGTGATACCCAATAGTCTAATGAAATAAAGATTATCTGGCTTCCTTAAACATTCATGGAGGGAATCCCTAACCATACACTGACTTGTTGCAATATATATATAAAAACAATTTTGATTGGAACCATACGACTACAATTGATAGCTGTATAACACATATTCTACCTGTAGAATTTAGTTCCTATAAAGAGAGGTTTCGTATGTAAACGAAATCTCTAAATTGTCGGCATTGAAAGAGAGTATAACTTCTTTCTTGTGGGTCCTGTGTATCATGACTTTCACAACAAAATATTTCTGGATGATTTTGATTTTGTCCCCAATACTCAAATTTGATTTTCTTATATCTTTTCGTCCAAATTAAAAGTGATTGGACTAGATGAGTATATTTATTTCGTAATGAAATTAATTTATGTCAAGCATCTTGATCATTTTGTCTTCGCTGGATCCCTAAAAACTGTTCTTTTCTCGCGGACATAAAAACTCGTAAATACAACTATTGTATTAGCACTGTATGTTTACATTATTCACATTAAGAATCTGTATATTATCTAGGTAGAAGTTGAATGATGTATGCTGTATTCTTTATGTTGTTTCAGCTTTTAACATTTTTTTCAATGATATAAATTTCTGTCAACAATTTTTCACAACATAGAAAAAGAATGAGAAACTATTTCCAGTGATTCGTTTGTCGTAAAGAAATAACAATGGTATTTTGAGTGTATAGCAAGTCAAAAACTGTATGCAAGATAAAGATGTATTTTAATGACTTTGTCTCAAAATAAGGTAAAACATGCTAATTTATGTAAATAATAATGCAGTGGAAGTCACTTAGAAAAGATGGTAATACGTATTTCCAGGGGAGGTAAATGTTAGTGGATTTTAACCTGTCGTATTTTATACCGATTTAGTGTCTTCAACAATGAGACATCTTATTATATGAAAGGAAGCGATAAGGTGAAGGATTCACACGTTCGATATGTTAGCTGTGGTTGGCTTCTTGAAATTGTTACCAAGGCTACGCATTCTATATTACTGGTCTTATTAAGACTTTCTGTCCTCTTGCCAATAAAGTTGTGTTCATTACGTCCCAATGTAAAGACAAAATTTTATGTCTAAGCTCAATAAAACTGGTATGCAGATGGATTTTAGGAAGTTTAACTCATCCATGCCAAACTATGCCATTGTTACCTACTACTGATTCTTAAGTGACATTTGAATTTTCAGACATCAGTTCGTTACAACCGCTTCGGTGGCCTAGTGGTTAGAGCGTCCACCTCGAATGCTGGAGGTCGTGGGTTCGATCCCCGGTCGAGTCATGCCAAAGACTTACAAAAATGGTACTAACAGCTGCCTTACTTGGCGCTCAGTATTATGAAGTTTGTGTCAGGATAATGTGACTGGTTGGGACATCATGCTATATAGCTGCGGTATGATGCCCCAGTGTTAGACATCACTATAAACTGCCACATTGCAGACATCTTAGCGATGGGATTGAAAAATTTGTAAAGCTAGCTACGTTAAAAATCATAAATACATCACATCACAGTTCGTTGCACACTTAATATTTTGGGTCCTGTTTAATCTACAGTCATGAACACTTGTATACTGAAGCATGTCTACAAGAACAACCTAATCATATTAAAGCTAAACAAATGTTACCTAATGTTACGCTTGAAAAACTTTTGTATATTCAGCCATTTGGACCCTTCACCAATTGCACTCATTCCAGTTGGTATTTGGATACGTCTCATTAGCTTATGTTAGCCATACCCAGTCTAGATGACTGTCATATAGTTTGAACACCTGAGTTGCTCTTGTATTTTTAGTTTTTTTATGCTAAACACCTACAGGATATTTGACCATATATCAAACACTCGGATAAAAATTGGTATCTAAATGTACCTGAGGTATGTTAATATAACCGTGTAAACATTAGGTCACCACGACCTAAGTTTAGTGCTCGAGAGGTATACGTATTTTTTATGTTTCGTCTGTTATAACCTCCATGTAATGAAAATGTGTATATGGATACGTCACAGGACGGTAACTCATTCATTTTATCATCTGTTCGTTGACTATATATTCATATCCTAGATCTATTGTTATATGAAATAAATATGTTCATGTTTCATAAAGAAAGTAACTCAACAAACAATCAAAACTAGATCACTGTGATCCCATTTTAATTTTGAACATTTTTATCTTCAGCCTTCCTTTAAACCCTCTGTATATAATTTAAAATTATCAAGCGACGTTTTGACCCTATATTGATGAAAGTTTACTTGTTGACGCATCCTAAAGAGGACTAACAATTCTGTCCTCCACATGGTAGCTTTGACTCTTAGAAGTGTTCACATCTTTTCGTCCTCCACACAGTGGCTTTGTCGCTTAGAAGAGTTCAGATCTTTTCGTCCTCCACAAAGTGGCTTTGTCGTTTAAAAGAGTTCACATCTTTTCGTCCTCCACACAGTGGCTTTGTCGCTTAGAAGTGTTCACATCTTTTCGTCCTTCACACAGTGGCTTTGTCGCTTAGAAGTGTTCACATCTTTCCAGAACAGCCCTAATCAAGTGTGGCTTCACACAATGGCTTTGTCGTTTAGAAGTGTTCACATCTTTTCGTCCTCCACACAGTGGCTTTGTCGCTTAGAAGTGTTCACATCTTTTCGTCCTTCACACAGTGGCTTTGTCGCTTAGAAGTGTTCACATCTTTCCAGAACAGCCCTAATCAAGTGTAACGATACATCTCTTTGCAAGGTTTCTGCTGCCGTTGCCTTACCATCAATCACCAATTGCCAAATAATATGCTGTCAGCTACTACACGTGTGCTTCTCTTGGTCAGGGAAATATTTTTTTCAAATAATAAACGTTGTGTATTTCTTAATCCCGTGTAAAGAATGAGAGAATATTAAACATAAAGTTCCAACCAATCACTGGACAATTGATACTTTTGTGCATAGTTATATAATCATTAGCCTTCCAGTCATTCACACTACAAGGCATTGATATTGCCATATATTATACGTGATAGGGTAAACGTTTGAGAAAGATATCACATAGAATGATTGATGGACGGAGTGAAAATAGACAAGCAGAGAAGGAAATGCCGACAATTTAGAGATTTCATTAAATATAAAGTAAGAGTGATTTTAGATCTATAACAGCATGCTGATATATCTGATGGAGATTAAGCAGTCTCTAGAAAATTAATAAAAGTAATTTTAGGGTTTACCAGGAGATTATACACTGGATAGAGAGAAAAGTGGATGGCCAGAGCTTGAGCCTACTGTCTATATCTTAGAGATTTTAATGAAATGGCAAATGTAAATTCGGAAGCAGATTGTGCTTTAGAACATTTTCCAGGTTGTATCTTGTGTAAATTTTGTTGAGATAAAGGATATTCGGTTACACTGTTACTTTTTGTGTTCACTTTAAAATGTTCCAAAGCAATTGTGATAGTTTTCAGCAAGTAAGCACAACTATGATTAAACAAAGTACTTTTGGAGATTAAATAATAAAATTGGACCTAACATAAACCGGACAACAGCTTTAAAGTTCAAATAATATGCTTGAAGTAAACCACCAATACTAGCCTGCAAGTTGCACACACCAAATTTCCGAGCATCAGCGCTGAGCTTTGTATAAATTTACCAACTGCATTACCTTAATTCACTTACATTTGATTTCTTGTTTTATTTTACCTAATTTTACAACGAGGTGAACATATAAGATTGACGTGTATTGATAAAACAACCATTTCAAGTGATATTAACAGTCTTTAATGTAGCAACGTTTGAAATAATAACCACACTGAAAGGTGCAATTGTCTTTCTTAAAATATCTGGAGGGTGAACAGTGACGATATACTTGATCGAACGATTGAAAAACTGTACAACCATTAATTACTTGGATTGCATTCCATGTCTGTGGCCATATACTTTCATCAACTTATTTTATTCAGTTATTGGTAGTTATAAATCGGTAGGTGTACATAATTCATAAAATTTCAAACAAGACTGCTGATTTTTAAGAAGCTATCGGAAACATTTATGCTAGAACTTCCATTTTAAGAGCGTTATGTATCCCTCAGAAATGTGTCCTTGAGCTCTATCTTTATTGAGGGTAACACGTTTAAATTAGGCACTTTTTCAATTTTATAGAAAAACAAATTTGGTGATTTTACAATAGTACATTCAAATCTAAACCTCAACATCTGACATGTAAATGAGTCTGTGTGGTTAACAATGAACAATTATGGTTGAAGAAAATTTGTTCTTAATACTATATGCCTATGATACTGGTGGCTTTGGACATCCTGTTGGTCAGACGATCCAGAATACAAGGGTACAAAACCACCAAAAGTGTTATATACATTTTATTGCAATTCGAACTATTTCATTCACAACCCAAAACTTAACGCTTTGAACACTGTTAGGTACAAAACTGAAAATGAAATAAATCATCGTCATATTTTGATCACTTTTTTAAAATCCTGGAATTATTTTACTCATTATGGAAGACAAGAAAATAAAATGAACGAAAAGAATATACGGTGGATTTACAGAGCTATCTAAGCAGCTGATGTGGGAAATCAAGAACAGACAAAAGCAGAGGTAGAATGAGACAGTTAATGACTGTTATATAATGGTATGCAGACAGACAACTTTTACTATAATATCAGACAACACAGTAAACTGGTGACTACGTAATCGATAACATCAATTATATTACATTGGTGGCTATCCAATGGATAACACCAAATTATATTACATTTGTGAATATCCAATGGATAACATCAAATTATATTGCACCGGTGAGTATCCAATTGATGACATGAAATTATATTACATTGGTGAGTATATAATGGATAACATAAAATTATATTTCAACGCTGACTATCCAATGGATAAAAATAAATTATATTACATTCGTGAGTATCCAATTAATAACACCAAATAATATTACATTTGTGAGTATCCAATGGATAACATCAAATTATATTGCACCGGTGAGTATCCAATTGATGACATGAAATTATATTTCACTGCTGAGTATCCAATGGACGACATCAAATTATACTACATTGGTGAGTATCCAATGGATAACACCAAATAATATTACATTTGTGAGTATCCAGTGGATTACATCAAACTATATTACATTGGTAAGTATCAAATTGATAACATGAAATTATATTTCATTGCTGAGTATCCAATGGATTACATCAAACTATAATATATTGGCGACTATCAATGAGTAAAATGATTTCTTTATTAAATAATAATGTTCTCGTATTTTTCAAGTATCGTCTGAATGAAGTTCCAGTCTGTAGGAAAATCTGTTTAGGTAGAGAAAGGTGAAAAAAAAAAACCACTGTAAAAGTACGATGAACCAAATAGTTATAATTACAACAAATTTAACGTTTGAAATGTAGGAAGGTATTTATCAAGTGACAAATGAATATTACCAGGAACTGCATCAAGTCAGATCAAAAAATGATTATATGTACAACATATAAGGAACAGGTAAGCAGCTTGTAATTATTCGAAAATTCAAATCTCATTACATCAGAACATTACAATTATATTTCGTCTGGAATAACGTGATTCTTTGAAATATATGATTACAGTGCCGTTTGTTAGGTGATTTTGCCGATAATTTTTTCGCTTCGTCAAGAATGCCACAATTATAAAGAAAATATTGACAACTCTAACCACTTACCCAAATTATCTCAGGATCTATAACAATCACTGTTTCCATCTCTGAATAGCCACTTTATTTGGTAAGTCTTGATGTACTTTGGAAAGAGAATGACGATAAAGCAAAACCCCAAAACCCAAAAAATAGAACGTTATTGTATGCAGTCTATTTCAGATTCAGTGCAAATATCCTTTGCCACAATTACTCACTATGCAAATTATCATGAATTTAGGATCATTCAAACACATTTACACATGCCTAAAAGTAATTGATTATAATTTCTTGTTTTGACTGTTTATAAGTGCAGACTAGAATTAAATATACCTTTTTGCTCATCCAAATTATGTATTACGTGCATTTGAAAGCGACTTTAGCTTCTTTAAGATTACCACAAAACATTGTTAGCGCATGCATTTATCGAATCAAGCCATGTGCAAAGTGTTGTCACTGTATCAATATTTGATAAAGTTGAAAAACCGAGAGTAAGGTTGTAGTCAATAAGATTTGTTTTATATTCTTGAGTTGAAATACGTTTTATGGTAACTTCCTCTATTTCTTGCATGCAATTAGATGCTCTTTAGATTCATTTCATGATTTCAAGTGTGAGATGTTTTAAATTTGTATTGACTGCATTGTTTATTTTAAAAATTTTATTTACGGACATTTATATCCCTCCTGATAATATTAATAAGTGTAATTCCAGTTCTCTAGTTATCTTTCACTGATTGTGTACTTTATTCGAAAGTAACTGTATCATGTTCCAGGGAGAACGATTCAAGTTCATAGTCTTGGTTAGTCAGGCTTATCAGAGACTTTTGCAAGTGTAATTTTGATATTCGCTTTAAAGGAACACTAACACAGTTAACAATGATCTATTGTTAACAATTGCTATTTTAAACATTTCTGGATACACACAGGAAAACTATTGCTAACTTCCAGTAAGTTTGCCTTTCATCGTAGCTTCTCAGTTTTGTATAAATAATACCTTGTCCGATCCAGTTTGCTCTTGCCAATATTGGGACTCATGCATGAATGTATTTCATGAAGATGCTGAAAGTCATCAACTTGGAATACTCATACCGTGTAAAGAATATTATATTTATTTCCCCAGCAATTGATCCATGTTAACATTTCTTTTTCTCTTCATTCCAAAGAATGCAAGAAACAAAATGAAAAGAGTAACAGATTTATTCTTTCATTAGACACGTTATCTGTGACGTTTGTTTCACGTAATGTTCCTTATTCACTGTAACAGTAATGTTTTGGAATAAGGAGTTTAACTGCTGATGGATCGGAATCCAGCTTGTGAAAAGTCAGGTATTTACCGGACGTTGACAGCTTTATTGTGTATTACAGAAATACACGCACTAAAAACCCAATTGATGTTCGGTGAAAACTCTCTTGTATTTAGACGATTAATACAATAACGTAAAAATCCAGATTATTTTACGTCTGAATCATATGCTGATGAAACCTTTGTTCTTTCAGAGCAACAAATTTTGTATGCTGCCGTTAGGCCGTATTTTAAATTGTGATTGAAAGGAAGGTTCTTGTTTTTTATTTACAATCCAATTATGTAAATATTTGCTCTATCTAGATGACATTTGGATGATTCTTATACACCGACATATCGTCTCATCCGGTCAAGGTTGCTTTTGTTGTTTTGTTGTTTTTTGTTTGTTCTTTTCTACGTCTACCGAGTTTGAAACCAACTAACTACCTATAGCCGATCCAAAAGAACGTATGAAATAAAGTTATCAAACAAATTTTATTGTTTCAATGTAAAAGTTGAGAACGATTCTTATAAATCTTGCTTATTTTTATTTACTAACTTCATCTCCGCACAACGTGATGAAGCATAGTACAATCCCTAAGAGTAAAATAACTTTTAGTGTTAATTTCAGTTTCAAAATCCAAATCGCCTAAACTCTTTCTATAGATATGTTTATGTCAGCATTAGTTGTCCGTACAAAAATTAAAATTACTAAAGAAAACAAAAGAGCAATATTGCAGGCAACAGTTTGTTTGTCTAGTCAAACTGAGTTTTGTTGTTTTTTATTTAAATCATTCATTCTAAATCCAGATATTGGGGCCCCGAGTGGTCTAGTGGTCTAAAGCGCTGTCCATTACGGATCACTGCGTGGGTTCGAGTCTTGGATTCGGTGAATGTGGATATGTGAGAAAGTTTGCCAATAGCTTCTCGTGGGTCGTTGGTTCTCTCCGGTGATTTCCCGGTTTCTTCCTCCACCATTAATACTGACCGCCATGAATTGCCTATCGTGTGCTGAAAATGGCGTTAAGCCCAACAACAACAACTAAATCCAAATACAAAGGCCATTATACAAATTTCTATGTTCAATTCTGTCATCATTAATTTCTTTATATTTTCTTTTACTTCGCTGATAACTTTATCATAGGTACCATGCAAGGAGCTCTATTGCAGGCTTTTTTGTTTGTTTTTGTTTTAAACAATTGTTCCAAATTATTCTGATTCGAAATAACACCTTGCACAACACTGATAAGATTTTCCGTCTATCCGATAAACATATCCTTTCGTACATATAATGATTGTTCCATCATAGTCTGCAACTGGTTTCACAACTCTTGAAACAACACATTTTATCGTTTTGATCTTATCATTAAAATTAGTAATATATATATATATATATATATATATATATATATATATATATATATATATATATATATATATATATATACACATACATACATATATATATATATATATATATATATATATATATATATATATATATATATATATATATATATATATATATATATATATATACAAGATTATTAGACTGACAGTTATTTTTTTATGTCTTCTGTCTTTACATTTATTTCTTTTAAAACATCCATCTTCTGCTACTATGACATAATTAATGTTCACAGAATTATGTTATTATGTATTATGCTAAGTGGGGCCCCTAGTGGCCGAGAGCTCTAAAGCGCTGTCCGTTACGGATCACTGTCATCTCACCTCTGTTTGCGTGGGTTCGAGTCTAGGATTCGGCAAATGTAGATATGTGAGAAAGCTTGCCAATAGCTTCTCATGGGTCGGTAGTTCTTGGTGATTTCCCGGTTTCTTCCGCCACCAATAATACCGACCGCCATATATATCGTGTGCTGAAAAATGGCGCTAAGCCCAACAACAACATTATGTCAAAATAATTCTCTAGCTATATAATCAGTGGTCGTTTTGCCGGATATCATTATTCAGCTCTCCATTTTCCAACTTCTATTATCTTACCCTTGTCACGCTATAAAGCTGCTATTTCACTTTTTGTAAACTGGTCTGTACATTTTGTATATATTAGTATATGCTCATATTTTTCTCCATTAATTTTGCAATGTGAGAATCGTTCTCAATATTTTACTTCTCGTGCCACATTCATACTACATGCAAGAAGGAAAAAGGAACTATTTTCTAACGAAAACAATTTTTTTATGAATGAGCTAAAGAAGATATTTCATAGACCGCCACATGCCAGCAAATGGTTCATAGACTGACACATACAAACTGCTTTGGCACATTTCGCGTTACATTTTTGATACAATGTTTCAGATTTATGTTAGCTATAGACGTCATACAGGGTACTCACAATAACACGCAAGTAAAACGACAAACTGTTTTATTTAGCTGGTAATGAAAATGGCAAAAATATATACAATCTTAAATCCTTAATTTCCTCAAAATAAATTTTCGTAGTTCTCCAAATCTAAAATGCAAGAGTTATGTCGTGGATTTTCAATGTTGATTACACATTTCAAAATTGTAACTTAATATCTAGTATATTACAAGTGCAGATAAATCCTCCTTACTGCGCTCAAAATAAAATAAACATTAAACTCCACAATTGCAATTGACAGGATTCATAATTTTTCCCACACTATGATCTGAATCATTCAATGACAGAACAGAAACACGCATGGCGATGTCAACACATATGATTAAATTGGCAGACACTTCTGGAATAAACCATGACCATAATAACAAAATTGAGTCGAATCAACAAAAATATCAAAAGTATTCATTCCAGATCAAATGGAAAAGATATAGAAATGCGTATTTATCAATAATATTACTCCTAAATTCAATTTTAAGCAAACAAAATGTCATTTTATTTCGACACATACGTCCAGCGCGCGATCAACTTTAAATTTGTTTGGGCGGAGTTAGGTGCGCATTAGCAATGATGTGTAGTGATGCAGCTACGCATGTATAATGAATATGGAAAACTGTATAAATTCGGTTTTTTTTGCTTATTGCAGTGTAATTTTGTTTATATATTTAAGCATTGGAAAGAATAAGAAAATGAGCATAAAATAAAAGCGTAATATGCATTGTTGTTTCAGTTCTTGTATCACGTGTATATATATATATATATATATATATATATATATATATATATATATATATATATATATATATATATATATATATATATATATATATATATAAATATATATATATATATATATATATATATATATATATATATATATATATATATATATATATATATATATATATATATATATATATATATATATATATATATATATATATATATATATATATAAAGAATACAAATCATATGGCGAATAACAACCCTCTCAAGCGTACTGGATCCACCAAGGGATCACGTTTGTCAGGGATTAATTAAAATAGATGCAATAAACTGACGACGAACAGTACGAAACTAGTAACTAACTAGCCTAAGCGCTTTCAACTCTTAATGAGTCTTTTTCAAAAACTAAACATAACATGGTCCAAACAAAACGTGCAAAACAGAGAATGTGATTTATCTCATCATATGTAAGATCTGTGGCCTTCAGTACGTGGGAGAAACTGAAAAGCTACACATAAGGATAAACCTTCATAGATCTGATTGGATGACAAAAAAGCTGTACAGAAGCCCGGTCGCAGAACACTTCTCCTCCCCTGGCCACACTTTCAGTGATATAATACTTATCGCTATTGCTTTCAACCACAGCTGGAGTTCCGAAACCAGGAAGGAAAAGGAATCATACTGGATACGCCGCCTTAGAACATTGAAACCAAGCGGTCTAAACCAAGAAGGCTAGAAAATGAAAACTATGCACTAGTAGAATTTAACATTTTCTAAATCTTCTTATTATCCTTCAATTTTTACTATAAGAATAACCGGTATAGAATCAAATATCCGGGATATAATCTGCGTTACATATGTACACAAAGTAAAAATAGATGTCGCTTTGGCTTGTAGACTTTTAGGGAATTATACAACGTTTTCAGTTTCCGCAACTAGTCTATACAAGCTGGTTGTATTTATAGTTTTAGCACATGTGAAGACAGAAATGTAGAGGTTTACAAACACAATGTTTTTGTGTTTATTTGTTTGTCGTAACTATGTTTTGTATTTGCCTTTGAAAAAGACTCATTAAGAGTCGAAAGCGCTTAGGCTAGTTAGTTACTAGTTTCGTACTGTTCGTCGTCAGTTTATTGCATCTATATATATATATATATATATATATATATATATATATATATTTATATATATATATATATATATATATATATATATATATATATATATATATATGGTGATGACTTTATACAAATTGTTCAAGCTTATTTATTGATCCAGAGATAAAATCTATAATTCTGGTGCACGTCATGATGTCTACGCTTTTGCTTTAAACAGTAAAAGATATATTACATGAAAACCGAAAAGTCTTTCAATTTTCATTTTTGGTCATGCTGATGCTCTATCCATTCATTATACTTTACACTTTTCAACTTTTATTTATTATATAAAGAATACAAATCATATGGCGAATAGCAACCCTTTCCAGCTCACTGGATCCACCAAGGGATCACGTGTGTCAGGGATTGATTAAAATAGATGCAATAAACTGACGACGAACAGTATGAAACTAGTAACTAACTATCCTGAGCGCTTTCGACTCTTAATGAAATGACGGCAAGGGCAAATACAAAGCATATATAATACAAACAAATAAACACAAAAACATTGTGTTTGTAAACCTCTACATGGCTCCTTCCACATGAGGTAAAACTATAAATACAACCAGCTTGTATAGACTTGTTGCGGAAACTGAAAACTGTGACTAATTCACTAAAAGTCTACAAGCCAAAGCGACATCTATTTTTACTTTTTTGTACATTTATGTAACGCAGATTATATACAGGATATGTGATTCAATACCGGTTATTCTTATAGTAAAAATCGAAGGATACTAAGAAGATTTAGAAAAAGTTAAATTCTACTAGTGCATAGTTTCTTTTTCTAGTCTTATTGGTTTAGACCGCTTGGTTCCAATGTTCTAAGGCGGCGTATCCAGTATGATTCCTTTTCCTTCCTGGTTTCGGAACTCCAGCTGTGGTTGTTAGCAATAGCGATAAGTATTATATCACTGAAAGTGTGGCCAAGGGAGAAGTGTTCTGCGACCGGGCTTCTGTACAGATTTTATGTCATCCAATCAGATCTATGAAGGTGTATCCTTTTGTGTAGTTTTTCAGTACTGAAGGCAATAGATCTTACATGTGATGAGATAAATCACATTCTCTGTTTTGCACGTTTTGTTTGGACCATGTATGTTTAGTTTTTTTTAGTCACTGTGCTAGTGAATGTCCTAGTCTCTATTATATGCTAACAGGTTTTGCTTCTTTTATCGCCACAGGGTCCAGACTGACTAGGTTGGTTTTGACTAGCGATTGGCGTTACTTTGCCCTGACTAGTATGTCCCTTAGGATTTTTGGTTCCTGGTACGCTACAACAGGTTTGTTCGGAAGTATTAGATTTGGTATGTCCGACGATTGCACGGTGGGCCAGTGTTTTGCGATGATTTTACCTACTTTGGGGTTGTCTTGGTGATAGGTCAGAATAAATTGTATCCTATCAGCCTTTTCTTTCTGTCTATATTTGAGTAGGTCATCACGTTTTGTTTGCTTGGCCCTTTGCATTGTCTCCGCAGAATTACATCGTCGGATATCATCATTGATCGACTAAGTCTCGTTTGCCTCAGTGGGAAGCCCTGCATCACTTGATGTTCTGAAGAGAACGCAAGATAGTCATTCGCTTTCAAAGGTCCTAATGGATGTGATCGGATATTAGACCAACTGTGATAAACAGGCAACTACGCTAATATGATATAGAGTGTGGTCTGAATAGCCTCGGAGAGACCGCTTGAACGATTGACTTTGTTGACGAGATTGTAATTATCTAAGTGACCACCAGAGTTCGATTTTCATCAATAATCTGCTTCGCAGACTGAAACGCATCCGAACTCATCATCGATTTCAAATACATTATATATATCTTCGGTGAGTTTGTATGTTAACAAGTGAAACGTTATAGGCAAACTTTGCTGTTTTTGAGCAACCGATGAGAAAGCGATGCGGCCTTGTCATTTGGAAAGTTGTTGCGTACGCGTGCACACCCAATGATGGCTACCAGGCTTTCCATATGCAAATCATCTATGCTTGATTAACTTTAAATCTTACCGAGAGACTTCAGGGTCAATATTATCAATTTCAATGTCGTCTTTGTTGCGGCTGTGGCAAAACAAAAAGTGATGGATACATTTGTTTGTTTGGCATTGTTGCCTCTTCGACGGCATCTGACTCGCGAGGTACAATATACGTTGGTAACTATACAATGGCCAGAGTAGTCCTGACGATGAGACCATGATGTTTTCCTATTCGCAATATCGTGCTGGTAATTTCGTCTACTTTTTATCTTACTCTTTCCTTTTGTGAGTGGGTCTCATTAATGGGTTTGATCAGCGGAGTAAATATACAGGCAGCCCGTATATTCTGCTTCATTATCGCTGGTGGTATTCTATATTTTGCAAATTGTTATCAAAATCACAGTGGAAAATTTGGCTTATCCAAGAATATGCGATACTTACTCTGACCATCAATCAATTCATTTGTGAATAAACTAAGTATATCTCGGGTGACCAATGCGAATATGTCTCAGAACTCTTTGCGCGAAAGGGTGGCCGCACACGAGTTGCAATGGTATTTTGCGATGTCAAGCGCGACCACGCTACATCTTGGAGTTGTCTTTGATTAATTTAGGCATGTATTCGTATCGTTCTGTACTATAAATAACCAATATATTATTTTGTCGACTTTGTGAAGCATTATATCGCAGTACACAACAAGACAACTTGCAATCTGAGCAAGGTTTTCATTGTCAGGTGCATCTTCATTGTAGAAAAAGTCAATTGTGAAAAATAACAACGTGTTCGACGATGCAAGCGCTGCCATGAACTCCTTGAATACATAATAACACATCTTATCGATAGCGAATCGTGCAATCATATGCAGCCAATCCTACGATAATAATTTCAAGATCAGATTAAACAAAAGACTAACACATGCTGCAAACAAGATGGATTTACAGTATTCTTAATGGCATTTTCTGCAGCATAGCTCATATTTTCCAAAACATCTATTTTTACATTCATTGCGAAACAATTCAACTGAAGTTCTTATATACACACAACATAATCTAGATAGAGAACTTTTTAGTCGCCTCCGTATTTTTCTTTTCATAATCATGCGATAGAATCAGAATTAGGAGAACACAATCTAACTTATATAACAAAAGAATTATTGTGTTCTTCAGGCGACTAATTATATCTTATTGTTTAAGTAATTACGATTTGCAAATCAGACTATTGCAAAAAACGGACCTGGTCTCTCCATGATCATGATATTGGCTTGCAAATTTAAGTGAAATATCTCGCAACATTACGCCGATTAATATCCTACGAAATTTTGTTATTTATTCTCCAGCCGCGTTAAACATGGTGGAGTCCGTTTATATTTCCTCAATAAGTTTTCATTCAATGTTTTAGGCAATATTTTCTGAGAATTTTTCACAGTGCGTGTGCTGATAAGCTTCTTCAATCGTTGTATTTTATTTCATAAAATAAGTTGGGTGTTGATGCCATTATTATATTATAAACATCTCTCCAAATAATGCGCTTATTAATCTCTTCATAACCAATTTCAATGCTAATGTCTTCAACACCCATTTCAGTGCCACTATCTTCAACACCCATTTCAATGCCAGTCGTCACTTATCATTTCAATGTCACTGTCTTCACTACGCATTTCAATACCACTGTCTTCTCCACTCATTTCAATGCCACTGTCTGCACGGCTTATTTTAATGCCAGTGTCCTCACTATTGATTTCAATGCCACTGTATTGTTAGGTGAAAATGGCTCCTACTCAGTAACATAGAAAAGAGTGAAAGTCAGTAAGCTTTGCATATTTTAACAGAACAATGTTCCCTAGACAACAATGTAAAAATTGGTAAATGGGACTTACAATCAGTGAATATAATCCAAACTTTGATCCTGAGAATGAGAACACAATTCCTGTCACTAAATAGTCCCATGAAAATCTAGGTTAAAGACCCACCTACTTACGAATATGGAAGGCGATGACGACAGATGTAGCCCAATGTATGAATAACAATAATTCCTCACTTGAATCACAGTCTTTGTTTTCGAATAATTCTATAGTTAATTTCCTTGAATATCTTTCAGAAGTTGTTTTATAAGGAGTCAACTTCTTGAGTTTCCAGGGGAATAAAGTATTAAATCCAAAAATCAGAGAAAGTAGAAACAATCCTGGGAACAAATTAAAAAAATATACACCTTGTATATTCAAGGTTTTGAATGACTCTGTCCCAAAAAAGAGGAATGCCTTTTTAAATCCCCAGACTTCATTTCAAGTCTCGCGAGATTTTTCATATGGCTAATCTTGGCACGTCCGCAAGGGTCATCCCACTTAAAAACAATCACAAAAATAGGTTGTTTACACACAGTGATCACGCAAAGAATGTTTGCTCCTAATATTGACCAATCATTTTAACTTCCTGTTAGCACATTTACAAGGGTAAGACGGACCAAATGATAATTCTCAAATAATACAATTTCGTCTTGAATAAATAAGCTTTGTTATAAAATATATCTCATTACTGACAAAAATCCAGACTCTTAGAAAAATGTTTGTTGCAATAAAATGCAATGAAACAAAAAGATTTTTAAACCTTACACACAAGCAATTTAATCACATATACGTAACATTATTCACTTCTCAATTTCAGTGTCACTGCATTCACTACTCATTTCAATGCCATTTTCTTCAATGCTCATATCAATGCCAATGTCTACACTGCTCATTTCTATGCCATTGTCATCACTGCCCATTTCAATGTAACTGTCTTCACTACTCATTTAAATACCACTGTCTTCACTACTCATTTCAATGCCACTGTCTTCACTACTCATTTCAGTGCCACTATTTTTACTACTCATTTCAATGCCACTATTTTTACTACTCTTTTCGATGCCACTGTTCTCGCTAGTCATTTAAATGCCACTGTCTTCGCTAATCATGTCAATGTATTCATAGCTAAGTTCCTTTGGTGTTAAATTGGCCTACGTCAACGAATTTGTTTTTCCACAATCTCCTAGAGTGACGTTTCACGCTTTTGCACATAAGCTTGATGACGTACTTGTTCCAATACATTTCCGAAGGGAATTAATTTGTTAAAAGCTCCAGATACATATTTGACAAATTAAGCAATATTTTAGACTCTTTAATAAATTCATATGACGCTCTTACAAAACGTAGGGATTTAATCTTTCATGTGACATTAAAAACACCCACGTATTCATCATCATCATCATCATCATCATCATCATCATCATCATCATCATCACCATCATCATCATCACCATCATCATCATTATCATCATCATCATCATCATCATCATCATCATCAATCCCGTAGTCTGGTCGACCGTTGGGGCACCACATGAGACCACAAAAAATCATCTTCCTCCATTCCTCTTAATTTTCCGTCTTTCTCAGTGAGTTGCTCAGTATTAAGTCCGTCCATTTCCAAATTTTGTCTTCCTAACTCTTTCTCTGTCTACCTCTCTTTCTTCTCCCTTGTACAGTGCCTTACAGGATTGTCTTGACAAGTCTTGATAGTGAGACATGCCCATACCTCTGCAGTTTACATTTTTTCACTGTGGTCAGGAGGTCTTCCTCAAGTCCAGGTGCTTGTGTGATTTTTTTCCGTATGTCTTCATTGGTGAAGAGACGCGGAGGATCTTTCGGAATCATATCATCTCTGGACTGGCTTAAAGAAACCGATACAGGCCACAGAGATGTGGTGCATGTTTTAGACCAATTCAAAATATTATACCCATCTGTTGGTGAAGATTTCGTCATTAGACATACCATTAATATAATACTATCATATAAAATGAGAGAGTCTTCGATGGGACTAATCATAACGGCAATAAATGGGTGTTTGCTATTGACGAGAAGATGTTTTCTTGAACACACTCTTTTACAAATACCACCATTAAAAGTATCAGATAAAACAGAAAACAGGCAATATAACATATTAATGAAGAAAACTATATACATTCAATGTGGGAAGGTTTTACATGTAGTCAAGAAAATCATTTACTGCATGAAAGAAAAGCGAACTAAAACGTTATATAACTTGTGACGAAGATTTTAAATCAAATATGGAATCTATGATGTTAAATATTGACAAGTAAAACGAGAAACGGAAGCGTTGAAAAAGACACGAAAAAGAAACAGTCCACAAAAAACAGCTAGAGCATAATATTAGAAACTTTTTGCAAAGATTAATGTGGAAGAGAAATAAACCTTATATATAATATTAAAAGTTTATTCAAAACCAAAATAGTGAAGCACCTGCAGAGTTAAAGTGAAAAAAATCATCAATTTCAATATAAATGATTTTTTTAAAATCTCATACATTTCTTTGACGTTTCTAAATATCTTTGTATCATTGCAAAATATAGAAGCATGAGCCTAATCAGAAGTGGACACGGAGGTTCGGAGACGTGTTTTTGAGATATTAAACTGCACAATCGTCGCCATCCTGACCGCTGTACTATTGCCATCGTTTTCCGTGCTATGTAATATTTACATGAATTTGTTCGCGTATTTTAAATTTCCCCACGCTATTTTGCTCGACTGTTATACATTATTCATTAATTTATGGAATTCTTTTTTCTATCCTAAATCGATATTAATAAGTGGTGCTTAACTCAGATTTTAACAAATCCATTGTATTTCTTGTTCATGACCGCTCACTTGATAATAAAGGATACCATCTCCACCGACGGTAGTGTCGAGTTTCACTTTTGCAACTGGTACTAACTATTGAGATTTTTTCATAATATTTTCATATGTGTCATAACCGTGCTGTCATGAAATCAATACAATATCATCTTTTCAAACGTATATGAAACAACTCTCCAATATATATTCTATTTTGAACATGTGAACCATAAAGCCTTACGCTTTTATTAGTTCAGTCCAGACCCAAATCTGCTAATGATTTTGCTATCTTGCAGAAAAAAGTTATCAGCCACCTCATCTTAATCTGTGTCTAGCATGGAATAACTCGAATTACTTCTATCACAAAGTTTACCAAACTTTATCTGCATTTTGATGTACAGTTTTGTCTTCTACTGACCCACTATTGATCACATATTCAGTCTTTGTTCTTGCGGTATCTCCAACCACGATAGTAGCAAGACAAAAGTGATATTCTAGCCCGGATACCCCTTATAAACCCCAAACAAGTACGGATCAACCACCTCGTCAACACCCCCATGATCACTACGTCATTGATAACCAAACACATGATACATCATCATCAATGTCATCATCCTTTGTGAACTATAACATATGATAATACATTATATGACCGTACGTGTTTGGGGGTATTTTAGGGCTCTCTTATATTCAATCCTCACTCACCCTTACTACTAAAAAGTTTACCAAAATGATTCATTAAGTTCACACAAAATTTCATACTCTGTCATTGCAATACATTTTTGGGTATTGTTTTCATACCTGCTAACTCTCATTGGCAGAATATATGTTAGCACACAGTCAGTAATTCAAAATTCACATATTAAATCGTCTATGCCGCTAGCTCAAAGATTTCTCCCAAACCTTTCAAACAAAATATAACTACCACTTCAGAGATGTCCCAATAAGGCAAAAGAAACAGAATTTTTGATGGATTTTCCAGAATATTCTAGAATCAGGCAAAGATGGATGGATGCGATGGATCTTTCATAAAATCTCATTCACGTGATTTTCTAGAATGTTCTAGAATCAGGCGGACGATAGGGAATTTACAATGGAATTTTCAGAATAATGCTATAAAAGAGGTCAGATGCACACATGTATAATGCACACATACCAGTGTTGGCTAATAGAGTTTTGATCATTGACATATTTTGCTGTGGCGTCTGAATCTGCGGTTGAGTTTCCAAGATCTATAATTCTATTTCGATTCATGATAATATTACCCGTGAATGAATCACCAGCTTCTTAAATAATAGTTATCTGATTTATCGGAAGTTTTATTTTACCTTGATCAGTTAAAGTAACGATATTATTAACAACCAAGGTAGTTATTCGTACATGTACATCCGACAGTTGTACATTACTTGTTTATCCTGAAAAACATCGACTTCATTTTGATATACATTTGGGATATTTAATACCTTTTGATTATATTTCTGAGCTGATCACTAGTTTCATATTTAGATAAGTTATCTTGCTGAGCGTCAGCTTATGAATCTATTAATAATGTTCCAAATATTGTGTAATAGCTACTTACTTTTTATTATACAATCTTATATTAGATAAAATTATATAACAACAATAGCGATGATATTAACTTTGACACAGAAGCATAGCAATGAACTTCCAGATTGTCATTATTTTTTTAGTTTGGCAGACAGGATCGGGGAAAACAAATTTGCAAATGAACATAATTATCATTGATAATTGTAACTGCACTCGATTTTATATTTATACAATCAATCCGCATCAGGATAAGTGTGAGCTATTAAGCAAATATAATGACAAGTACGTGCTGATCTTAAGGCTGGTGAAGATTTTCTTTTATATCCAGACAACAATAAGATCTTATTCCAGTTAATCAACGTGATTCAGATGAACATAAGATAGTAGCTGTTGACGATATTCCTCTAATGAATACGGAAATGAACAAAAAAAATTTTCACTGCTGCGTAAAAAGAAATGTAATTATGTTTATTTAGTTCAAAGTTTTTATAATGTTGACAGATTTTTTAGTCGAAATACTGGTTGTTTTATCATTTCCGGGATTGGATTGTTATATATATCGCAAATAAAAATTGAGGCGATGTAACAAGAGAAAAAGGTATCGAATTATATCCTAAATCTAAATAGGATAAATATAACATTTTCTTATTTGATTAACCTACAAATGATCAAACTAAAATGTTTCGCCGTTCTATTACAAATTATATGCTGTAAGGTGTTTTCGACATTTGAAAAGTTTAAAAATTTATATATACTAATTATAAATAAACGAGCAAAATACAGAAACCATATAGCAAATCAAAAGACTTGCTCAATCTCAAGCCGAATTTAAGAAGAAACAAGCACAGCCAGCACGATGTGGAAAAGTAACTGCTGCAGAAACAACAGCTACTATTCTCAAACCAATTACTTAAGCACTACTTTGAAAAGTACCCGAAACTAAACCACTATCAGAAGAAAAACATAAGCATCTACATTAAAAAGGAGAAACCAAAAGAAGAAACCATAAAAATTGTAAACTAACTTGTATGAGATATTGCTGATCCTGTTGTATGACAAGCTGAATTTGACATCCTAATGAACTATCCTCTTGCACTTCAACATGCGATAGCAAGAATGACAGTTAGTCCAGCTAGCGTAAAAACAGTGATAGAAGATGTGTCAGATCTACAAAAATTAATCCATGAAAGTGTGATAAAATAATGCTTGTCGAAGAATCTATAATGACTTACAGAAAACAAAGTAGGTGTGAAAAAATGATGCTGCGTACAACAAATATATTTAAAAATATGTAACAAAGGAAAATCTAAAAGATCTTAATAACATTAAAAAATGGTCAGAAGATGATTACAAAAAACACCCTGATATTTTACAAAGATTATATAACGAGTTTTGGAAGTCGATAAAGAAATTAAAAATGCTAGAGTATTACTCATGTTAGAAACAATAAGATGGAGAATTATTGCCGAGACTTACACACAGCAGCACAACAGAAGAGAACTAAACCAGTAGGTTTTAAAAAATGGGATTTTAAAAGATTATTAGATTATTACGAGGAACCAGAGATAAAAGATTACTAGAAGAAACAAAACTGAAACAGGTATAAAATTATATGCATCAACCGCTGAAAAAAATCGAAATATTGATGCTGTTGATATCATCAAAGGAAGCTTTTATTATTAGTGTTAAAATTGATAATGAAATTATTGACATACTTGAGCATCTAAGATCAGAAATGTATTAAAATTTGACGAGAACGAAACTTTACATAGCGATTTAACATAAATCTAGACGAATTAGTTTTATTCGGATATAATAAATAACAATGTCAGCAACATGATTGCAAGACTCTAGTTCAGCCGCTAATTTTATCGCACATTTTTCAGTAAATTATATTCCGAAAATACAACTTGTTGCTGAAACACTGTACGTGTTGTCATTCCATGGTAAACATGAAAACTTATGTTAATGATGAAATTACATTTCCTTTATCAGTTCCAGATATTATAGTAGGTAATTTAGAATAAAATCAAAATTCCACAAGGAGCTTATAATCTCCTCATCTAAATGAAACAATAATTGAGCTTATGCAAAAATAGAAGATAAATCCTGACAATTTCGAGTTAGCAGCGAATTATAAAACGTACACGCTTATGAGGTACTATAATAGTTGATTTTACATCACCAAGATGTATCGCGTCGTTAGTCGGATTTAAACATCTAAATAATTATTATGTTGTTGCTGCTGACGATCCAGCAACCACATATAACAGTGAACTGTTGGTAAATATAACTTACATGACAAAATATTCATAAATTGCACTCTTGCTTCTGGATCTTACCCTGCACAAGGCAATAAAGGACAAATAATATATAGTTTCTCGCCATATGTTCCACCAGGTTCTCTCATGCAAATTAGTCCACGGCAAATTATTTGTTATGTTCAAAATCAAATAGCAACAAATATGCAGTTGACAGATCAATCTGGACGACAGCTAGATCTGAATTAAGATCATCTTACTTATTAGTTACAATTACGCACAATCATTTAGTGATTGACAATAAAAATTATAAACCTCAGGTGTAATAAAACAGAGAAAATAAATATCGCGTAAAGTTGCATCAATTGCACGTGATGCAGGTAAAACTTTTGCAATTGGAGCTTCATCTGCCGCTGGAACTGCGGTGGGACTAAAATGTCTAATAAAATTAAAGGAGCACCGTATATATCTGAGATAAAACAAGCTTAGAAATCATTCAAACATACTAAACGTAACGTGCTATGATAACGACTACAAAGGAACTTTTATCACCAAACGGCGAGCAGATTACTCAAAAATTGATTTCTAAAGTAACAGAATCGCAATAGAATTGTATACAATCAAATAAATAAAAAGTTTCTGTTACAAATTATCTCGATTTAGCAAAAGCTTATGATGTCGATGACATCGTGACAGAATTTGAGCATGTTGAGTATCTTCCTTAAAATTCTAATGGACCAAAAGATGCGGGTATTATAACATTTAATGCTTGAGACGAAGATGAATTTCTCCTGACACATAAGGCAATGTTACAATGTCACGTTCATATTATGACAGTGTCCAATCCGCCTGTTGCAATTGCAGCGTGTGCTAAAGCAGCTGTTATAATTAATGTCTAGTGTTTATTTAAACGTGCTACCAACAACATTGTTTGTTTGTTGATTTAATAATAGAAATAAAATCGTTAGCCTGAAATAACTCTCTCACAGGATGAGGTTGAAACCCAGCTTGTGAACCAAATTTTTAATATTATCATCGCTTTGCGAATTATTTACACTATTTGATCGTTGCCCTTCAGGAATATGATTGCCAAAGAAAGTAAAAATAAAATCTTTTCTAAACATTTCAGTCATATATGTGCCATTACCTTTCAATGAAATTATCATACCATCCTGAGTTGGTTTGCCAATACAATTTTTAGATTTTATGTTAATAACAGAACCAAGTATATTTCCAGCATATAAGTTATACTTCGGATAAACATGATAAGTTTCTTAAACCTCCGCTGTCAATATGATGTAGTTCAGAATTTCTGAAATTACGTGAAATATAAAAAAGCCTTATAGAAGAACCTGAACAAATAGCGACTGCCTTTACAGGATTTGACAAATGGTATCCGTTTGATAAACATATCGTACTGGTAAATTTCATTGCAACAAATCTCTATCATTTGATACAGCCAACTGCAACAAGTGAACTTGAAAAACGTAAGGCTTTAAGAATATTTGTGCATTGTCACATCAAATTGTCAAAGCTACTTGTGATAGTAGAACCAACTGAAAAGGAAATTGTAGACACTTATATTAATGCAGAATCAAGGCGTATTTTGCTTGGGACTGATCTTTTGTTACAAGCTGATGAAATACACCAGGATATTTGGAAAAAGAAGAATGTACCGAATCGGGTTCGGGTTTGAAGTTTGAAATTATCAAAGAATAAAATATAATAAGTATCTCGACGATTGGAGTAAATTTGATGAAACATCATTACCTGAAGAACAAATTTGATTCATAGCTCAAAAATGAAAATATTATAGAAGACGAGTACAAATATGCACAAACATATTTGGAATAAATTAGATTTCAGAACACTCGGTGATTATCATGATTTATATTTGAAAACAGATGCCTTAATAATAACAGAAGTTTTTGAAAGTTCTCGTCGAGTAAGCTACATCAATTAGAGACTAGAGCCTTGTTGGTATTATTCTGCTCACGGGCTGTCCTTTGACGCTCTATTAAAGCTTAGTAAATCAAAATTAGAATTGCTGACTGACGCAGATATGTTCAATTTTATCAAATAAGGAATCATAGGCGGCATTATCATTATAACAAAGATATATTCTGAAGCACGAAACCAATACTTGAAAGAGTACGATCCTAAACTTCCTCCGAAGTACATAATGTATCTGACTATACTAATTAATGCAGTATTGTGTGGCCGAACCAATGCTTTTTTTGGTGCATTTTGTTGGATTACATTTTAAAATTTATATTGGAGACGGAAGAAAGATACCTGACGATGCTTCGTACTGCATCGAGGTTGATCTCGATTATCCTATTTCACTATATAATTTACACAACGATTTTCGTTTATTTGCTGAGTCAATGATAATTAATTATAGTAATTTATCTTACGAATAACAAACGATAGCATCACCAATACAAAGTTCTGTGGTAAAAACATTTGCTCGATAAGGGAAATACTGTTTTTTGTTACAATTTAAAACAAGCAGTTGATGTTGGTTTTCTTTTGAGAAAAGTACATAAAGTTTATTCAGCCGCAGTTATATTAAATTAAGAATTTCGAGAAGAGATGTAGCGAAAACTAATTTGACAATAAAACCTTCTTTAAGCATATCTTATTAAAAATTGCGTTTTTTGTAAGATGATGGGTTATTATTAGAAAACTAGTAAATATCGATCTAGTTAATGATATCAGACGATGATTTTGTTAGCATAAAAGTCTTAATGAAAATATTATATATTACAAAGAAAAAAAGACAAATCTACATCTAAAGAAGCCGATATATTTTGGGGCATCCGTATTAGATTATCAAAGTACGATTTTCGTCAAGTAGACTATTGTTTACTGATGCCAGCTCGAGCGTGTATGAAATCGAATGAGAGGACGTCTATCAGGATGTATAATGTAGTCGGATTCTGTTTGATCTTTCCGATTATCCTCTTGGGAGTAAATTTGATGACGACACAAATGAAAAGGATTTTGGTAAGTTGAAAGACCAAATGAGATCGAGCATCATCAAATACTTTATCTGATTGCAAAGTGAAATGTATGCGGTATTGTTAGACAGCAACATATAACAAAAAGGTTTATGACATATGATGATTACAAGTACGCACCTGACCGTGGTGTCAGTTTTATAAGAGCAATGGCTATTTTAACTAATCATCAAAAACTTGAAAACAGATGTTATTATCAAACGTGTGTTGAGCAATTTGGATGACAAACATTATTTCCAAAATGGAGTAAATGCATTTGCACATTGGTATTGTCACGATGATAAATATATGCTCGATATTATTATAATCAATTACTATGATATAAAATTTTGTGTCAACAATGAAAATAATGTTTGACAATTTGACAGTGACAAACAGCTCCAGAGCCTGAGTTTATAATTGTGCTAGAAATCTCCTAGCTTAACAGAAAGTCTTGTTGGGAGAGAGATTTTTTTGGAGGGTGACAAGAGATATTGAGTTTCGTATTATTGACGGTCTGTTAACAGATATCCTACCAATGAGAGTCGGCAGGTATGAAAAAGATTATCAAAAAATGTATAGTAATACTAGGGTATGAAACGAAAAAATCTCAACCAATATTTTCACTTACCTATTACGCTAGGTGAAGATGCCCTCTTAAACATGCAGCATTGCAAAGGCAAGAAGAAAGTTCTGACTGCTTTAGTAGTATTATTCTGGAAATTCTCTTTCCTTTTCCTATTTCTAGAACATTTTAGAAAATCACATGACTGAGTTATTCTGGCAAATCCATTGGAAATACCTATCTTTACCTGATTCTAAAATATTCTGAAAAATCCATTGTATATTCCCTATCTTTTGCCTGACTGGGTCATCTCTGAGGTGGTAGTCTATATCTGTTTGAAGGGTGGAGAGAAATGTTTGAGCTAGAAGTATAAACGATTTAATATGTGAATTTTGTATTACTGTGTGCTAACAGATATTCTGCCAATGAGAGTTAACAGGTATGAAAACAAATATCAAAAATTTCTTGCAATGACAGAGTATGAAATTTTGTGTGAACTTAATGAATAATCTTGGTAAACTTTACAGTATTAAGGGCGAGTGAGGATTGCATATAAGAGAGCCCTAAAATACCCCAAAAAACGTACGGTCATCGAATGTATTATCATATGTGATAGTTCACATAAGATAATGACATGTGTGATTATGCATCATATGTTTTGGTCACCAATAAGATAGTGATCAATTGGATATTGACAAGGTGGTCGATCCTTATTTGTTTTTGGGTGTTTTAGGTGTCTCTGTGCTAGAATCATCACTTTTTCTACTAATACGCTTTAATGGACTTTGAAAACCATTACACTAAATTAAACGGATTTATACTTTATACTATTTTATTTTAATTTGCAAGCTTCATCGTCAGTAGTAGAAGGTAATTGAGAATCCTTTCTCAGAGACCTCTCGGCCCCCAATACATCTATTACCTCTACTACTTACGGATCAGTATAGCTATTTGCAGTTGAAAATGATAGGAGAATAGCGTGATGGGCAGATGATGTGATGACATTTATAGATAAAGCCACACAAAATTAGACATCTACTTTTTATTATAATCTTTTGCGTACTTGCTGACTCTCATTGCCAGAATATATGTTAACATACTATCAGAAATACGAAATGTTGCGTATTAAATCGTCCATATCACATTTATGCCAAGCAAGTAAGATCCTATTTGATCAAGAAATTTATTGTATGTTATAATTGCTGTTTTGCAAGCATTTTCTTTAGCCGTAAGTCGAGGTTCAACATTTTTACACGCTGAGAAACACCGACACCAGCTATTATTAAAAAGAATGGATTTAATTATGTGCCACTTGACATTATACCAGAGCCGGTCATTAGTAGCGGTAAATATTATATCTCTCGAAGTATTTTGGTATAGTATTTGAAAAACATTTTGACGCACCAAAGATTTTTATGATAGTATTTGTAATATTGCATTAGAGCGTTTACATCTTGTTTCGGAATGTTTTCTGTAACATGATTAAAATAGACTATATTTTTTCATTTTATAATAATGGTTTAGATATTTTAAGTAACTAATTCGGAATTTTCAGCTGCAAACTCAATCCACCACCTGTAAGTAGATGCGGTTCACTTTTTATTATCAACATAAATGTTTCTTCTGAATCTTTGTTTAACACAATAGATACAGTTCCAGAAAAATCATCGGTTGAGTGACACCATGAACAGACATAAAGGAGTTCTTTGATACAGTTAGTATTTCTTATGTTATAGACTTCCTTAAAGAAGTAAACCTATATCATATCTTATAACTTTTATGTTATCATCTTAAACATTTTTATGTGCTATATATGTACGGTCGCTAAATTTTAATTACCTTTCATATGTTTTCGTTGTCCTGCAATATTTGCAATCCCCGTTGATTGGGAAACTTTTTTGTATCACTTACCATTCTTATTGTTTTACCTTTTGCTATTTGATTTCGTATCGCTGGTCGATACAGACCCTTTTTACCATTTGTATATAATAAAGGATATAACCTTTTGTATGGCGCTAAATGGCCTCTTTGTGCTGGTGCGCCTTAAAAAAAATCAACCAACCAACCAACCACCCAGCCAACGCCATGGAAATGTTGTAGATATACTACACTTTGCACTACTAAACGCAGACAATCTATATACACCAGTGACCTCTGCGGCATGTTTAAGAGCGTTATTTTGATGCGTCCATGTTGCTTTTTCCTGATGCGACTGTGTACACAATATTTTTAATTTGTTTGTGTGGAATTTTAATAAGATCAGTTTTCTAAATAATATTAGGAATGCCACTAATAATATCGTGAAGTTTTGTGTTAATGTCAGCGAGATTAATAATAACAGTCGGCGGAGTTACAAAAAAAATTCATTTATGATTCTGTTGATGTTTCTACGAAAATGTAGAAATGCACTTATGTGATTAAAAAACTCAGTTCTAAATAAATTTCATTTTTGATTGTCAATAACGAAGTCGTTATTGGAATTTCCTTATCGTCGATGTATTTGTTAGTTGCAGCATCAAAATCTGCTTCTGGTGATCTAAGTTTGCTATTATTGCTTATATTTAGAAATGCAAGCATAATACCACCTTGCACTGACACGTACTTTGATTCTTGATCGTCAACGTATTTTTGGTTGTTGCATCTATATCTGCGACTGGGTTTCCAAGATTTGTATTTTTTCCCTGACATTATCATCTCACCAGTAAATACATTGCCAGCTTTCTTAACATAATCGTTAACGGACTTGCCCGAATCTTGTATTTTACCTTGATCAGCAAAAGTAACTATATTATTAACAGCCGCGGTGGGAATTCATACAAGTACATATGATAGTTCTATATTGCTCGTTTTACATCGTCCTTTTTATCTTGAAAAATAGCAACTTCGTTTTGATCAACACTTGTGATATTTAGCAAATTACTTATTTCATTCTTGAGCTGATCGAGAGTTGCGTATTTAGATAAGTCAGCTTGATGAGCAAAAGAAATTTTCTAATGAATTTATTTTTAGGAGATAATTTTAGGTACGATCGAGTTTATATTTATTCAATTAATATTCAGCAAGATAAGTACGAGCTACTTAACAATTATAATGACAAACTTCGTGACGACCTTGAATCTGGCGAATATTTCTTTATTATCAAACAACCGGAAAAACTTATTCTAGTTAATTAACTGGATTCATCAGAACACAAAATAGTTGTTTTTGATGATATTCCGCTAAACAATGAGGAAATGAATAAAATCAGATCGTATTTTTCACTGTCGCGAAAAAAGAAATGTAATTATATTTATCTCGCTCAAGCATATAATAATGTCGACATATTTATTAGGCGAAATACTGGTTGTTTTATTTTATTTCCTGGACTTGACAATATTGATGTTAGAAATATCGCGAACAAACAATGCGGCGACCTAACAAAAGATAAATTTATTGAACTGCACCGTCAAGCAACGGTAAATATATACGACTTTTTCTTGTTCGATAAGTTAACTAATGACATGAGTAAGATGTTTCGATGTTGTTTTGAAAACTCTCTACAATGATGTTTATAGAAAATAATATATAATTAATGGAAAAACAAGCAAAGTACAGAAAACATATTAAAGATTTAAAAACAAACTTTCACAGTCTCAGGCAAAATTTAAACTGCTAGTTCAACAAGAACAACATAGTCAAGTTGCTGCAGCAGAAACAGCAGCTAGAGTTTTCAAACCAGTTACTGAGGCTTTACTTGGAAAAAACCCGAAATTAAACCACTATCTGAAAAAAAGGTAAAACATTACAAGAAAAAGGTTTACTCAGATTAGTTAAAGAACATCAAGATGTTACTGATAGAAGAATTATTAAGATATCTGATGCAGAAAAAAAGAAAGTTACCTGAGGTTATTGTAGGAAATATAGCTGATCCTGATCCTGCTGCTAGACGAGCTGACACAGATCCGTTGATAAATAATCCGCTGAAACTTGAGCAAGAATTAGCAGCTTTAAGAGTAGTTAGACCGATCGAGGAAAGTTTAGAACATAAAGAAGAGAAAAAGAGATGTGAGAAGATTTGAATATCATTTAGAAAATATAAATATCAAAATAAAAGACAGCGAATATCAAGATTATAACAATAGTGAATTTACAAATGTGAGAATATATAATGTTGAAAAAGATGAATTTAAAGCTGATGAAAAAATTGCAAAATTAGAAAAAATAAGTGGAGAAACGAAACAGCATTTATATAATGTAGTTTTAGAAAATGAAAATTATTACAACGACAATAAATTACATCGACGGAAAATTATTGCTTATCTTTATTTTGAAGCTATTAATAACATTAAAGACAGCCGATATTTTAGTGATAATCGCTTTGGTAGTTTAGGTAATGAAGCAACATTATTAGGTGATAGACCAGAAGCAACTGCATATGATCTACCATCTCCTATAATGACTGAAGATTATATACAAGGTTTAGTCAGATCAAATAAATTCTATTGTGAAAAAATATAAAATCAAAGCACAAAATAAAATATCAAGTGAAGAATACTTAATTTGTAATAAAGAAAATAATATTTCTGACATTGATAATATTTATAATTGTGAAAAAAGTAAACACGATGATCTCATCAAAAAATTAAAAACTATCATAGAAGAGGTAAAATAGCTTATAAAGAGATTAGTACAACACTAATGGAAAATATTGAAGAAGTCTTTCAAAGAGCTAGAAATGACACTAACACTACTGTTTTTAAAACTACTGCAACAACTGGAAGTTGATTTTTCATCAAAATAGGTATTGCACCCCTGATAATTTTCCATATCAAAGTAAGGGTAGCATTCGTAGAGAAACGTTTACAATTGATGGTGAATTTCCAGTAAATATAACTGATGTTAACACAATATTGGTAAATTGTTCTGGTTTTTGTTCAGCCAACGGCAGCAGTGGTCAAACTATATATAATTTTTCACCAGAAGTTCCGATAGTTTGCGATAGAGATTTATGTCTCGAACAAAATAAAATTGTTATATATTGCCAGAAATGCAAGAACAGAGAAATAATTGGAAGGGGAATAGATATACATAAAATAATTGGCAAACTACCTAAAGCGACAGGCGGTTGGACATTGCCAGTTATAAATATACTGATCTGTGGAATCGGTTTGATGAACAACGTGATGAAAATGATAATCCGCTGCCATGAAAAGAACTCTACAATCAATAGCAATGCGTCATGATATATGCTACAGAGATAGTGAGCAACCTAGTGGCGAAACAAAACATAGCTACGACAAAGTAATGCTAGACGAACTTCGCGTATTGAAACAGAAAATATGCGAAAGCGTGTTGACTGTATGCTGCTACAGGGTTTTATTGGAGCAAAATATAAACTCGGACAAGGTAGAGACTTATATGATGACCGAGCGAGAAGGTCGCTTGCAGTCGAAGTACATACATATATATATATATATATATATATATATATATATATATATATATATATATATATATATATATAGATATATATATATCTATATCTATATATATCTATATATATATATATATATATATAGATATATATATATTATTTTGTTGCTTTAATACGACATTTTGACTAATAAGTACATAGTACTAGAGGTAACTGATGTATCGTATCCTTTCTCAAAGACACCTTGGCCATAAAACATATTTTTGTCAGAAAATGTGTTATCTTTTTGAGCTAGCGAAGGCTGCTGACCAAAATGTTAACTTACAACGTTCTACGACTAACTCAGAAGTCGGACAATAATACTCGAAGCTAGAAATAAAAATGAGATCAGTTTACTGATTTGATGGATTCTTGGATTCTGGTACATGAAAATTTGTTGGGCGGAGTTAAACATTACTTTGTCCTCGTCCGTGGGCCATGAAGATGCAGATTTGCACCTTGAGAATAAATGTGAATGCTCATCTACTCTTAATAAGTGCCAAAGTTCAAGATTGCGTCCGATTGGCATGTATCTTATTTGCATATGTTTTGATAGTGTACCTTTTCCAAGGGAAACGACTTTCGAGGAGATTCGTTTACGCAGCTTGAAACAAAATCTGGTTAATATTATATTGTGGTTTCAAATCAAGCCCTCTATTCGTAATGATGTTTTCATTTTCAATGACGATTTCAGCAATTTTACACCAATTCGAAATGGAATATATATCCTTGCCACTCGTCTCTATCTGCCAGACCTCTGAGAAGATAAGAGACAGAGAATGTATTTGTTTTAAAAGTTTTCATTTTGTCGGCCGATGTTGCAGCTACACTGAGTAACGGGCATTTTCACGACTGAAGTTTTGTTAATACATTCTAATACTACGGGGAAAATGACAACAATTTTTTTTAAAAAATGTAATTACTTTTCACAAGAAGAATGCTGCTTATAATCGAAATACGCATATTAAGTCCAAGTAATTTCCAAACAACTTGCATACGTACCGATGTAATCCATTTACAAGGCAAATAATGGGAAGACAACAGTTAATTGGTCCAAATCTAAATGGGGTAATGGACAAGAAATGTTCCAGTTCTTTTGGACAATCAGCAATATTCCTCTTTATGGCGCCTTTGCGTAGTTCTCCAGAATGCAGGCTTGACGTAACTAGTTCATTTTCTATGAAATATGGTGCAAATTGAGACGGCTGGAGTTCTTCTTTCCAATGCAAGTTACTGGAATGTTTCTTATGAAAAGTAATTACAAACACATATAAATATTACCTGCTATATTTGCTTCGGTATGACAAAGTATTAATAAATCTGCACAATTTTGGAAATATTGGTGACCTGGGGCAATGTCTGACCAGACACATATCATTAAATGTTTACATTATCTGCATTTTACCTTGTTCCACGTCGACCTCAGGTGGAGGAGGTGTGTGCTGCATTCAGTGTAATGAAAACAGGGATGGGTAACTCTTGTAACTCACTTGTCCAGGAGATTAGAGCTTGTGCAATGCATTCCTGAACGACGCTTTTCCCTTTTCCGTTTACAATTTATCAACCTACACCAGCCGTAAACAAGAATGATTCCGTTTTCGAGACGGCTTAGGGTGCTAGGGACAGATTTTATGCATAAATACAATGTTGCATTCACCGACGTAGTATAGAAAAATCATAAAAAATAAAGTACATGTGAGGACAAAAAGGTACATATTTTTGGATAGTTATATTAGAACAAAGTATAAGAATATTAATGACTTTCCCAGACCAATTAAACGAATGGCAGTTCATAGAAAAATAAGTTTATGCACCACAAATCCAAATTTGTACATGCATTTTTCGCATCCGAAGGCTATTTTTCTAAGAAGATGATCTCCCTGGCCAACACCACACTCAAGCACACCTAAGCACAATGGTAAATCCGGTACTGCTCATAGTGCAAACACAGACCCTTTTCCTAGGTGATAAGTTTGTAAAACAGTGTGTACTAAACAGGCTGCTGCAATTGAAAATATTTGCAATCCAAGCCTGTTTTTGTTTAGATTTCTAATTGCCCCGATCCCTAGAGTTTACTGCTGGGGTTGGAATCGGGTGGCTAGCTCTTCTTCCTAGCCGACTATTGGTATTTCACCATTTGCATACTGCAGGCCATAGAACACAATTTTACTATATAGTCTCTACATTTGTTTCTCAGTACTAAACTTTCCACTGTGTCATAATCAATGCAAATCATATATTAGTCTAAAATACCTTCAAAGATGACTTTACGGTGAAGTTCTTGTCAATGGTTGGCCTGCATTTTTTGAGAGGCTGAATTGTAAACAAAACACAATACAACGGAACACAGATTTCACTTCCGAATCATCACTATGACCTTATTATTCACTGTGCACTGTCGACGAAATACACACAGACAACCACATCATAAGCTCACATTATAAAGAATAGTTAAATGCCTTTAACCCCTTACCAAGAATGCCAAAATCTAACTCTTGTATCACCATCAAACGGAGACAGAAAAAAATATCTAAAAATAGAGTGGGACTACATTCCTGGGTACTGAACCGGATTTTATTAATTGTGTACTGATTCCTGCAGCGTATCTATGGGAGTTTCAAAAGCAACACAAGGCTGAATCACATAGTTCCCTATTACATCCATATATTTAACTAGTAAACACTAATAGCTGAAAAAGTCACACCATAACCTTAAGTTAGGACATTTGACTGTGTCCAATTTACGAAACAATCCCCTGCCACCTTAAAACACTTCATTAGTTCATGATATATTGACCCAAAGGTAAGAACCGAACAACCTCTAATCCGTACTAAATATTGTACATACAATCAGATGATATCAATGAAAGAAATTGGATAATTTAATTGTGCCATGCCAAAAAGTATAGCAGCATAAATAAAGATCATTATAAGAATGTTACATATATTCAGTATAATGTTCAGAATTTAAAAAATATTAGTATTTAGCATACTATGATTATGCCAATATGATGGTTGAAAGTAATATAGAAAGAAAACTATAGAGTGGTTAAAATATTAAATAACGTCAAGCCACAGGCACAGAGAGAGAGAGAGAGAGAGAGAGAGAGAGAGAGAGAGAGAGAGAGAGAGAGAGAGAGAGAGAGAGAGAGAGAGAGAGTTATATTCCCGAGAAGGGGTATCGAGTGGCCTAGTGGCCGAGTGGTCTAAAGCCTTGTCCGTTGCGGATCACTGCCATCTCACCAACGTCTGCGTCGGTTCGAGTCTAGGATTCGGCGAATGTGGATATGTGAGAAAGCTTGCCAGTAGCTTCTCGTGGGTTGGTGGTTCTTTCCGTGGATTTCCCGTTTTCTTCCTCCACCATTAATACTGGCCGCCATGAATAGCCTATCGTGTGCTGAAAAAGGGCGTTAAGCACAACAACAACAACATTCCTGTGCCCCTCTTGCTGATGTAAATCTGCAATCACATGTGAGAAACGTCGCATAAACACAAATATATATATATATATATATATATATATATATATATATATATATATATATATATATATATATATATATATATATATATATATATATATATATATATATATAAAACCACCAACCTTTGTAACTTTATCTCTCTATCCATGCGTGTGTGTGTGTGCGTGCGTGCGTGCGTGCGAGCGTGTGTGTACTTGTGCAGTATTTAATGTGGAATAGAGGTTGTTCAGATCTTAACTTTTGTTAAAACTATCCGATTGCTAATGGAACCTTCAGATCGATAACTTGATGTATCGTCAAAATCGGTGAATAGTTTTTGCGTTTTCTCCCATAAAACTTTAACTGAACGAATTGTTTTGAACTGTATTGAAATTGAAATAGTCTTGATAACGGCCGGTGTACGATGAACATTATGAGACAAAAATCGTACAAACAAGTAGGATTGGAAATACCGAGGGGTACGGACTCGTGTCTTCCTTCATATATTGACGGATACTCTTAAGTTGTCTTTGTAACGAGCCCCTGTCACCTCGCTCGGTATATGAGGGTTCACATTCCTTTTTTTAGCCTGGGATAACTCCTTGTGTAGGCCCTATTTAATGATGAAATAAGTCAACTACATATATGTTAGTGGCTGATGTATCGTCATAATGTGATGCCCATGGTGTTGATCACATGGCTTCAATTCGGTGATGGAAATTATATTTTCATATATTCATGGTGTTATAATTTTGTTAACCGCTTAGATACACTATATTCTTAAATATTCATTGTTTTATAAATTTTGTATCAATTGATATACTGTATAATGTAATGTATTTATATATTGAATGAACATTACAGTTTGGTCGATTCTTGGTTCATGTGTTAATATCAAACCTTCATAATTTCATGACGTCAGGGTGAACCCTGTTTCCGTGTTTTGTCATGTTATCATTTAAATTGCTTATATATTAACGCCATCTTGTAATGCGTATTCGTTTCATGCATGAATTAACTAGGCAAAGAATGGGAAATATTGATATACTTCATTTTTTAATTAACATGTCACTGTAGTATCGGTACTAAGTGCAAGTGTTGTGCTTGCATAAACTAAGCGCATTGTTTTGTTAAGTCTAAGTTGGGTACAAGAGCAAAGTATCATTGTTTATCATAAGTTCTTCAGAAATACATATTGGTATAGTTAGAACTAATTCTTATTTATACATATATACATTGTAAGTAAATATATTTATTACTGGTCGTTCTCTCCTCACTAAATCCACACAATTATTCGCTACATTATAGTGTAATAAAAATAAGGAAATGCGTATTTGGTTAAGCAATTATTAGATATGTGTGATTACTTGTTTAATTATTGGAATTTTGTGCAATTGTAAACATTCCTTCGCCCGAAAAAATTATCCAATTACCCAGCTAACAATTCCACTTTGCAACAACGTTTAGTTAACGTTTAAGCAACGTTGCAGTAAGGTTTTGGCAACGTTGTCATATAACGATGTGGCAATGCGATTTGGTGAACTAGCTGGAATGTTGCTACAAAGTTGTTGATCAACCTTATAAAATAACCTTCCAACAACATTCTCACAACATTTACAACCTATATAGAAATCTTTTGAAAGCTGCTTGTGTTTCTTAAACATGCATTCGCCACTGCTGGCAAGAATATCCAAATAGACAACACTGCAAAAATGTCATAATTACCATCCATCTTGGATTTGCAATGGCAGGAATTTTAAGACTGCCATTTTCACCTATCAGATATAAGTTTGTTTTCGACAAACCATACACCACAAGTCATTTGAAAATAATAATAATAATAATAATAATAATAATAATAATAATAATAATAATAATAATAATAATAATAATAATAATAATAAAATTAATAATAATAATAATAATAATAATAATAACAATAATACATGCCAGAGTAGACTAATTGTTCAAACATTGTACAAATTTACACTCTGCATGCAATGATGTGTGTCAGCTATCACAGTTAATGTCGCACATATAAAAATGCACTCTGCATAATATTTGATTTGTATTTATCTGTGCGTACACTGAAAAGAATCTTAAAATTAGGAATGATACATATTTAATAAAAATACAAATGTCCATTCTGAAGTGTGCAATCTGTTTCAGTGCAAGTGTGCAGGTTTTCTAACATGGTTTATATGCAAACATTGCTTTTTTCATAGTATACTGGCGACCATTCCCAGCTTTCATCGCTTTCCAGCTAAATGAATTGAAGGCCAATGAAACTTGAAAACATGTCAATTTCTTTGGTGAGAATTTTAATTTAGTGAGACTTGGGGTGGGGACATCAAGGTAAGTAAAGTTTGACATAAACATTGTAACTTTACTTTATAGAAAGGCGTCGTTATTGGATGCCAGTTATGTGTGAGATTCATAAATATTTGACTTTCGTTCGAAGAAAATATCTGGGTGATGGGTCTCACGTTGTAGGACTTGCCTAACGGACGGCATTTTATCACAATAACCTATATTATCTCGATATTTTTCTTTCCAAAAATGTACGATTGTAACTATATAATCTACTTAATACGAGTCGGATAAACGGCACATAAATATGCCAAATAGTTCCGTCATTTCATAAGTTGAACATGTTGGCCGATTATCGACCCATTTTCTTTGGTTGAAAATGCGATTTTAGCCATGGCATAACTCGCGCCTAGCTCGAAGTTGTTTACATGTGCGCAATGGCATCAACAGATATCAACTAATAAAAAAAAAAAAACGTTATTTTTGCAACGAAAATTGCGAATTCGTGTTAACTATTTATTTTTCATAACCTCGTAGTTCAAAATAGCTGGAAACAGGAGATTCTTCTCTGCAACAACTGCGATTCGGTCTACATGATGAACTAGACTTCGATTCGTAGATACGTAGAATATTGTTAAGGCAATGACATTACCTTATGTTTGTAATTGAACAAAAAAGCCGACGAGTAAAATATTTTTTTACAAAAGTTGCAACCTTCTTATATTTATTAGTTTTGAAAATAAAAATGAATAAACTACGAAACTATGATTGTTCCCCCTGACACTAAAAATTTACAACAATAGTACAACGTTGAAAACACGTTATATATTTCCTTTGTAAAAATTATTTCTTGTTCATTCCATCAGGATCAATTAACATAGATACCATTTGTAATTGACACTTTTTTTTAGATCAGAGCACTACATTAGAACATGTTTATGTATGACGTTTTATTATAGTTGCCAAAAAGTTAATTTCCTTCGTAACCAAAGTACAACCATACTGCAACGTTGTGAAAACGTTGTGTGTTAACTGGTTACTAGGAGCAAACGTCAAGGAGAGAAAGTGCTTAGTGAGTTTCCATGATGCCATGGTCAATGAGTAGCGAATTCAGATTCAACCCATATGACTTAGTAGTATAGGAAAATGAGGGTTTTGGCCCACCACCACCCTCCCACACCTCCTCCCCCACCCCCACCAAAACCCTCTTTCCTATACTACTACTATGTAGACAGATATTTTGTAACCAGACAAAACAACAGGTGTTGGAATGCGATAAGCTCTGTCAACAGAAGTGACGAATTTGTTAGAACAGCGTATGTATGGAATATGATTATTCTAAAGACGGCAAATAGGTTTTACCACAAATTTTTTATCAGATAACAGGATGAATATTAAACTGTACATTAGAACGTTTCAGTTAACAAGGCGGAAATTAAAGTAGCATTAGAATGAAAATGATATTATTTTATATCTCATTACCAATGATTAATGTTTCAACTGTTGATATTAAAAATACTTCACTATCACTACTATAGATACTATATTTTACTTTACCGCTCACACAGCGATGGGACTCAAACAAATCTTTCATTTCTGGTTTGTTCAGAGGATATTTTTTGTTGATAAAATATACCTTTGACCGATCGAGATCAATTGTGAGTTTAGTATAGTTTTGTTGGCTAATGGGGCTGTGAAAGTTTTTAAATTCCGCTAGCAACTTTTGATACAATTGTTCGAGATAATTGAAATACACGCTGTTATCAGATCTGATGAGCGAAAGTTTTAACTTGTCACGTGTTCCATTAAAACATATACCTGATGTTTCATTATTAAATTCAACTGTCAATTGTTTACCGTCCATCATTAGATATTTGATGTTACTATTGTAGCTTTTTGTCATTGTCAAATTTTCAAACATTATATTATAAGTTTAGATAAAATTTCAGTTGGAAAAGATAATGTCGAGTATAGATCTATCATCATGACAATACCCAAGGGCAAATGTATCTACCCCATTTTTACAATAGCGTTTGTCATCAAAATTATACAATCCACGTTTGATAATGACATCTGTTTCAAGTTAATGATGATTAGTTCGAATTGCCTTAGCTCTCATAAAACTAACACCGCCATCAAGCGCATACCTGTAGTCATCAAATTTCATAAACTTTTTAACAAAATCACGAGGCAGACCATTGGCTTTTTTCGTTATTTTATTATTGTCCAATAATACGGCATACATTTTACTACGTAATCCGATAAAGTATTTGATAGCGCTTGAGTTCATTTCATCTTTAAACTTACCAATAACCTTTTTATTTGTGTCGTCATGAAATTTACTGTCACGTGGATCATCGGAAAGATCAAACAGATGTCGATTATTGTACATGTCCTGATAGATGTCCTCACATTCGATTTCATATACGAGCGAATCAGTATCAGTAAACAATAATCTACTAGCCGGCCACTGATTTTTAACAAAAGTGTAATGAAAATCGTACATCAGCCACTTTGATAAATCTAACACTGCAGCTCCAACATAGATCGGCTTGTTTAGTTTTAGATTTACTTTTCTTCTTTGTATCGCAACAAGATTTTCATTAAATATTTTCATGCTCACAAAATCATCGTCTGACACAAGTTTGTTTCTGCGATTGACATCATTAACTATTTCAATATTTACACGTTTCCTGATATTCTCCATCGTCTTACCAAAAACGGAATTGTTCATCAGTTTAGAAAAGTTTTTCTCAAACTCTGTTTTCGCTGCAGCTCTTCTTGAAGTGCTTGAGTTAATATAACCTCTCATCCATGGCGACTGATTAAATTTTAGTACACGATGAACTTTTCTCAACACAAGACCAGCATCGACTGCTTGTTTTAAAACTTTGTAATGCAAAACGTAATTTTTCTTATCAAGTAAATTTGGTACTAGTTTCTTGACCATGGAATGTTGCCTTGGTGATGCTAACGCTTGTTGTTCTTTTGATAACAGACTATAATCTATGACCATCGATTCCGCACAGAAAGGGTAATCGTTATGTAATTTGTGTAGCGAATTTGGATAATCAAGATCAACTTCAACGAAATAGGAAACATCATCGGGTATCTTTTTTTCTGTCTCCGATAGAAATCGATCAGTCGTGATCCAATGAAATCCACCAAGAGACATTGGTTCTGTCATCGAATACCCGTACAAGTTATTACAATCTAGATAAACTATATACTTCGAAGGAAGGTCAGGGTTATACTGTTTCAAATATTTGTTGTTTGCCTCAGCATACTTTTTTGTTATCACGCTAATACCGCCTCGGATACCTTTTTCAATAAAATTGAACATATCAACATCAGTCAGTAATTCCAACCTTACCTTACTAAACTTTAGCAGAGCATCCCATGACAGTCCAGGGGCAGAATAATACCAGCAAGGATCTAGTCCGTCAAGATTTTTAATCTAATGACGATCTCTGACGATCGTAAGCATTATCTAGTATCGTTATGTAAACCAGTAAAATGTAAATCTGTCAAACAAAAGTATGAGAAAATTTATAATAACATTATATCATAATCTGCTTAGTTGGGATCCAACTGTTAAATTTATCGCTATACCCGCGCAATTTGACTAAACTTTTATTTCCTTTTTTTTCTAATCACTTTCTCGATAACAAAAACATCCTGCTCAGTTTTCTGTAGATCTTGTTCATAAAAGCTACCTATGATCGGTTCCCCTGCCAGATCTTTTAAAACGTACGTTACAGGTATTGTGAAAAGTACCTTATCAACAACAAATACTTCTTCGCTCCAGTTTGGAGTAAATCCTTTTGCAAATACCTTTTTTGTCAAAGAAATTCTAACTTTATCACCAACCTTAAATTTATGTCTGCGGTACATGTTTTCATTTGCTAATATTGGATTTTTAATAGCTTTTTTAGGTGTCATTTTGATGGTTCGATGTTTCGTGTTATTATATTCACCTACGATTTGAGAAAGGTCATCGATGTACCTGTTGGTGTTTTTAGCTGTCATATGTTTGTGTAATTTCTCGTTTAGCGTGCGATTAAATCTCTCAACAACAACGCTTTTACCTTCGTTTCCTGTAACATACCTTTTTATGTTATTTTGTTCTAGAAACTGTTCAAACTTTTTGTTAAAAAATTCGGATTCGTGATCAGTCCAGATTTTATTCGGTTTTCTTTCTGTAATCATTATTATTTGTTTTAGCGCATCAGTCATTGAAGTTCCTGTCTTATCCGAAACAGGTACACTGAAAGCATATTTGCTAAAAACATCTATAACATTAAACAAATACCTTTTTGGAGCACCATCAGCGCCAACGTTAAACTGAGCTAGATTGGATACATCCACCAAATCTATTGCCCAGATATCATCTACACCATTAGCGACAACTTTACGTCGTGGGAACTGTTTTTTTTTAGGTCTATGCAGCTCGAATGCAAGATCATCGTATACTTTTTTTACCGAGTCCGAGTTTATATTTTGCTCCTATCATTCCCTGAACAAATTTTCTATCAAAACGTTCTCGTAGATTTGTTGGCTCCATATCACGTAATTCGTCTAACATTACTTTATCACAATCTGATTTTGAGTTTTCATGATCACGATAACAGATATCATGACGCATTGCTATTGCATCCACTTGATTATAAGGCTCTTGACCTGGCAATGGATTGTCGTTTTCATCTAGTTGTTGATCTAGCGGATTCCACGGACCAGTATACCGATGACCTGGCAATGTCCAACCGCCTTTTGGTTTTGGTAATTTTCCAATAATTTTATGTATATCTATACCTGACCCTATTATTTCTCTGTTGTTACAACATTGACAGTATGCGACAATTTTACTTTACTCAAGACACAAATCTCTGTCAGAATCACAGTTGCATATCATTCTATATTTCTAGTCGTCGACTAAAATAATATCAGGATAACCAGATCCTAGCGACATCTCTGAGGATACTGTCGCTGGGGACACTTTCTTTAAAAACATATTTTTTTCTTTTTCCGCAGACTGCACAAAAACTTTTTAATACTATCCTGTTGTTTTTTGTTTTTTCTGTTGTTTCATTAATATTTTCTGTTTTAGTTCTACACTTAAGACAGTATGTTGACATTATTCTATTTTTAAGTTTAGATAAAATTTATTGCGATCTCATCATTAGCGTGAAAAGGGTGCTTGTCAAACTGTAAAATAAATTTTAAAAAGTTAAGATTTCTGCTCATCTGTTGGATAAACATAATACAATAATATCCACAAGTAGACGTTCCAACAGGTTGGAGTTGATTTGAGGAATAATATATCGTTTTAAATTTTTTATTCATATACTTTTTTATTACATTGCTTGGAGGAAGTCCAAACGAGTCAAAATAATTATTATTATAAACTGCTACCCAATGCGTGCCGGATCCTTCATTAAAATATTGTATATTAATAACACACGAACTTACAGCTGATGGTGATTTTATTGCTGCGAGTTCATCTTTAGAATAAACTCCGTGAAATCCAGGAACCGCTTTTAGCTTATCAATGATATCAAAATTACTCAACGGGGTGGTCGAGTTCCCGGTAAAGTTAGACCACGTCCGATTCCTAAAAGATTTGGCAGCAGACTTCCCGCTAGTCCCGCCAAAAGTGGAGCGATTGGAATAAATCCTCCTTGTTTTGGTTGATTGCATATGCATTTGCATTTTGGTGTTGGCGATTTTGTTTTTATTATTTTCTTTTTTTGTTGTTGACGATTTCTTTTTCTTTTGTGGCATTATAATATGTTATTTACATAAAATTTACAATTTTTTTATTCCACTTCCACGAATGATACCATTACCTGCGACTGCTTTCTTCGTTGCGCCAGATATTGCTCCAGACGCTGCTACTATTCCTAATGTGCCTAAGACTGGTAAAATTTTAGGTATTATTGTACTAGTTAATACTGATAATGCTGGACCAAGAAAACCACCTTCTTTTGCCATCGGTGTCATTTGTGCAGCACTCAAATTTAAAACAAAATTTTTTTTTGATCATACTTCTTTACTTGATTTTTTGTTAGCATTAATTTTGTTAAAACACCATCAGAAATATTAGGATTGATTTTTAATGATACCTGTTCTCGCTTTGCAATAGCAGCTACTAATTTTTTAACCTGGCCATCAGTCAAATATACTTCTTTTACAATATATTTTGTCATTTTATATAACAACTGTAGATTAAACTTGAACTGTCATTTTACCTCCAATAGAATCTACCGTGATAAATCTATCACTAATCACTAATGCGTATACGTATAACGGTGCTATTGGAACCGCCCCAAGTGTCCAGGTAATTTCAATATCCGCTATGCTGTCTACAGCTCGCTCGTTATGTTTACTAACATCAAAATGAAATATAGGATAAAGCATACGAAATTCCTCTGCTGATCTTTGAGTTCCATCTTCAACATCTTGATATTTTTGTATTGCGTCAAGCAGGTACATGTACGGTCGAGAAATATTTTTATTAACATCATCAGCAAAATTGCACTTGATAGCTCGTTCTGGATATTGCTTTGAATTTAATCTAGCATATATTCGTCTGACATCAGAATGATCAAATATTGCATTATTTTGTTGTTGGTTACCTCGTCAGGCTTGCTGTTGAAATACGACAAAGATATTTCTCGGCAGTTGTTCGCTTGATGTTGTTGTGACCCTCCATGTGTAGTCAGTAGTATTTGGAACCGCTGTCTGATATATCTTATGCTGCTTAAAATAAATTCTGTTTGTATGTTTATCAAGTGTGCTATTTAGTTCTGACATTTTAGTGATTGATGGTGTTATACGTGGCATCCACAAAGCAAGTTTGTTTATGACAAACTGTACATCAACCCCTCCAGATCTAAACAAGCAATCGTTTTGGTCTGCTCGATCTAAAATAAGAGTATGTTTTACTCCGCGAAAAACTTTATCATGATCGCGACAAAAGCCGAAAATTGTGCTTAGTGGAAGCATCATTGTAATTTGACGTGATCCTGCTGCAAGTTTTCTTCGCCTAGCAAAACCATCATTATAGCGTGGATTTCTCACGTCAAGTGTGTTAAGAAGTAAATTTAACATCACAGTACCGTTTGCGTCTGCCGCTGGTGGTGTTATATTTAGATTATTAAAAGCTGCTGTAAGAGAAACTCTTGTAGCGTCTGCATTAGCAGCTGCACCTCGTGCGACAATAGCTAGCGCGTCTGCATTAGCAATGAGAAAATTTCTCACAATTACAGCATTTGCATCAGCATCAGCTCCATGTACTATAGCGCCTCTCTTTAGAAATTCGGTTGATTCAGCTATACCCCGTCCAGTATCTTTAAACCACATCATGTTGGTTGCAGTTGATCTTGAGTAATCGTCGGAAAACGAAATAATATTTAAAATTGTACTTGCAACTTGTAGATGACTTGAAATATCTTCTATAGTTTGATTGGCCAGTTGATAACTAGCACTTTTGAATAAACACCAGCCGTTATTTATAAGAGCTACTTCTGCTCCAACTGCAATTGCAGCAGGTGGATTGGCTACTGTCATAATCTGACCACGAACTTCTAACATAGCCTTATGTGGCAGTAGAAATACATCTTCGTCTCTGGTGTTATAGGTTCTAATACCAGCTTTATTTGGTTCGTTAGAATTTTCATCAAGATACTCAACAAACTCGAATTCTGTCACATCGTTGTCGATGTCATAAGTTTCTGTTAACTCGAGATAACTTTTAACAGACATTTTATTTTATTAGATTATATAAAATTTTATTGCGGCACTGTTACTTTAGATATTAATTTTTGTATGATCTGCTCGCCCTTTGGTTATAATAACTTTTTTGTTGTTGTTATCATAGCTTTTTGAGTTTCTTTTTTTTTTGGAGCGATTTCTGAGATAGCTTGTTTTATTTCAGATGCAGTCGGTGGATCACCTTTTATTTTATCAGCTATTTTTTGTCCCACCGCAGTACCAGCGGCAGATGCAGCCCCAGTTGCAAAAGCTTTACCAGCGTCAATAGCAATTGATGCAACTTTACGTGCTATACCCGGAATATTTTCAAAAACTTTAGTGAATATATTTCCAAAAAATCCTCCTACTATTTTTCTTCGATAAACTTTTTTTCTTTGTTTCATTATATCTGATGTTGCATAATTTTTACGTTTGCTCGCGTAGATGTAAATAATAAGTTACAACTTCATTATTAACATGTAACTGTTTTCCTGATTGATCTGTCAACTGCATTATTATACTTGATCTTTGATCTTCAACGTTTAAAGGATAATATATAATATGTCGTGGAGTTATTTGCATGAGAGAACCTGGAGGGACTTCTGGTGAGAAACTGTAAATCGTTTGACCTTTGCTACCTTTTGATGTATAAGAACCAGAAGCAATAGAGCAATTTACTAATATTGTATTTACTTCTGTTATATTTGCTGGCAGTTCACTGTCATATGTAATAGGCTGATCAAGTGCAGTGTAAGTTTTTTCAGTAAATCCTAACAGTTGTGCAATACTTCTTTCTCTTGGTTCAAGATTGATTGCTATATTTTTCAAAGTTATCCTAGTTCGCAATGTGTTATAATTTGCTGCTAATTCAAAATTATCAGCCACACCGTCAGCTTTTGTGATGAGCTCTTTGATTGTCTTGTTTAGATCAGTAATATTATAAGCTCCTTGCGGAATTTTTATTTTTTTTTGTTGTAGATATTGGAGATGTTGTAATCATAGTAAAATACATTTCATCGTTAACATCATTTTTCACGTTAGGTATAGCATTCCAGCAAGTACAAGAAATTAATCCAATTTCATATTGTTTTGTAGGATCTAGTTGGATAGGTGGAATATAATTTACTGAAAAATTTGCGCTATCTATCGCAGACTCACTAGAGTTTAGTAATAATGTTGTTTGCATTCCTTTAAACTTATATCATTTTACAAAATTAAGTCGCGGTGTAAAGTTTCATATTCGTCAGATGTTAATAATTCACTCGATCTTAGATGATCAAGTATGTCAATGATTTCATTATCAAGTTCAACAATAACATTCCCAGCTTCCTTTGACGATATTAATAACATTAATCTACCTATCATTTCAGTAGTTGATGTAAATACCTTTACACCAGTTCCTGTTCTTTCTCTACTTTTTTGTATACGAGATTTATCAAAAGTAAAAAATTTCCTTCTAAAACTCCACCCACTACCAAAAGGTTTTGCTCTACTATTTTCTGCTGTTTTTTTTAAACGTGAGAGCAATGACACCGTTTCTCATTCTATCATAAAGTGGAAGCATATCATCAATTTCTGTAACCGTGTTTAATTCATCTTTAGCAGCAGCTCCTTCTTTAAATATTACATCTAATCTATCGATTAATACTTGATATTCTGCATCAGTCTACCTGCTTATATTTTCAATATCACTTATATTTTCTTTGTTTAAAAAAATCATCATATTCACTACCTTTTATCTCATCATTTGCTCTTTTTATAAAATGAAAACTTTGATCTCCAACTTCCATAAACTTTACAGTAAGCTCACCAACTCTTTGTTGCTCCTCTTTGATATCTTTTATGTCTCCTGATAAATTTGTTATAATATTTGTTATTCCTTGCGTTGTTAACTCTACTAATCTTCGCTCAAGTTCCAGCGGATTGTTTATCAATCGATCTGTTTCAGCTTGTCTAGCCGCAGGATCAGCTATATTTGCTGTAAGTGCCTCAATCAGTTTTCTTTTTTCTTCATCAGATCTAGTAACAAGTTTTGCAGCAGCTGCTTCTTGTTGTTCTCTAACAATTCCAACCAAACCTTTTTCCTGCAGTTGTTTAAGTTCTTCTTCCGATAGTGGTTTAGTTTCAGGTTGTTTACCTAATAGTGCTTCAGTAACCGGCTTGAAAATTGTAGCTGTTGCTTCTGTAGCAGTTACTTGCCCACGTCGTGCTTCTTGTACTTTTTGCTTAAGTGATGCCTGAGATTGAGCAAGTTTTTTTTAGATCTTCTATGAGTTGTCTGTATCTTGCTCGTTTGTCCATTATTATAATTATAAATTTTATCAAATTGAAACGCTTTACTGTAAGTAACTGTTAATACAACAGCGAAACATTTTAGTTGGATCATTTGTAAGTTTATCAAACAAGAAAAAGTTAATTTTGTCTTTTGTAGCATTACGGTAAAGTTCAATAAACTTATCTTTTGTCACGCCACCGCATTGCTCGCTTGCAATATTTCCAACATCAACATTATCCAGTCCTGGAAATAAAATAAAACAACCCATATTTCGCCTAATAAATCTATCAACATTATAAAATCCTTGAGCGAGATAAACAGAATTACACTGTTTGTTACGTGACAGTGAGAAATATGATCTTATTTTATTCATCTCCATGTTATTTAGAGGAATATCGTCAAAAACTACTATCTTATGTTCATCTGCATCAAGTTGATTAACTGGAATAAGATCTTCTGGCTGCCTAATTATAAAAAATCTTCACCAGCTTTAAGATCATCACGAAGCTTGTTATTATATTCGCTTAATAACTCATACTTATCTTGCTGTGGATTGATTGTGTAAATATAAACTCTGTCGTAGTTAAAATTATCACCAAGAAGCAAGTTCATTAGCAAATTTGTTTTCCCCGATCCAGTTCGCCCAACAATAAGATAATGACAATCGGGAAGTTCATTGTTATATTTGTGCTTCACTAGTCTCTCTGTATCAATGTTTAGTATCGACGATTTTGCCATTTTATATAATATTAAACTAGTGTTGATAATTTTATCTAGGACAGTAAATAATGAGCTACTATACAAAATTTGGAACACTATCAGATTTATCCACAAAAGGTTACCAAGGTGACTTATCCAAATATGCAACTCTTGATCGGCTCAAAAATGAAATCAATAATTTACTAAATCTTACCAGCGTAGATCCAGATGAAGTCGTCATTTTCCAGGACAAAGAAAGACGATTAAAGACGAGTAGCGTAAAACTGTCAGATGTAGTTGTACGAAATCCAAGTGGGAATATTGTTATGACACAAAACAAGATTACAGATCTTGGAAACCCAACTGAGGATGGGGATGCTGTCACTAAAAATACGTCAATGATTGGGACGCTTCAATTACTAATGAAATCACAGCGCTCAAAACTGATTTTTCCAGTCACGTGAACACATTTTTAAGTTTTCGCAGAAACATAAACAAAATTAGAGATGAATTTTTTGGAAATCCATCAAATGTTAACATTACACTCGCTAATATTAACACAAAACTCAATGATATTAACACAAAACTCAATGATATTATTAGTGGAATTCCTAATATTGTTGAGAAAACGAATATGATTAAAATTCCTCACAAACAGATTAAAAATATTGTGTATACTGTTGATACTGGTTATACTCGGTGGACACCAAAAAATAATTCTATCAAATATATTGCAGAAGTTACCGGTGTGTATAGATTGTCAGTGCTTAGCAGTGCAAAGTTTAGAATATCTCCCAAATATCTATTTCATCATCCAAATGATGACTCATCTGGAGTATTATCTGTAATAATAAACAAACATTCTGAAGAAGAATTTATACTTGAAACAGTTGATAAAACTTTAAAATTAGCAATTTTTCACTGGTGTTTGGAATTTATAGCTGAACAACCAGCTCTTATTATAGATTAACCAAACATAGGACTATGTGAACTAATATTATAATTAAAAGAAGTATAGTTGATTTCAATCATATTTCAAAAGATATTCCAAAACAAGATGTAGACGCATTAATACAATACTATAAATATTATCATAAAAAAACTTTGGTGTGTAAAAAAATGTTACAAATACTACAACAAGATCCTTCGAGTAATATCATATCTACCCTTGTTAATGACCAGTTCTGGTATAATTTCAAGTGGGGTATCATTAAATCCTTTTCTGTTAATCATATCCGGTATTGGTGTTTCACTTACAGCGGCGTGTAAAAAAGTAGAACCAAGACTTTTGATAAAGAAGCACGGTTGATTAACATCAATTAAAACTTACAAGAAACTACTTGATCAGATCCGGTCTTACCTACGAGGAGTTAAATATAATATGGATGATTTATTACGTGAATTTCGTATTATTGACAATATGTTAACAGATATTCTACCAATAAGGGTTAGCAAGTATGAAAAAAATATCACAAAAAATATGAGTAACATAAAATTTTATCTAAACTTAAGATCTAATATAACTAAAATAATATCATTTTCATTCTAATGCTAGTTTAATTTCCGCCTTGTTAACTGAAACGTTCTAATGCACAGTTTAATTTTCATCCTGTTATCTGATAAAAAATTTGTGGTAAAACTTATTTGCCGTCTTTAGAGTAATCGTATTCCACACATACGCTGTTCTAACAAATTCGTCACTTCTGTTGACAGAGCTTATCGCATTCCAACACCTGTTGTTTTGTCTGGTTACAAAATATCTGTCTACATAGTAGTAGTATAGGGAAATGAGGGGTTTGGCGGGGGTGGGGGAGGAGGTGTGGGATGGGGGGTGGGCCAAAACTCTCATTTTCCTATACTAATGACTTTCCCTGTCATATTGTAGTCTTTAACAAAACCTAGTGGTGTACATTGATGTTGTGACTGCATTGACAGTATATGCGGTAGGAAACCGGTAAATTACCCAATGGAATAAAGAAAAAGGGACTCGGCAGATACCGTTTATGTCGCCATGACGGCAAATATGATGCAGTTGTATTGGCATGGTGGGCCTCGAAACCATAGATTGACTGCCCTAAGAAAGCGTAGTTAAAATAGTTCTTTGTGTTAGGGGGAGAATTGTAGAGATTCTACGGCGTGAATTGCTGACGTTATGATGAAGAGAAACTATACAGATGTGCGGTTGATAGATATTTAGCAAGTTGTGAATAATGTGGTCTTGTATCGATTAAAGTAAAATTTATCTATATAATGGACACGTCGGCCTTTCTAACTTACAACTGAAGTTGTAAAGAAATCTTTGAAAATTTGAGGTAAACTTATGACTTCTAGCGGGAATAGCTCCAGGGTTTTGACACCGCTCGGTCAAGCAAAGACCCCAGGATTGTAACAATATTCTTCAATAAAACCATGTTCTTGTCGCACTTATTTTACTGGTTACTTTGTATTAATACATCATTTTTTAATGGATAGCGTGGTCTCATGAAATATAATTATGTGCTTCCGTGTCGGACATATCAGATAATTTCCGGCTACAAAGTGTTCCCCACTAAATCATTAATGAACAGAACTCATTCCTTTTACGCATCTCTTAAAGTATGTTACAGTCAATTAACTAATATTGCTTTTCAATGTTTGGTCAGTAGCATTTTCAATGACATAATACCTATTTCTCCGGTACTTTTACTTGAAGTCACGAAGGTCTTTGCTTCGCATTGTTGTTGTTGTTGTTGTTGCTCTTGTTGTTGCTTTTAATCTTGGTAATTGGTAGGTCTTAAAAAGCAGTTAACTGTCGCTGATTTTTTCATGACTTTAGGGTAAGTTGAAACGCTACAGAGGTTAGCATGCCGAACTAACAAGGCAAAGTTTGTGGGTTCAAATCCTGTCCAGCAAATCCTGTGTGGGCTTCTGCTGTCTTTATTCATGAAGGCACTTTATTTCCAAACCATAGGCACTAAAAAAATCCTTATGTAATTATTTGTCGTTAAACAATAAAAACAAACAAACTATAACTATAGATAACTATAACAATTATATGTAAACCCTCTTGTTCAATCACATTCTTTATTTCCAATATTTGATCCTGTTAATTTAGACCTAGGTACCAGCACTAAAGATTGTGAATTATTGTGCCAGAGGTTATAGTACCTTTCATATAAAAATTAATACAAATATACATGGTTGTGCGTTATTTCTGTCTTTTCTGTTGGATTTTATATATTTGTATTCTTTTTATTTTTTTAGTAATATACTACGAATTTTAACAATTTTGTTGATGACATTTCAATGCACATAAACGTTGTATTTCGAAATGGGCTATGTTACTCTAACATCAATAGTTTCCCATAGCCATAATTCGTTTGCACCGTATTTGATAAGATACTGACAGCGCCATATAATTTCCGGCCAGATGCGCTATGCTTCTCGGAGGAACTTCATCAAATTTCTTTTTCAGTGGCATGACTATGGTATCCGAGAGCGCTATAGGATTTACGACTTAGAAACTGAATGATGTAGAAACGGAAAATGCAAAAATTTACTAGACTCCTATAATCAGTTCCACAAAAAGCGGTTTCTGAAACATTCATGGGATTCAAGCCATTTTGATGAGTTCAAGAAAGAGAAGGAACATATTTCTCAAAGTCCGATATGTAATTACTCTAACAGATGCAAAATAGCCATTTTGGTTTGTCAAATATATTAATTATGTAAGTGTAAAATGTGATTCGATATGGCACAGATCTTAGGGAACTAAGCTAAAATCTGGTTGAACGAGACTACCCCTATATGGTTATTTAATTAATTATTTACTGTCACGAAAATACACATTCTCGTGTTTATAATATGCACTAATACGTGTTATTGTGTTTTAAAGGTAAGATTATCCTTCAATTATCAATTTTGGAGTAGGATTTTCTATAATGTCTACGTCATCTCCAACATAAGGAAAATAAGATGTCTGGTCCCTTAGCGACATGAAAAGAAGGAGTATGCCTCAGTGACGTTGATTATATCTACAACGAGATTGTAAAATCACACACACATACACACACACACACACACACACACACACACACACACTCGCGCGCGCGTTGAAACTAACCTACACACATTTGCTTCTACTTAACCCAGACTTCGGACACCACTCTAAGACTCCACTCTGTATTTTACACTAATGCCATGATTGAGACCTAGGCTGACCAAGTTGAAAAGACCTTAGACTAGGCAAATGATTGATCAGTTATATGCTTTATTGTTTTGACAACCAAGTACTTGTACATGTCACTCAATTCCAATATCCTGCCTTTAATTTGAAATAAATATTATCGATAAAGGCTCATTCTGATTATCTAAGTAGAACATATAAAATACGGCACAGCATTCCCCCCCCCATTGAAATTGATTCTTTTATAACAGACTTCCATAGACCCATACTTGTATCGGTCAAAGATCTGCAGAACCCCACCCCACCCCATAACCAACGAAATGAAAGCACAATATTTATGCATCACAACACAATTATAACTGAAATATAATTTGGTTTCATTTCATTTTCCCATTTTGTACTTTTTATATATAGGAGAGCAAATGGATTGAATAACATGTTTTTGCGCACTTTTACTGGTATTCTGTCTTGCAGGTATTATCAACGGATCTTTTCTTCAAATATTATCAAGTGTCCTCTCACTTACAAGTGTCCTCTCACTTACAAGTGTCCTCTCACTTACAAGTGTTCTAAGGGTCCTCCCCATTACAGATATTGTAAGGGTCCTCCACCTTAATTACAGGTATTATCAAGTGGCCTTTCCTCACATATATTATCAAGGGCTCATTCTCATACATATATCATCATTGGTCCTCCCACTTTCATGTGTTATCAAGGGTCCTTTTCATTACAGATATTATCAAGGGTCCTCTCGCTTACATGTGTAATCAAGGGTCCTCCCCCTTTCTGATATTATCAAGGGTTCTTTCCCTTACGGATATATCAAGGGTTCTTTCCCTTATGGATATTATCGAGGATTCTTTCCCTTACGGATATTATCAAGGGTCTTTTCCTTTACAGATATTATCAAGGGTTCTTTCCCTTACATATGTTTTCAAGGGTATTTTCCCTTAGACATATTATCCAGGATCCACTCACTTACAGATGTTATCAAGGTTCCATTCCTGTACAGGTGTTATCAAGGGTCCGTTCTTTTATAGATGTTATCAAGGGTACTTTCCACTTTCTTTGCTAGCAATGGTACACTGTCATTATCAAGGAGATTTTGCATTATAGGTATTATCAATGGTCCTTTCTCTTACATGTGTTATCAATGGTAATTTCTCTTACATATTTTCTCAAGGGTTCTGTCCATTCATTGAATAAGCAAGCGTCTTCTTCCTTTCTCCCTTACAGTTAATTCTAAATGCACCTTATTCTGCAGGAATGAACGAGGGTTCTTACTGAAGGTCATTTCCCTTATACGTATTTAAAGTTTACTCTCCCTTACTGATAATATCATGTGTCCTCTCCCGTACTAATATTATCATTGGTCCTTACCTTTACTGATATTATCATGGGTCCTTTTCCTTAATGGTATTGTCATGGATCCTTTCCCTTACGGATATCATCATGGGTCCTTGTATTTGTATCTGTATTATTATACCTTAGGACCCATGATAATACCAGTAAGGAAGAGGACCCATAATAATATCAGTAAGGGAGAGGAATCCGGATAATATCAGTATGGGAGAGGACCCATCATAATACCAGTAAGGGAGAGGACCCATCATAATATCAGTATTGGAGAGGACCCATGATAATACCAGTAAGGGAGATGACCCATGATAATACCAGTAAGGGAGAGAACCCTTTATATTACCAGTAAGGGAGAGGACCAATGATATTACCAGTAAGGGAGAGGACCCATAATATTACAAATAAGGGAGAGGACCCAGCAAGGCATCATCTTGGGTTCTCTCCCTAACTGGTATTATCATTTGCCCTCTCTCCTTACTGGTAATATCATGGATTCTCTCCCTTACTGACACTATCATGGGTCCTCTCCCTTACTGGTAATATCATGGGTCTTCTCACTTACTGGTATTATTATGCGTCCTCTCCCTTACTGGCATTATCCTGGGTAATTATCCTTATTGATAATATCATGGGTCCTCTCCCTTACTGGTAATATCATGGGTCCTCTCCCTTACTGGTAATATCATGTGTCCTCTCCGTTATTGGTAATATCATTAGTTTTCTCCCTTACTGGTAATATAATGGGTCCTCTCCCTTACTGATATTATCATGAGTCCTCTCCCTTACTGATATTAGCATGGGTCCTCTCCCTTACTGGTATTAACGTGGGTCGTAAGGGTATAATACAAATACAAGACAAAGAAGAATGCAAGCAACTAGTATATTACAAATCTGATTCAACTTTTACGAAGCAAATTGAGAACAATAAAGGAAGAAGCAGAAGAAAAAAAGAATTTAAAAATGACTGTTTAAAGAAGAAATTAAAACAAAACATAAAAAGAATAATAATAAAACGCATAAAACAAACTAAAGCCCATTAGTCTAATTTATTTTCACTAGTAGAATAATTACAGATATAGCATATTTTAAATAGTTTAAAAACCGATTCAATCTATCTTCCAATATTCAGCCCTGAAAGTCATTATATATCAGTTTATTTCCAGAATAATTTAAGCAACTGAGGGATATTCAGCCAAAATTATTATGGGTGTATCAATATAACTTTAATAATGTTTACATTGCGGTTCACCAAACATTATTGTAAAATATTGCAAAGACAAAAAGAAGAAGAAGAAAACAAACAAGAAAAAGCATTATTTATCGTCAATAGCCCGGTTCATTCGTATGACAAAATACTAACATGTTGTTCCATACACAGCTAAAAATAAACAAAACCTTTTCCTTAATTTTTGTTTTATTTCAGAAAGAAATAATTGTCTAATCAAAAGCTAGTTCCAAATATGAATCGAAGGATGTACTAGATATTATTTATGTAACTTTATAGTACAGATTCAAAAGAAAACATGATTCTTAGTTAAACAACATTGTACCACGCATTGCGTAGATTTAATAGCAATTAGTAAAACAACAACAACAACAAAATAATAATAATAATAATAATAATAATAATAATAATAATAATAATAATAATAATAATAATAATAATAATAATAATAATAATAATAATAACAATAATAATAATAATAATTCATAATGTGAAAGAGATTAATATTGATTGGAAATATAGAATTCATATCATTGACTTTAACAACGTTGATATATTATTGGGAACATGCAGGGTCATTCAAACTTCAATAATTGCATGTACACGCTTTTAAAACTAGTTCAAATGCAAATTGCACCGATCCAAATGTGGATAATGCACCAGCAGATCTGTTTCTAAACAGTTTATTTCAAGTAATCAGTATAAGAAACAAGACAAGTAAAATAGAATGTGATCTGCAAGTCTATGTTGTTTGCAGATGCAAGCTACTATAATAGGTGTTGACTACAAACACTTGCCTATTTTCTTAGCATGCTGTCATTCAATTGGGGAGGGGGTATGAGTTTAAATTTACGTATTAGTCCCGCATATCGATTGGCTGCCAGTAAACAAAGATATTTTGTATCTCCGAATGAATTTATCAATGTCGACCAATCGATTTGCAGCAAATGTACTCACTGGGATTGTAGCTCAGTTAATCAACTTAAGAACGTTTGCACACATATACAATGTCTGGTTCAATGAAATTAACGCTGTTATGCGAAAATGGTGATAAGGGATTTGTAAAAGACCAGACAGTACTTTATTTGGGATTAACCACGAGTAACAGATCAATTAGATTAGTAAATTCATCAAACAAAATGTAATCACATTTCAGACTGATCTGTCTCAAAAGGTACCGTATAATTTAAATCTGTTGTTCGTCACCTTAACCCTGGTCGGGCCCTACACACATTTTTGATAACTCCACTCTATTTCTTTCCGTTTTTAATTTGAACCTTTTGTGAGCTTTGTCGAGAATTAAAAATGTTTTAGTCAGTGTCTTCCTCGCTTTTGTCTTTAAAACTGTTTGTATTAGATTGAATGTGTTCTTTGTTTTGGTGTATTTTCTCAACACATGCGTGACATGGCATGATCATAACATTTTCTCCCCAAAAATGTAGATGTGGATCTCATCAACAAGAAACTTGGAATGTTTCCGAAATACAAAATAATTTCAAAAAGAAACAAAAAAAAATCGTTATTAGCTGTTTAGCTGTCTTCTGGAGAGCAGTTTAAAGACAAATATCAGTTTGTACTTGTGTTCCCCGCAAATATGGGAAACACAGCAAACAAAGAAGAAAGAAGCCCACATATAAAAAGCGCTTTAAACTAAAAATGCTGACAATATTTACAGTATGATATATTTAAATCTATAGTCTAAAATCCGTTTGTTTTAGAAGCATTTTGAATGAGATGAGTAAGTAGCTTTTAACTTTTTTTCAGTCTTTTCGCTACGATGTCTGCAGTGTGGCTATTTATAGCGATGTCGCGCACTGGGACATCATGCCGCAGACACGTAGCTTGATGTCCCACCCAGTCACATTATCTTGACACCAGGACGACCAGTCCTAATACTGACCCATCAATGCTGAGCTCCAAGCAAGGCAGTTTTTAGTACCAGTTTTGATATGACTCGACCTTGGATCGAACCAGCATGCGAGGCGGACTCTCGAACCACTATGTCACCGGAGCAACGTCCCTCTGTGTGTGTGTGTGTGTGTGTGTGTGTGTGTGTGTGTGTGTTCTAATACCGTTAACTAGTCTAGTATATCTATTGACAGAGTAAAGAAGAGTGATTCTTATAATAGATTTTTTCCTTTCACTACGATGTCAAAACATTATGACCTATAGAATTTCAATCTATTTCGTATAATGTGAACAAGATTGATGAAACAACTAAATATTTTAAGGATCAAATTTACACCCTTGGACGAATGAAGCACGCAATGTATCGTGATTATTAAGTAAATAAAGGGTAGGTTCTTTAAAATTGCTTGCGAGCGTGCCACACTAATTTGACAACAAGAATTGTACCAATTAAAATAATAACAGAAATAAAACTATTAGATTTTCTTCATCAATCATACATAAAAATAGAACTCGTGATCTTTGTCCACGTTGATAGCAAACTGTGGCCAGCGTACAATTTACATATTAAATAAATTATAATTGAATCCCCTCATTAATCATACATAAAGCGGAATAGTTTTTATCAGGCTGTGTTTAGCATCATGCATGGAATACGAGATCCCTTTATCGGTTTATCGCCAAGGTATCAAGCGCATCTCTCATAACAAGACGCGGTTCAAACAATTTCTATTTTAATTTAATTTTGCAATCTTCTCACCATTATTTTCCACGCATTTTATCATGACTTTAGTTAAAGAATATATGTCCTTACACCGTGCAAATTTAAAGGAAATATTCTCAAAGAACAGTTCTTCAGCATGGACAATAGTACGATTTTGAGTTTCTTGTTTAGAATAACTGTCTTTTGTTTTATTTGAGAACACATATATTCCTTGAACATGAACTTCATTATAGTGTTACAATGTGGGAAATGTGGAATTTCAGTAGTTAGATATGCAACAGATTATTGGTGTTTAATTTGGGTATTCATTTTTTATTGTCAAAACAGATAAATAATAATGACTTTTTTATTACCTAGATAATCAAAGATTTCATTTGAAATGTCACCACTTTATTAGAGACTAAAAATTTGCTAATTCTGAAATGTTTGAGAAAATAATAGAAGCTGATGAGGTCGACTTTGAACATTAGTCGTGTGCGGCCATTCGTGCATATAAGATTGTTATAATAAGTGTTTAAATTTAGATATGTCATTTAGTGACTTTGCCCATAAGTGAACAACAACGGGTGATAACCAGGCCAATTTACCTCAGTCATTATTGCATAAAAACACAAACAGAGCATAACAACAAAGCTATACGTAGCTTTAAAAGGTATGAAGCAATTCAAACTACCAATACTATTGGTATATCAAATTGTGATTCGCCCACGGCGCAATAATAAGCACATATAAACATTATTGCCGCCATGTGTAGTTGATTCTATATCAATGATGAATTTCCATACATCACTCATTAGTGACGTATGAACATAACGTACGAAGTATTAATAGTCCTCGTTTTCAATATGAATTTGATATGGTTCAAATGTTCATCGCAATTCTTTCTGCTGTCTTTTACCCCATTCACTCTCATGCATAAGGGACAAACTACACAGAAATGTGAAGTGAACGAGATAATGAATTTTGGCTAGATTAAAACCGTAAAATAGAAATTACACCAAGTAACCTAAAATAATATGGTTCGTCGTCACAAATGTGTGCACTTTCCTTGGGATTTATCTACAGTGTTTAGCAATGATATAAGGATGCAAACCATTTCCACATTATACTGTTACGTGGTACACATAACGTGATGCATTTAATATTTTTTAAACGTATTATTTTGTTCTGAAAATCGACAATTAACTAAATATAAAAATTATAATGGCCGCTCTCTCTCTCTCTCTCTCTCTCTCTCTCTCTCTCTCTCTCTCTCTCTCTCTCTCTCTCTCTCTCTCTCTCTCTCTCACACACACACACACACACACACACACACAAACACACACACACACACATATACTCACACAAGTAACTACTCTTCACTGATAATTGTAGAACAAATTTCGTTTCATTGCCTTCATTTATTTAATTTCACCTGTATCTTTACGGGGAAATGTTGAAAAGTATACCAGAACAAAAGATAATAGGAATCAAGATTTATAATAGCATTAGATAACAAAAACGACAATATGAATAACAATAACAACAATAATAACAACATTAAATCCAATAATAAATGGATCAATATAAAACTATAGTACAGATTCAACAGAAAACATGATTCTTAGCTAAACAACATTGTACCACGCATTGCGTAGATTCTACAACAACAACTACTACTACTACTACTACTACTACTACTACTACTACTAACAATAATAATAATAATAATAATAATAATAATAATAATAATAATAATAATAATAATAATAATAATAATAATAATAATAATAATAATAATATCGAGCATTTTATCATTTTATTGATGTCTAGGAGTTCAGTGATGTTGAAATAGTGATGTGTATGACTGATGATAATAATAATAATAATAAAGTACTAACATTGTAAAAGTTTTGAATACCAAACGTTCGACTAAAATGAGCAGTGTAGAAATGCATGAACACGGGGGATAAATGGCAAAGGCTTCCATAAATTAATTTTATATTACCTCCCTTGAACCAACAATTATCTTGCGGAATGAATCAATGTCGCCTTGAAACAACATTCAACAGATCGTTGCTCTCGCGCGCGCGCGCGTGTGTGTGTGTGTGTGTGTGTGTGTGTGTGTGTGTGTGTTTTAACGTAGCTTTAAAAACAAACCAGCCTTCAGTGCGGCAGTTTATAATGATGTCTAGCACTAGGGGCTGAGTACATGTAGCATGATGTCCCACCCAGTCACTTTATCCTGATACAAGTCCTAAGAGTCCTAACTTTAACCTCATGATGTCTAGCACTAGGGGCTGAGTACATGTAGCATGATGTCCCACCCAGTCACTTTATCCTGATACAAGTCCTAAGAGTCCTAACTTTAACCTCATAATGCCGAACGCCTAGCAAAGCAGCTGTTCGTACCATTTTTTTAGGTCTTTGATATGATTCAGCCGGTCTTTTGCCCTTAACCTAGGCATCCAAGGCGGACGCTCTAACCACTCGGCACCAGAGCAGTGTGCTCCCCTTGAACTAACTTAATTGAAGTTTCTGGAGTAGATGTTGAGATGAACCGGACATAACAGAGTTACAATAGCCCAATCTTGCATGAAAGTACTAAGGTACACAACTTGATAATACGAAGCATTTAAATTAGCCTTGTTTTGAAAGGCATTGATTGTCAATGTTCTCGATGTCTCCATTACTTGAAACTTGTGTGACAAGAACATCAAGAGCTACTACAAACACTACAATCACTACTTCTTCTATTACTTCTACCAATACAACTACTAATACTAACACTATTTCATCTACGAATAAGAAGTCTAATAAAATTAATCAGATATACTGTAGTCGACGTGTTTCTTATTGTATGTCTATATGTGGTGTTTTTCTTTCTTTCCTTTCATATTATTGCTCATTTTCTATCAGTTTGATCGGAAAACATAATATAAAAGCTTTCAGTTCTCCTCCACTTGTATCACTAAACATTTGACGAAATCATAGAGATATATAAAGTATATAAAACACGACCAGTTTCGTTTGCGTAATATATATCGTTTTTAGGGGGAAAAAACAACAGAAACGTTGATCACATTCACACCGATCACATTTATTATATGTGTTCACATCGACCACATCTATTATGTGTTCTTTACGTTACAATGAAGTTGCAAAGTATATACATTGTTACAAATCTGTTGGTCTTAAAGTAAAGAAAAAATAGCGAAACCAACAAGATTTGTTAAATTCAAGAAATAGTTTGTTTTTTTTTTTCATTCGAATACAAAATGAAAATTTATAAAAGAGTTGGAAGTATTTCGTAAATAGTCCTAAACGTTCTATCGCAAGTCCAAATGTATGAAGTACCCATTGAATTCCAGTGGTATTTCTAATAAGTTGATATTGATTGTGTTGATGTACCTATAGTCTCTAAGATGCTAATGTGTTAGTGGTCTTCAGTGTAATGATCTGTTTAAAAAGTCTTTTGATGTATCACAATAATGTAATCCAAACATTTTCTTGTCTGAATTCACTATAGTTCCAACTAATGAGAACTGTAATTTCAGTGAATAATAATTTGAATAAATTAATCCACCCAAATCAAAAACTGAATACAAGAATAAAAATGATTCTTCTGCAAGAATGAGTAATGTTTCGATAAACAAGAGTATACACCCCCCCCCTCTCATTGACGTCGGCGCTTACCATTTGCTGGAAATTCTCACTTAATGTTTGTAATTTTCATTTCTAGGAGATTCTAAAATCGGAATCAAGACTGTACTTTGACTCAAATTCAGGTAAATATATTTACATTAATAATGATCTGAATATTTAATCCACGCTCAAAAAGAAAATTGTACTTATACCTATGTATAATGCTGTTTACAAAATTAATGTGCTTGTCCGGTACATTATTAACTTGATTTTGGACACGGTCAAGAACAAAATACAAATAATAATAATAATAATAATAATAATAATAATAATAATAATAATAATAATAATAATAATAATAATAATAATAATAATAATAATAATAATAATAATTTTTAAGAAAGCCAACAAATAATACAAATTAAATATACACGACAATATATATATATATATATATATATATATATATATATATATATATATATATATATATATATATATATATATATATATATATATATATATATATATATATATATATATATATATATATATATATATATATATATATATATATATATATATATAACTAGCATGTTCTACACAGTGTATGATACATTTGATGAAATAGTCAGACAGAAAATATCTATATTTTGGATGTATTCAGCAATTGTTAGATTTTTCTTCACTGTATAAACATTGTTGCCAAAAATGTATGCAGGGAAACAAATTGAAGAATAATATGAAACTATATATATGTTGACATGGAACATCATACCATAATATATAATTGAGAGAATCAACTCTGGGCATTCAATATTTAAAAGTTAAGTGATTTGGGACCATAGTTTTATAAAAGACATCAAACGCAATCATCTATAACATAATTACATACTTTTCCTCTCACCAATGGCATGTTGATTCAAAGCAATATTTATACATTCCAATTTAAATGAGGACGAAATCGCATGACAGGAAATCCACATCATCTGCTAATGTAAATACTGTGTATCGTTTTGCAAGGGACTGTAATATATTTATACACATTATCTGCAACGTCACAAAAGACGAAAGGCACACAATAAATGAAGATATGATATCGTATGCTTTATTTATTTATTTATTTATTTATTTATTTATTTATTTATTTATTTATTTATTTATTGATCTATCTATCTATTTGCACCCTTACCTACTGACTTCTGTAAGTGAAGAACTGAATATGACCTGACGTTAAACTTCTGAATATAAATGCACTTTACTGATTAACTATGGCTAATACTGCCATTAACTCACAGTGATTCCTCCAATTTGTCCCCAGTGACTTCGCCTTTGGGGTTTCTATATACTAAATTTATTTAACAATGGTGTTAACGTGCTTTGCATCTGTCAATTGCTGTCAGTAATTTTCACATTTTCGACGACATCATATCTCTGAGAGTTTGTGTGGTTGATACTTTTTCTAGCATACATAATGAATAGCAATTGAAATTGGTCGTTTCAGATAGCAGTAATAAATCAAGCAGATTACGAAAAGTACAGTTAATTTTGTTTATAAACTTGCTGACCATTAAGATTATCATATCCATGTAAATTAAGAAATTCAAGCACAAAACATTGTTGAGTGAAGGGAAATTGATAGACTTTAACCTTGGCTGACATCTCTCTCTCTCTCTCTCTCTCTCTCTCTCTCTCTCTCTCTCTCTCTCTCTCTCTCTCTCTCTCTCTCTCTCTCTCTCTCTCTCTCTCTCTCTCTCTCTCTCTCTCTCTCTCTCTCTCTCTCTCTCTCTTAGTTATCAATACCAATAGTAAAACATTTTCATTCTATACAGTATGTTATACGATCGGATATAATTTCAATATTATTTCGTCTGTAAAAACACTTGAATTAACATTATCAACATTTCCTTAAAAATCTGATGTAGAATAAGTATTATTGTTTTATTCAGATTTTATTTGGCTGTAATAATTTATTTAAATTATTATTATTGTAAAATGAAAGTATATAAATGTACTGCAGTATTTTCCTCATTTTGGTTTCATATATAAGTTTTTCAGACAACAATCTCCATTATATTCATATCCTAACTGAGTTCAGACTGTTGTGCTTTGTCTTTGTCTCAAACGTCTTTTAAAATATTAAATTTAGTATTAAAAAATGTATATTTTGCAGCTGAATAGATCGCGGTAAAATCTAATTTAAAGTAGTATGTAAAATTAGAATGTTTGTCTTTTGATAAAATCGTATGTCTTTGTACATAATATAATTTTCTTATTTGGTTGCTAGTTTTCTTATCCTTGAGAAATTTGATGATTCTTTGTTTTGTCTTTGTTAATTTTTCTTCTAGTATTTTTTCTTTAACAAGTTTATCATTGTATATATACTAAGTTTAGGAAAGCTCGAACGAACTATAAGACACGATAGACAAATTAATGCTTATTGTGTAGACAATACACAATGTTTCTAGAAAAAAGAAAAGAATAATGAATTTGATCAAGGATTAAGCTTTTATGTGTTCCCTCTACACGAGGAAGACATTATACAAAATTAAAATTAAATTTTCAGTTAACTGAATGTTCCATAAATCAGCAGATTCAGCACACATAAGATTTGTCCGCCCTAGAACAAGTTGTAGTATCAGTGACAAATGTAAGGACGGACTCTCCTAAATTGGGATTTGTTCCAAGGTCGATATTACGTAAATAAAAATATGCCTTTTACATCACCTCTGAATGGAAATATTTATAGCAATTGATAATAACATAAGAATTGGGACTATTACTGTAAAAGTGGGAGGCATGTTGATTTTATATAATGTTTCTATTTCTTTATTGTTTTCTTGTAAATATTTCTTATCAGCAGACAAAATTTAAGATCTTTTGCTGAATCGTTAGCGTGCAAACAACGATACACTAATAACCGTCTAACCCTTCTAGGGCATACAGTACTAATTGTATTGAAAAATTGGAACCAGCTTAGAAATTGGTGAACTTTAAATAGAGTATATACGGGTTTGGCTGACCAGGATTGGTTAATGATGTACGTTATGTTGTAGGAAAAGGAATCTTTTGAGACCTTATCCTAGTTGAAAATGAATAAAAATAGAGATATTGTTTTTTTTGATGGAATATCAGTTCTTTAATAGTTTTGAGTTTGGAATACTCATTACTAAATGTAGCACCTGACAATTTGGTACGGAATTAAAATAACATAATTCAAACATATTCAAAAATGCCGACGCTCATATCCTTTCCACTGCACAGAAGCAGACTTCCAGGTTTCATCTATACTGATAAATATAAGTTTGGTCATGAGCACTCCAAAATTTGAAGTTTTAATATCATAGTGTTTGCATTGGTTAACTATGAAAACTGATTTAGTACCCTGAGTCCTAAAGACAGCTGCAGCCATACAGTGACTCCATATATGCAAGGGCAATTAACTTTACTATAAATGCAATAATGTGGTTCTATTTGTGGATATCAAGCAAAATCACCACCTTTTGTAAACCAGAGTAACTTTCATTGGGATATTAAACACATATTCAGAATACCAACAGTTTCCAAGAAAGGAGAAGGAGGAACATAGTGCAGATTTAACAATGTTGGGTGGAGTGCTTTCCACTTTGCTTCATATCTAAGCAATATATATATATATATATATATATATATATATATATATATAAAATGTATACAATTGACCATTTATAGAGTAATTATAGTAAGCAATACGATATTTCCTAGTTGTTTTCAAACATAAAGCATCAGCTATGATCACTTAGATCTCTTCCACCTTGCTTAATGGGGACGACCTTTCATAAATTTGTATCACACTAATTTCACTCAGTGAATGTTTGGAAACTTTACTATATTTTGCATTTTAATGAACTTATGTCTATCTTACTTTAGTTTTATATAAGATGTTTCTGGGAGGCATTTAAGGCAATTTTGTCATTTTAAATATCTTTTTCTGTAATAATACATGTACATTGTGATGGTTACCTTGACCTTTTACTCATTAGTTAAATAATATGATAAGGCAGGTAATATATCTCATTATTAAGTTGAAGGGAGATACATGGTGATATTAAAAAGTATGACTCTTATGACATAGATTGATTTTAGTATTTTTTCTGATTAACATATTCAAAATTGTTATACTTAGCGATTACAAACTGCAATTTTAGAGCAGACTATCGGAATTTCACCACAGTAAAACAAAGAGATGTAACTGAACTGGTTATTGAGTGCAGAGTAAAGCAAATGACTCAAGGACACATTACTGTAATCGACTTAGGCTGATGTGATTCCCAAATTGTAGATGAAATAATACTGAGTACATTGTTTAGGTCTTACTAGTTAGTAAAAATGGCGAACACCATATCAAAACTTCCGAAGCGTACAGATGTTTCAAAAAGTATGACACATACTAATGCATAGAAAACAAAATAATAGCAACAAGGGAAAAAATTATAATACAAGGTAAGAATCTATATTAACTGCACCTTAAAAAAATATCAGAAATATATAACACTGCTCTTTTGTGGCCATGTGTTGTTTAAAAAAGGCCTGATACTGACTTGCGACTAAGTAAGGTCGCGAAAGGGATGTGTCAATTTGCAACAGTCACTTTCTAGAAACAACACTGGACCAAGAACTCTATCTGGCGCTGAAAGTTTCGTTACCAGTATAGGTTTGTTTCTCACTTTATTGCCTTAAGACCAAAGCGATTTACCAAAGTAAAATCGATAATTTCTGAAATGATACTAATTGTCACCTGTGTTGTTTTGAAACCTCGTACTGTCTTTGCTTCCTGTAATCGTATTTTAATAAATATACGAAAACAAGACTTGAAGTTGAAAGAGATTAAAAAATAACTAATTAAATAAATGAATATAATTATCATTAACACAATATTTTTTAAATCTATTTGCTACGTGTTGATCTTAAATTTGCCATATGTAAATCTTGTGAATATAGTATTTACTTCTATTATTATAGTTATTCTTATAATATCGAAATTAGTTGTGCATTTACATTATTCTCTGATTTCCGATACATACTGTGTTGAAAACTACTTACAAGATCAGGACGAGGTAAGGTATGAATTTGATCGCTATTTTAGAAAACGGCCAGGACATACAACCGTAGCACCATGAAACGGCCAAACTCAGTTTAAGAATGAAGTGAAGTAAGCGACAATCTGTAATTTCAGTAGCTATCCATAGTTAGCTGCACAATGTTATATTAGTTATGTCACTCTTGTTTGTATACACTTATATTAACTAAAATTTAATTATACATCCTTGATATATAATGTAAACATTTTCAGGAATAAATAAATAAATAAATAAATAAATAAATAAATAAATAAATAAATAAATAAATAAATAAATTGAACGTTCCTGGCTTTTCTAGCCCCTAAACAAACTGATTCAAAAAGTGCATGAAAAGCAGGATAAAGATCGGTCGATTCAGTTTTAAAATCAAACTGAAATTGGAAAAGCAATCTTATACAAAATGAAGGATTATCTGTTTGAACTCAGAAGATTCATATTTTATCAGTTATTAATGACATTTAAGAAATGTTCTTGTTGTTGATCACCTATAATTTTTGCATTCAAGTGGGTTTGTATTTAAATTTGAGAGGTTTAGTGAGTAAAGAAAAATAAACAAATGATGAACAAATGAAAACATGGAGGAGAATACAAAGCCAAAAGCATGAGGGGCAAACTAATTGTATCCATAGTTTTATAGTCCCAACAATTAGTGCATTAGGTCGACATTCACCCATTTGAAGAGGTCGTTTCCTCGGTATTTATTGCTATAAGTCTTGTAACTTGGATGATAAACAGAACCGTGAAAATCATGGCCTTTTTTAAAAAAGCAAACCTTGTTTAATACTATTGTTGCAAAAAGAATACAACCGTGCCGTGCATTTTTGTAAGTTTTGTTTCTGAAGAAGAAAAAAAAAGACATTTATAGGAAATAACTGAGGTAGCTCTTGATTTGTCTTCACTTTTTTATAATAAATTGTTATCACATGTTCTTTATTTCTTAAATTTTTGGGATAATTTATTCGTCTGATGTTTTAGGGTACAAAAGCAGAATTAGGCCATTTCGGGCCGAAATAATAGGAGTAAAGTGCCATGCTCAAGGACAGACCACGGACCTGGCTTATCCGATCGTCTAACCTCTGAAAAAAAAACAAGGAGTATATTTATATGCTGTTTCTGAAATTTTGATCATATCACTAAGGATGCTTTTGCTGTTTATAGACTGCCTATTAATTTTCTTTCCTGTAGCACACGTATACTGATATGACGTACGAAAATTACGCTGTCGAGAATAATAATACGGTTGGAGTTGGAGTCAACGGAATGTTATTACGAACCGGAACATATACCTTAATCCTGGTCGACGAAATAGGTGTCAAACGTCAGAAACAAGCCAATAGTCAATAGCAACTACCTGACACACAGGTCTTTAACCGTAAATTAAATATATACAATGTTTAAAAAAAAAAAACCCCACATCTTTGGACGATGATGGCAATATAATGTAGACCAGTATTAAATCTTTTATTTTATATGTAAATTATATATATATATATATATATATATATATATATATATATATATATATATATATATATATATATATATATATATATATATATATATATATATATATAATTCCATTTCATGCATGCGCTTTGCCTTATCTTATTTCTTTTCATCTTATTTTAGTTTGTTCCACTTATTTTCTGAATGGTTACAGTAATTGCCATTAATTAATTTGTTTGACGTGTTTTATTTTATAGTATTTTTCCTGTCACTACCTTGGAACGAGATCTGAGATTTTGGCATATGGGTAAGACGGTGTGAACGTTATGTGACAAGATTCTAGTACATCGGGTTTTATCTATCTTTTAGTCAAAATGTTAATGTCATCAATATACGTATTATGTTTAATTAATCCCAGAAAATTGGGCAGATTTTGCTCTTAACCTCATAAAACCAATGTATCCAAAACCATGGATTGCATTTCTCGTCGAAGGTAAAGGAGAATAAACGACCAAATAAATCGCCTTTCAAAGTGAAACATTGGATGACGTCCAAGATTTGATTCTAAATACTTTGAGTAATTTTTATAATTGTATTACTAGTGTCCATTGGAATTATAATATGAATTATAAATGTTTTCATATTGACTCAATTTAGAGTTACCACAGGTTATATTTTTTTCCAGGACCTATCCTTCATTGTAGACCTTAAATTTCCGTCCACGGGGATTTTAATTATCTAACAATGGCCTGCCCTGCTTGTTCTTTACCAAAAAAGTTTAGATAAGTTTATAAAGAATCATTTAGCAGTGACTAGAGAAATAAAAGGGAGATCACGGATCACAGCATAGTATAAAATCATGTTGTAAAATCTGTTGCTCGTTTTATAGCTTCATAATATGTATGTATGTATGTATGTATGTATGTATGTATGTATGTATGTATGTATGTATGTATGTATGTATGTATGTATGTATGTATGTATGTATGTATGTATGTATGTATGTATGTATGTATGTATGTATGTATGCATGCATGCATGCATGCATGCATGCATGCATGCATGCATACATGTATGTATGTATGTATGTATGTATGTATGTATGTATGTATGTATGTATGTATGTATGTATGTATGTATGTATGTATGTATGTATGTATGTATGTATGTATGTATGTATGTATGTATGTATGTATGTATGTGTGTATGTATGTATGTATGTTAATATAATAAGATTTTAAATAATAGCATATGTGTATGAGCACATCCATCAGTTTATTTAAATCAATTTCTCAAGTTCAAATACGCTTTCTTATGGTATTCATTTTAATCATTGAACGTTATCATGCACATTCTAGCGCCAAAATACGGCACCAGTTCATCCCTACGCAGCAAACGTGATTATAGAAACATGTCTTGGTCGTTTGACCGACAAGAATTTCACATCAAAGGCCGAGCTTGGTAAAATCATCAATTATTTTGTCAAAACACACAGACGCTTACTATGAAATAGACATGATCTCAGCCGAAATTCAATCGATGGTCTGTAGGAATTCGTGATAAACAATATTGAACCAGAGATCTAAACACGAACGTGAAGAGAAAGAAAGCCTGTTTGAATTGTCGCTATAAAAGAACAATCTTGCTTTCATTTATTCGTTCGAGTAGTGATTTAATGACGATTGTGTCATTTATTCAAACATGGAAATGCATTTATGCAATATCTGTTTGTTCCTGTAGTTTTGTTCAAATGTTTGAGTTCCCTTTGGAACACACTCTTGCATATTTGCAAATATTCTTATACGCACACGTGTACGTGTCTGTATATATTTTCGTGAAACAGCATACGGGGGTAATTTACAAAACAATATTGATATTTCTCTAAATGAATAAAATATATACATTAACGTGTAATATATTTTTATTTTAACTAACTGCTATATGATCCAATTTACATACATATTAATACTCGCACCACGTCACAGATGTCTGTGTCTGTCTCTGTGTATCTATGTGAGAGATAGCGAAGAACGAACAAAGATGCTAAATTGTAGATATTCATACTGTGCACCAACACCCAAGGAAGTAAGAGAAATAAATCAGTAACCTGGGTTACATAAAAAATAGCTATATACATATATATATATATATATATATATATATATATATATATATATATATATATATATATATATATATATATATATATATATATATATATATATATATAAAGAGATATATATAGATATAGATATAGATATATATATATATATATATATATATATATATATATATATATATATATATATATATATATATATATATATATATATATATATATTTATATATATATATATACACGACATATATATATATATACGACATATATATATATATACGACATATATATATATACGACATATATATATATATATATATATATATATATATATATATATATATATATATATATACGACATATATATATACGACATATATATATATATATATATATATATATATATATACGACATATATATATACGACATATATATATATATATATATATATAAATATATATATATATATATATATATATATATATATATATATATATATATATATATATATATATATATAAACACGACATATATATATATATATATACACGAGATATATATATATATATATATATATATATATATATATATATATATATATATATATATATATATATATATATATATATATATATATATGTCGTATATATATATGTCGTATATATATATGTCGTATATATATATATATATATATATATATATATATATATATATATATATATATATATATATATATATATATATATATATATATATATATATATATAGATATGTATATATATATATGTCGTACATATATATGTCGTGTTTATATATATATATATATATATATATATATCTATATATATATATATATATATATATATATATATATATATATATATATATATATATATATATGTTTCTTGTATGTAAAGACCGATGTCTCCACATGCAAAGCAAACAGAAACAGAAAAGAACGGAAGCAAAAATTGAAAGAAGTAACGAACGTGTTAAATTTGCATTATTAATTCGAAATGATGATAATAAAAACAACAACAACAACAACAACAATAATAATAATAATAATAATAATAATAATAATAATAATAATAATAATAATAATAATAATAATAATAATAATAATAAAAATAATAATAATAATAATAATAATAATAATAATAATAATAATAATAATAATAATAATAATAATAATAATAATAATAATAATAATAATAATAATGTTTTGATCGAAAAGATTTCTAAAAAAATGTTTTTCTTTATATTTTAATGCGATTGTTGAATCTACCAGAGCTTTGGTTACTCAACGTAAAAATGCATAGCTCTAATGTAGAAACATATTTTTTATATTAAATCTGATAATTGACTTTTATGTATTTTTCCATAAGCAAAATTTGTGAAATTTGTTGGAACTTCAAAAAAGTGTAAAACCAGATTTTAAGTGGTACCTCCCACTGTAGAATCCAGTTTAAAAAGTGATACTTGAAAATTGTATCCGCAAAATTAAATATAAAAAATTAAACAATCAAAATAAAAAAAAATGAAATGAAATAAAACTGCAGAAAAATGCAGAAATGCTGATATGAGACATGCATGAAGGATAATGTTTTAGATACAGGAAGTTTAACAATAAGCGGTTACATACATACATACATACATACATACATACATACATACATACATACATACATACATACATACATACATACATACATACATACATACATACATACATACATACATACATACATACATACATACATACATACATACATACATACATGCATGCATGCATGCATGCATGCATGCATGCATGCATGCATGCATGCATGCATACATACATACATACATACATACATACATACATACATACATACATACATACATACATACATACATACATACATACATACATACATACATACATACATACATACATACATACATACATACATACATACATACATACATACATACATACATACATACATTCCTAAAAATGTTCTTCTGGTTCCAATTAAGATGACGTTTCGAATAAAATAAATTTTATTCAAAGATTTTCACCAGGTACTTTATCGATTAGTATATCGGCCGTTCATTTCCGCATATCCGAATGAAACTTGAATAGAGAGCAGTGATTTATATAAAATCGATGCAAAATGTTTGACGGAAGTAATGATTTCTTCTATAAAAGGAATAGCCCTACTTTTTCCCGTTAGGTGTGTTAAGCTTTCCTTTAAATATTTCTGAACGTCGGATGCTATTTTCCAATTGTACCCAAACGGAATAGTTGTAATTTCAATTGCTTCTTTACAGTTATCAGTTCTTGTCAGAGTTCTTTTCGCGTGGAAAAATATTTATGTCACAGGACACGGCATGGAGTCTGAATAAAATAGTATCTGACATCCATGCAAAATTTCAAAATTGTATTTCGACTTTGAAATCATTATAGTAATTATGTAAGTTTATAATTTTATATCAAAATTACATATAAAACATAGATTTACACATTAGTATCATGACTATATTTTGAGTTGAAATCTCGAGTAAAATAATTGTGTCAAGCATACTTAAAATCTCACTGTGTAAAGTCCAGCAATGAAACATTTTCACTATGTTAAATCTAGATATGAAAAATTCTCACTATGTTAAGTCTAGATATGAAAAATTGATAATTGAAGAAAGGATACTTCTATGGTTAATGAATTCAATATATGAATTCAAGATGAAATAATCCGTAGCATTGTATGCACTATTCAAAATCATATTTGAATATGATTCCAAATTTCAACATCATGCATTACTAACAATATATTTGTGAGCTTTTTTGTCAACATGTATGTAGTATTCAGAAGGTTTTATACCATAAACAGAATGTTTTGCCTATTTCAAAATTCTACATGTTCAAAGTACTTGCAAAGCGTTTTTTAATCCTTTTTGTAAGCATTCAGTATGTTAGATATATATTTTGATCTTTAAAAACCAAAATTGTGTCAGTTTCAACTAAATGAAGCACAATAAAGCTTGAATAGAAAAACAAATAAGAAAGAAATAAATGAAAAATAAATAAATGAAGTCAAGCAAGAAAAATGAATCCAATAAAACATAAAGAAACAAATACGTCTACTTCAATATTAAAAATGATCAAACATTCTAATCCGAAATTTTGACCTTGTGAGAATTAGAAAGAACTATTTTTGAAGCATACTAATATAACCTAAAATATAATACCGTCTCATACATTACTTATTTCAGAAATTAGTATTAGTGTAAAATATGCATTCACGCCAAAAATTATTTATTTCATATTATTAGTAGTATAAAATATACATACATCTCGCATATTATATGTTTCAGAAATATTAATAATAATAAAAATTATTATTATTATTATTATTATTATTATTATTATTATTATTATTATTATTATTATTATTATTATTATTATTATTATTATTATTATTATTATTATTATTATTATTATTATTATTACTATTAATAAACTCAATATTTTACTTCACTGTAATTAGGTTTGAGACACATTACCTTAGAGTTCTCTAAAAATCCTTAGCCATAAAATCTTTAAAATTCAGAAAGTAAATTTAAATCTTTTACAAAACTGAAGATTATATTCCCAAATTGATCGTGTCGAAAAATTCTTTTTATTTTATATGGTTTTAAATCCTACTCTGTCAAACTTCTGTGTGAATGTCAAAATGTTATGAAAATTTTTTTGTCTTTTTTATTTATATCATCTCTGAATCATCCAGCTGTAAACTGACTGACCTGTGAACTCTCTCTCTCTCTCTCTCTCTCTCTCTCTCTCTCTCTCTCTCTCTCTCTCTCTCTCTCTCTCTCTCTCTCTCTCTCTCCATGCCAGTACCAAATGACTTTACGACAAATTAATAGTGGGAAAGAACGCCAATGGTCTCTCATTCGTCTAACCGGCAAGATATCAAGGTATTCCTAAATTGACCGAAGATAGAGGCGAATGCAATATCTGTACTTACGTTTCACATGTGTGATCAATTTTGACTTATCGACAATGTGTCTGGCTTTAACCAGAAATTCAGCAGGAACTTGACCATTAATCTTGAACAGAAAGACGAAGGGAGTAAATAATGGATAAGAAGAACGCCAAAACTTTTGTGCGAGCCTGTAGGGAGTATATTTCCTTCATTCACATCATCACCAATTACACAATAACTTCTAAATATATGGAATGATGTATTGGTAGAAATCAATTTTCTTCTTCAGTTCTCGACAGTAATTATTCTACTGAGGATAGCAATATATGGGGTGGGGGTGTCCATTCGAATATCTGGACTGATTCCTTTCATAATACAAAAACAAAAAATTCTCGACTTCGTTCCGTGATTGCTCCTCTTCCTATCTTAAAACAGTGGTTATTTATTACTTGTTCTCAAAGTTATTTCCTAAAGTTTAAAACAATGATGAAATATTCTCTGATAGTATCATTGGCATCATTTCACTGTAGCATAATCATGAGAAAATATGTGTGGACTCAATAAAATTGAAATTATCATTTTTTCCGTAGTCATTTTTATTCGTTCAAAATTAAAATGATGATAAAATTCAATATAATATTCTCATTTTCAAAAATTGTTTTAAATTATAATTAAAGTCGATACACTTTCAATTGAAAATTCAAGTTATGAGTTTGTTTCAGATAAGTATTCATTTAAAATAAAACTAAGCTGGAACATGTCTTCCTTATCAATTATTTCAAAGAAGACATTGGATAAATTATGTTACAATCTATTTACAGTGCAAACGTCGACAAAACATTTACAGGAGTAAATTCATTTCTTAACTTTCTTCAATACTTGCTAGGAAATCAAATAAAGTTAAACTTTTCTTCCCGATTTTCTGTGACTTAAGAAACGTTTTTGTGTGTGTGTGTGTGTGTAGGAAAATCCATTAAAAAATAAAAAGTGTAAAATAATTACAATGAGTAGCAGTAGTTCATGATAAGGATTTAGTATAGATTGAAGTCTGCTGCATTTTGGCCACTAATAAAAAGGATATTTTATACAATTGCGTAGCAATGGTTCTTAATTTGGCGTATTTGTTTACTAATAGTTGAAGGAATTTTAAGAACCGTATAGTTTTAAATTCAGAAATGAATTCTTTACTCCGGATTTCCAGATTTATAGTGGCTCATAGTGGTTTTGTACTTTTCAAAATGTTGTGTGGTTATGTGTGTATACATGCAAATTACACGTAAGAGTAATATGCGTGTATTTAATGTTTTCATATTATAAAACATTGAAAAGAAGATTTCGATAGTTCCTAAAGCACAGTATAATAAAAGCAAGTCGCTTATCTACACTAAACCAACGTATCTAAAAGAAACTTGTGATGGAAATTAAAAGATAAACTCCACGTTTCCTGTTCATCAAAGTACAAGCCTTCCTTTGAGAAACAATAAAATAAATCAAAACATTCACTTTCCTGAGAAACGCAAACGTAAAGGACAAAGGAAATTGAAACAGAAAGTTCTAAACGGAAAACAAAATAATTAAGTTAAGATGGATTAAGGGAAGAGCAAAACAAATATATTTATCTGTTCAAATGGCGTCAATACAAATGAAAACGTTTCGGTAAGAAAAAAATATTACATAATGGCCTGAAAAGTCCTATTATGTACCAGACATCAATTGAGAAATATTTTACTACATACTCACTATATCCATACGAATTTAGCTCCTTTTCTGCCATCGTCCAGTAAATGTTTGCGTCAGCACAAGAGGAAACAGGATTATACCAATGTTAACTGTCATATGTTTTTGAATGCTGTGATTGATGTACTGCTGTATTAGTAAAAAAACGAACCTTCAACAAGCGCCCTCTCATTATTAGAGTAACGACTGTCCCATTACCAGACAGATATATCTGTTTATCGTATACTCGTTTAAATAGTCATTTAGGGCTAAATAATGCTTATAATAAAAGAATAGCAGTCTTACGATGAAGAAAGCGATATAATGATTTTTTTTCCATTTGTTTAATAGGAAAATTAGACTGATCAAGATTACAAACAAACGTACAAACTCTTCGATCTACGAAGTTAGTAAATTGCTAACAAAAATATTAGCGTACTGATTAGATTAAGAGGATGTAGAGAGATTATGTACATGTATAGAGATTAAGAACATGTATGAAAGCTAAGTGCATTTACAAAGATTAAGTACATGTATAGAGATTAATTTAAGTACATGCATAAAGACTAAATAAATTTATAGAGTGATCAAGATTACAAACAAACGTACAAACTCTTCGATCTACGAAGTTAGTAAATTGCTAACAAAAATATTAGAGTACTGATTAGATTAAGAGGATGTAGAGAGATTATGTACATGTATAGAGATTAAGAACATGTATGGAAGCTAAGTGCATTTACAAAGATTAAGTACATGTATAGAGATTAATTTAAGTACATGCATAAAGATTAAATAAATTTATAGAGACTGAGTAAATCTATAAATATTAAGTATATAAGTACGTGTATAGAGATTAAGTTCGTTTAAATTGAATAAGTAGTGATAGAGATTATTGGCGTGTATAGATGTTAAGTATATTTGCAAATTTAAGAACATGTATGGAGATCAAGTACATTTTCAAAAAGTGATTAATTACACATTATACAAATGAAGTACATGTATATACATTCAGCATATGTATAAAGATTATGTAAATGTTTTAAGGTTTAAGTAAATTTATAGAGATTAAATACATGTATAGATATTAAATACATTTACTAAGATTAAATACATATATAAAGATTAAGTGCATGTATAGAGATAATGAGATAATGCATATCTATAGAATTTATTTTTAAAAAAGTGTTTTAAAGTAAACTAAGAATAGTTACGAATTTTATCGCTTCAGCCAATTTTGTCGTGTCTGACCGAACTCTCTCTCTCTCTCTCTCTCTCTCTCTCTCTCTCTCTCTCTCTCTCTCTCTCTCTCTCTCTCTCTCTCTCTCTCTCTCTCTCTCTCTCAGCTTCAATATCACTGTAAATAAGATAATGCAGAATGCGAAACCATTCTGACTTCATAAAATTATATTTTGGTTGGCTTTTACCTGCCTGGTCCATATTAGGATAGCTGTCATTGATTTTGTTGTTTTGTTTTGTTTGTTTTTTTTTTTTTGTGTTAATTTTGTTGTTATGATCATATTATTTAAATGGTTAAAAGAATATAAAGATAGTCACCATGTATAAACTTGAGGTATAGTTTTCATAAATATTTTAATTTGTGATATTTTATAAAGCTTACAAATTTAGTAAAGTGAATAATACTTTTGCGTTTCTTTACAGCTATAAACTTATCGTCACAGAGTGGATTAATAAGAATAATCAAATCTTTGTGAACCACAGCTACATCAGTGATCACAGATAATCGTGTAAATAGATATTTTAAAAAATATAAAGTTATTAGCTAAGAAACAGGTACAAGTACCACTTAAACGTATCTTATAGTTTTAAATATGGACTTCCAAGAGATATCACGTGACCTGCCCTAAGTTCCTGCTCAGCTACATATTTCATTCGGAATTTGTTTCCTGCATTCGTAAGGCAACAAGGGGAGTCGATTCGTCCGGAGGAGGCAAAGGTAATTTGTTTTCTATATATCATTTGATTCATAATTCTGTTCCAAAGGCGTTTTGTTGCTGAGGTGAGCAGATAGATCCAATTTTATGGTAAAAATCTTTGTTTTAAGGTGGTTACAAAACGTAATTTTTTGGATATCATTATGTGGACAATTTTACGTTATTCTCCTGTTATTGAGAGAGCTTTTCCTATTGGTGAACTGTTTAAGTACGATCAATAACGTCTGGATAACAAGTAATGAATGCCTACGTGTCATCGAACTGACATTATATTCAGTCTGCAAGACAGCGGGTGTGCAGAATAATTTGATTTATTTTAAAGAGAACAAAAGACTCTCTCGTTATTATTGTTAATAATAATAATAATAATAATAATAATAATAATAATAATAATAATAATAATAATAATAATAATAATAATATTATTATTATTATTATTATTATTATGATTATTATTATTATTTTTATTATTATTATTGTTATTATTATTATTATTACAAAACCCACATTTAAAAGAGTTATATTCGCTATAGCACACATAGCAACTTACAATCTGGCTAGGGTATCACATATTAATTGAAACAATAAGACCAATATACACATACCAACGTAGTTGAAAAGCAAAAAAATCTATTTTTAAATATCATGAATATTTTTATTTACAAGCTTCATGTATATTTTCCCTGATATTCAAGGTTTTCTTAGTAAACATTGATATTTACAAATTTACACTTGCATCATTCAATATTAATAATAATAATAATAATAATAATAATAATAATAATAATAATAATAATAATAATAATAATAATAATAATTATTATTATTATTATTATTATTATTATTATTATTATTATTATTATTATTATTATTATTATTATTATTATTATTATTATTATTATTATTATTATATAAGTGTTTTTAATTAACCTCTCTCTCCCTCTCTCTCTCTCTCACACACACACACACACATACACACACACTCAATCGACCGACCGAATGATCAACATATATTTTTGAGAATTTATAATGTACAATGATCCAGCTGACTTTTATGTAAGAATGGCTTGAGTATAAAAAGGGTTAACTCCTTGATCTAGCATTAATGTATTCTGCTTTTAACGTTAAAGTCGAATTCTTTCACACCTGAAATTTACACCTGTCCTTTATCCTTTGATGTTGCTGCTTGCGCTTCTAGGATGTACTTCAACCGATCCATTGATTGAGTGACGGTATTTTTATAAGGTGTTTATCTCTGTAACTGACAACACCCCCTCTGGACTGTGAAAACACACTTAGTCTCCCCTCTATATTTATTCCATTTTCTGGACCAGTTACGAATTAGCCATTTTTGATTTTATCTGTTTGCAACCTGTGACTTTTAATGACGTATTTTAAGCTAATATTTACCTGTCAATCATCTATTGTAATGCGGCACTTTTAATGTACTGCTAATAAGGTTACGGACCACTCGCCGGTTGCGCATAAAAGTTTTGGAATAAATTATATATGTTTAAAAGCCCTGGTATTTATGTCAATCGCAGCTTTTGAATTATCTTTGAAAGGTGAGAACTATATGCCTGTCATGTTTCGAAAGAATAATAGACCACAACTTTTAATACTTTATATTTAGAAAATATAGATATTTTTGGAAGTGTATTCCCCATCCAGACACGAAAAATAACTTCATTTCTTCTTATTGTGAATCTCCTCTTGGCGGGTTGCAAAAGCTGTTGTTCTTGCCTTCACAAAAAAGCAAACAATATGTTGCTAATTCCTTGATATTATTGTAAAATATCTTACAAAATTTGTAGTGATAGCATGTCCTCGATGAGTGCTAGGAATAAATATTTTTAACTATTATATCATGGGTGATGCGGCAAAGCTCTGGAACTTTGTAGTGATGATGAAATAAGAGTTTAATTATTAACTATCAATACGAATCTCTTGTATAAACACGCTCTTTGTTCGAGAATCCTCTTCCAAGAAGGTTACTATCGGTTTAGTTGTAAAATATAGCTGGGATATTAGACAAATTAACAATTAAGTTGATACTAAGCTATAATTTTGATAGATAAATCTGAAAATTAGAGAGACACTACACTGAGTTTACACAAAATAATGCACATATATTTTAAAACACGTATGTGCGTGTTGTTGAGCTTGCTTTTTAGTGTTATTTGTGGAAAGAGTAAGCTATAGCCTTTCTATTCGGAAACCACATTAGTCCTCAATTTCTTTTTTATTGAGGAAAACAATCATGACGTTTGCTTTTTTTTAAAGGGAGCGTTTGGTGAATTTAGAATTAAAGTTAGTAAGAACAATAAGGTTCCTTTCAGACGCATATGAACTACGCAACAGGATTCTGAAAGTTTAAAACTGAGGTAGTGCTTTTATTTTGATTAGCCAAACAAAATACCATACGTCGCACACATCACATAGATGCCAAAAAACCAACAAATTATTGTTATTCTTATCCTTATTATTATTATTATTATTATTATTATTATTATTATTATTATTATTATTATTATTATTATTATTATTATTATTATTATTATTATTATTAGCAGTAGTAGTAGTAGTAGAAGCAGCAGCAATAGTAGTAGTTGCAGTAGTAGTAGTAGTAGTAGTAGTAGTAGTAGTAGTAGTAGTGAATATATATTAATATTAGTAGAAGCAGCAACAGTAGTAGTAGTAGTAGTAGTAGTAGTGAATAGTATATAGTATATATATATATATATATATATATATATATATATATATATATATATATATATATATATATATATATATATATATATATATATATATATATATATATATATATATATATATATATATATTAATATCACGTTTTTGGTATTGTTGTCAAAGTGTACTGAATCAATGAAGAAGAAGACTGTATATTCATGTAGACAATTTCAAACTGGGAAGACAGTGACAGTGACACATTAACAACAAGGTTAATTTACCAAAAAAAATGAAACTTGACATTGACCAGATCTATTTTGCTATTTTAACTGATGAGTATTTACTAGCTATTTTTTTAAACAACGGTATACTAATACTAACGGGCCTACAATTCTAATAACAGAGTTTGCAACAAACTCTGTTATTATATATATATATATATATATATATATATATATATATATATATTTATATATATATATATATATATATATATATATATATATATATATATATATATATATATATATATATATATATATGTTTCATAATGTAATACACGATAAAGGATGTACATTTTCTTATTTCCATCTACTTACTTTCGATAAACACAATTTTTATAAGATCTAAATGCTAACAAAGTTAGATTGTTAATTCGAGAAATCATGTCTATCCCATTTTTTTTTCCATGATTCCAACCAGTCTGTTGTACAAAATCGTGTATTGCTCAGTTATTTTGTTTCTCTTTACACTTCATCTTTATTTGACACGAACCTCTTCCAAAAGAAACCATTTTCAAATGTGAAGCTAACACAATTTTTGTTAATACTTCTCTGCTTTCGTAGACCATGATATTTAAATCATTGTATAATGTGCAAAATTAGCAGATGTGGAATAGAAATTAAGCACTGATCTGTCTTTTAGACGTTGATGCATGTCATGTTTCAAAATAATGAGATAGGACGATTTCAAATTCAGTCTACTCTAATCCTATTGTTTCATTTTTAAATCCAAACCAACCATCTTGTTGAAGCTGTCGAATTTTTCCGTGGATGACAAATTACATTCCAACAAATCCTTGCCCCAAAAGTCATTTATCACTTCCAAGGAAAAATAGAAACTTAAAAGTACAATGCCGCTCGCCGTGGCGGGGATTTGATTGGCCGAGAATTTGGCGGGCTTTGAATAGAACGCGGTTCTGCGCCAGCCGTTATCAAGATGAAACGGAGCAAAAATTTCAGAAAAAAGTAATTGTCCGCTTTCCTCTTGACTTATCTTATCAGGAGTTTTAGTGGAATATGGAAATCTGACAAGATCTGTCGCAACCATGGGTCACTTCTATCAAATTGTTTCTTGGAACGAAATGACTCAAAATATGGCTTGTAAGGGTCCGACAATTATTATAGTATGACACAATTCAACTCACCCTTTAAAAAATTCTTTGATCACTTAATAGAGGGAAGCTAAGTCAATCATGCAAGCCATAGATTCATTATTCTCTACAAAAGTGTATATTGTTGTTCTTGCTGCTGTTTTTATTTTTTAACTCGCTAAAATATTGTATTGGAAGCATTTAAGAAATGCATACAAGATAAAACATTTTTAATACCGTTATCTTTTAATTCGTATTTTCTAACGGAATAGTTTGCTTCAAAGACTTTAAGCACATATCTTCATAGAATCGTTGCTGTAAAATGAAAATATTTGGGATTATGTGAAACTAGTATAAAATATACGTTTTACTAAATGTTTAGACCTGATAATGTTGATCACTCCATGATTAGCAACTAATGTATGGAGGAAAGGCAAGAAAACCCAACCAAAAGGAAATACAAGAAGTAAAGGGAGTACTGACCCAGAAACCATAAGCCAGATGAATGGGATGTAAGAACATTTTAACAACAAAAGAACCTCAATAGAAATAATACTTTTTAAAATTTTAAATAGAAAACGCAAAGCAGTGCTGAATTTCAAAATGAAACACAAACTAAAAATTAACCAGGTTGAATAATCAGAGCCAATTAAATTAACTTCAAAGATAAAATTGTATTACAACATTACATTCAATTCATAAAATACAAAGTCTAATGGTACTACAGATCATTTTTGAAGGGTCATCTCTAAAGTTTCCAATCAGCTTGGACGGTCTTAGAGTTTCCAACCATGACTGATGCGACGGACTTAAAGATGTCCACAAAAAGCATGCAAGGTTTATTCGTATTTGAAACAGAGACAACAATGACACATTTCTTTTCTAGATATCTCTCTTTTCCTCACTAATGGATCAGTAAATAAACACGATGAGGATTTTTTCCCCCGTTTTTCTACCTGTCTCATATACATTATGAAACTGATTAATGAGATAGTAGTATTTAACGTTCAACAATTTAAAAAGAAATATCATTATATATTACTTTTTCATTTAGTTACTAATCTGTTAGAGTCTCTAATCAGAGGTTATTGAGTAGTACCGATTGTAATTAGTTCGAAAATTCGAAGTAATTAGCATACATGATCACACAATGTAATCTCTAAGTAAACTAAGGGCAGGATAAAACTAAACCAAAAAATTCCACCTGATCAGTTCAAACAGTAATGAAAACTCTTAAAGTGCGTTAATGCTACAAAAAAGAATATGTGTAATTTAACTATATGTATAAAATTATTTATTTAGAATTAAAGTTACAATGAAAATATTTCATAAGGTAATTAGACTAAAATTGAAATGTTAAAATAAATCAAATTTCTTCAACTATATACATGTTTCACTTCTTTATATCATATCGAAGTAAAATCTAGCGTCATAAATTTTGGAAGAAAGAAAATTGTCATTTACAATTAATTTATTATACACCTTCAATTATTTTGGAACCAGGGCAATGCCAATTAACTATATTGAGTCACTATTAAAAATGTGTTTAGAAATAGGTTCCATGAATTGACGATGATAATAATAATAATAATAATAATAATAATAATAATAATAATAATAATAATAATAATAATAATAATAATAATAATAATAATAATAATAATAATAATAATAATAATAATAAAAACAGACAACTGAATTCACAGAGGCAGAATATAAATATTTACCAAAACATAGCTAGGCACAAACGCAAGCAATACATAATGAAGAAAAACTCGGCACTTGAAAATAAAGCGTTTTAAAGCAAAGATTAGAAACGATTCTTGAGATTTTTAAAATGTCGAAATGCCGCATAGAATTATAGAATATTCATTATGCGTTTGACAAAAATTTAGATTTAATGAGACAAAAATTTAGATTTAATGAAACAATTGATATTTACATTAAAAACCTGCAAGGCAAACTAACATGACGTTCCATATGCTATGCAACGTTTAAAGTCAGAAAAAAAGGATGATATTAATTTGTTTTGAAAGTATCTAGAATATTTCACTGAACCTATTTTAGTGTCTTTTTTCGATAAATTATTTGATCATTGGGCATTGTTTGTTATCAAACCAAAAGGTGAATATGATTATGCCGGAAAAATGATAGAGAGAATAGCCTTTTATCGGTTTTTATCAAAATATTCAATTCAAATTTAACGGAAGACTAGCTAAATGGATTTTTAAAAAAATTTCTTATGAGGTGAAGAACAAACTGGTTTTAGAAATGGATACTACACTGCAGTGGAATATATTTACCATGAAAAATGATTTGCAAATATCAATATAAACGTTTTATGCTTTCTTTCTTTATTTTTACTATGAGAAAGTGTTTGATTTGACTGTAGCTAACTTAACATAAATTAGCACATGTTAGACATAAATACGTACGTGTTAGACATAAATTAGCACATGTTCGACACATTAGTATATGTTATACATAAATTTGTACATGATAGACGTGAGGTACACTGCTTACATTCCAAGAGCCAAAGCTTGTGTGCCAAATCTCAGGAGATAAATATTTATGTCTGGCTAGATTAGGCAGAATATATTTTTATCACTATTTTAATTTTCTTATTTAAAGATAAACATTACTGACGAGGACAACGGTGTCAGAACGGAATTTGTTAAGTTATTTGCACTGTTATATGCAAAGGAACTGGTTGCCTTTGCCTTTTAACTTCATAAAATTCTAAACAAACTAAAAGAATATATTGAAATATTGAATAAACTTGAAAGAAAAAAAAAGCAACTAAAATTTTAGTTTCTGAAAAGAGAGATATTTAAAAGGCTATGAAAGTTGATATTTTGATGATTGACTTGTATAGTATTATAAATATTTTGGTTGTGTTATCGCATCTGAAATCTCTTGGTCGCATATGCAAAATACACTTTGTAGTTTGAAGATCTGACTTAATCGTTTGATAAAATGTCTAAATAAAACCCTATATTCCAAATATTTGATACTAAAATATGTCCAGGTATGAATTATGGGTCAAAAGTTTGGGATTTTGCATACAAGGCAAATGATATCTCAGCTCTACATGTCTTTTGTAAATATATTGTTAGTATTACAAATCCCATCCAAAAATACTTAGATCCATAATTTGGTATGTAGAATGTCAACGCAAGTAAAAATGTAATATAAATTTTGAGTACTTAGTCAAATTAATAAAGACGACCGATCATAGATTCCCAACAAAAAGCTACAAATCTCATGAGGCATAATAAGATATTTTAGTACATATAGGTTACAATCTAATGTTTTCACACTGAATGAGACAAGTTTGGATTAATCATGTGTGGGTGATGAAAACGTCGCTTTTCTTTATATTTAAACAACAAAAGCTAAATGAAAAGTTACAATTCTATAATAAGGTCAGAAACTATATGAGTTGTCTAAGCTGGATAAATTGTGTGAACTCTTCGCACAGTCTTAGTTTAAAATGTATGTTCAGAAATGCAGTATTTAAGATAATATTAAATTTATCTACTTTTTTTCTTGCAGATATATAAGATAAATTTCACTCTTCTAATAAATACCCTATGTATGAAAATTTGACAAATGCATATATACCTTCATGCGTTCATGGTAATGTAAAACACATCCCGTTTAATGACTCTTTGCAGAGAATCAATAACAATGTCCATATCCTGCATAGTAATGCTCTTTGTCTAGCATATTCTAGGAGAATTAGAATCAGCGTGCTTTTCCTAGAATTGTTGTTTCATGCTTGTTAACATATTTTTTCAAAACCTGTATGTGATTCGGGACCGTGGCATATGTTACTAGCATCTATCTATCTATCTATCTATCTATCTATCTATCTATCTATCTATCTATCTATCTATCTATCTATCTATCTATCTATCTATCTATCTATCTATCTATCTATCTATCTATCTATCTATCTATCTGTCTATCTGTCTATCTATCTATCTATCTATCTATCTATCTATCTATCTATCTATCTATCTATCTATCTATCTATCTATCTATCTATCTATCTATCTATCTATCTATCTATCTATCTATCTATCTATCTATCTATCTATCTATCTATCTGTATATGTATATATATATGTATATGTATATATATGTATATGTATATATATGTATATTTATATCTAAATATCTATTTATATATATATATATATATATATATATATATATATATATATATATATATATATATAATCTAGGAGAAAAATTGTATCAGTAAATATTATTAGAAGAGAATTGTTTCTAAAAATTAGATTATGTCTTTGTTACCACGCTAAGAGGGATGGAGAGAATGAATGTGTCTTTCTCATTTTGTTTTTGATCATCCCTGTTTAGGAATCCTGTTCTCCCCAGCAATAGACAAAGGATCACACAAAATTATATGGAATTATACGAAAGAAGACTAAACAATAGTTTTCTCCATGCAGGATGGAAAGACCATTAATCATTTTCTTTTGACTTTTTAATTTACGTTTTCAACAGTGAGCAAGCGAGGTAAGAGGGAAAATGTTGGGCACTCTTTTCATAGCATCGCGTATTTCGTTTCTATTTTAATTTTGACTAAATTCACTCCTATCAACTTTTTCTTTAATCAACATCTTGGGAGGAAAGAAAATTGGTTGTTGTCAATTTCAAGTTGCCCAGTTGTCGATATCATTCCCTATTGGGAGAAAAGCGGAGATTCCTTCCGTCACTGATTAGTGGAGTAAATTTTGGTGTAGCGAAAAGTTCTGAAACTGACACCGGGGCAACATTGTGCAACCGGCAAACTGTGTATTTGTGACAGAAATAAGTTAATTAACAGATATTTCTTTGGAAGTTTTGTAGCCAATAAGGCTCATAGGTCATTAATCTTGATGCTGTCAGATTTTCAATTCTAGTATTCGGCTCTTTCTTCATCAGCTAAATCAGGCGGCATATTCGTCTCTATTTCTTTAACACTTCGCTGCTTTTATTTTTTATCTAATTTTTTTGCTTGCGATCTGATCTGTATAGAATCAAAGCTTGTTCTTTGAAAATTACAATACAAAGATTCTATGGTCCTCAAGTCTTTGATTGGATTAGGGCAAACTCCCGCTTTGATCAGTCCTTGTCTCTATTCAATACGATATTTGTATCTAGAGCATTTTGAGATCTTGACTCTATCACAGTTCTAAGGCCATGTTTTTCTTGACTAATAACTATTAACAAATCCCAAAAATAAATAGCGAAATAGCGATAGTCTTATTCTCCACACGAAATCTCTTTATAGTTTCCAATTCATCTTAGTATAAAATAAGAACATTAAATGCTTACATTTTAAAAGATCAGTTCAGTTTGCCAGAAATTGGATTTGCAACATTTCCAAAAGCTACGGTAATATATATATATATATATATATATATATATATATATATATATATATATATATATATATATATATATATATATATATATATATATATATATATATATATATATATATATATATATATATATATATATATATATATATATATATATATATATATAATGATTATACTGAATATAAGAAGTAGTTTTTCCAAACATTTGGAATAAAATTAGAATTGCTACCATAACGCGAATAATTTCATTTTAAGTATTTAGTATTATTTCGATAACATCGAAAACTTACAAATGATTATGCTATAATGTAAATAAGTTTCTGGCTTCAAAATGACTGATGCAGTCATTTTAATGAACTGAAATGAAAGAGTTCAAAGCTCCTAATAGAGTATTTTATTTGTATTATTCATCAATTCAAAAGTTGTCAGGCATACATTTTAGTACAAACGAAAAACAATATCTCATAACTTAATCAAATCTGCACTATTAACCCACAGCCGCATACCACCATCCATCCAACTCCCAAAAGTGCCCATAGCGCAAGATATACGAGATAAATTGCTTCGATTGGAAAAAAAGTAATGAATTTATATGTCTATACATGTTTTCGTTGGTTCAGAGAGAGAGAGAGAGAGAGAGAGAGAGAGAGAGAGAGAGAGAGAGAGAGAGAGAGAGAGAGAGAGAGAGAGAGAGAGAGAGAGATTTGGATTTGTAGCGTAGCTTTAACAAGTTTTCGCTACGATATCTGCAGTGTACGAATCTGCAGTGTGGCATTTTACAGTTATGTCAAATATGGGGAATTATGCCGCAGACATGTAGCTTGATGTTCCACCCAGTCACATTATCCTTATACCAAGCCGACTAGTCCTAACACAAACCTTTTTTTCTCGGCACCTAGCGAGGCAGTTATTAGTAATATTTTTATAAGTTTTTGGTATGACTCGGCCGGGGTTCGAACCTGCGACATCCCGCACCCGTGGCGTTTGCTCTAACCACAAAGGCCAAGGGAACTTTTCGTTGGTTGAAAGACAAAATATCATAAATACTGGTTATATATGATTTGGTGATATTTTGTTATTTATATGAAAATAACTCACTTATTAACATTTTCTTTTCATTTACTCCGCTATAATTTCACCAATACAAATTTTTGAAAATTAGTTTTTACACAACCCCGATAAGTTTATATGGTATCCGAAGATTTCTTTCATGTTCTGAGTCAAATAAGACGGAATCCAACTGGAGGCTACTTTCACGTTGATTGCCAGTGATGACCTAATGACATAATTTTGGATTGAGTACGCTGATAATCGCAGCCGTAGAACTTCATATAGAATGGACCCGTTGGAACAACCTTTATTGAGATAACGGTCAGCATTGATCAAGCAGCACATTGTGATCACCGGGGATAAAGAATGTTTTGTTTGTTTGTTTTGATTTGGGAGGGACGGCAAATTGTTATTTAGGGTAAATTTAACATGCTGCTTCCTGAAGTATCTTTCTTTGATTGAAAACAGGCATTTGGTGATCTGAAGTGACTTATGATAAATGACTTGACCACGAAAGAAATGGTTTGCTCAATATTTTTTTTATATTTTGTGAGTTCACCTGAAGTTTTAGCTTTGATGTCATTTGCCAAAGTCATTTTGTGTGCTCAGACGTGGGTGAATAATTTTTTTAAACGATGACATGCTCAGTTCATTCCTCTCATCCTCAGTAAAGCAAACTTTAATCCAAATGGGGTGGAAACTTTTCGTTTCTTAGCCCGCTTCTCTTTAATCTTTTACATGAAAGAAAACTAGAATTGCCAACGCTCTTAAAACTGATGGTTACTGTTTGGAATGTAAGCTTTTGCTAATGTTCTTATTCCGTAGCATCGTTCAGCTTAGTGTTTGATAACGCAGTAACTCATTTTCCGCCTTCATCATGTGGTTTATATTAATGTCATATTGGAAAACATATTCTCCATTAAAATACCTCTTTACTTGAAGAGTATCAAGTAGCTGGATATTACAACAAAAAAACACAAGTTTGGGATTCCTGTCGAAAACAAAGTCTAACTTTTTACTTTTCACTCAAGTTGATTGACAGGTTCTCAACACTCAGGGAATCCTCAGCACGTAACCAGATGTACATGTCATAACGTGAAACAGACACTTCCTCGAGTTCTACAGAACTGTTGAGTATACAAGACAAGTAACTCACTCTTTTGAAAAAAGAATGGCAACTACTTAGGTTACGAGTATATTAAAGAAAGCAAATAGAAAGAAAAGAAACAGAGGGAGAATATATTGAAAGGCAGTGCTGAAGTAAAAAAGGGGAAAAAAAATAGTGAATTTCTGCTCTGATATAAGTATGTGCATGGACGTATTCTGAAATTTAATATTTAGTTCCTACCTAGGTCGAAGTCATATTAATCTATAGGCTTTGCTTGGCTATAACATTACATTTTCTTCAGTGCCTGAATGGTGTTGCTAATAATTTACCTAACACTGATGGGGTTTAAAAAGACGCAATCTTTAGGAATCACCACACCGATGTTACTCATACCAGTAAGTAAAACAAAGGTTGATGTGCCACAACATTATATTGACATTTATTCGGTTTATTTACTAGTGAATGAGCATATATACTAAAAATACAAATGCATAAAATATGATAAAATTTTCAGTAATAAATGCATGGAAGCCTAAATAATCTCGCGCTTGCACATGTCTCACATGTCTATGAAAATGCCCGAATGTAACAACCGATCACATTCGGTATTTTGTGAAAACAAAGCGTGACGTCACATTTTGCACACTTCTTAAACACAAAAAAAAAAGCCGAGCTGGTATGGGTATATTATGGAAAAGTCTTCAGAAACTAAACACGAAAGCTGCGATTTTGAAGGAAGTGAATTGTCACTGTCATGCGGGTTTTTGCCATTTGAAGTTGGGGAGGTGATAAGCTCGGAAGATTCTGATAATGGTGGGGAAGTTGCTGCGGATGTAGAGAAAAGATAGATTGACGGACAGTTCAAGGTAATTGTTTTCTGAATATGTCTATGGACTAAGTTAATATATATATATATATATATATATATATATATATATATATATATATATATATATATATATATATATATATATATATATATATATATATATATATATATATATATATCCGATTTACGGTACTGTTCTTTTTATTTCATTGCTTTAGGAATGATTGCTTCTTTTATATGTTAATGTTAGTGAATATATATATATATATATATATATATATATATATATATATATATATATATATATATATATGTGTGTGTGTGTGTGTGTGTGTGTGTGTGTGTGTGTGTGAGAGAGAGAGAGAGAGAGAGAGAGAGAGAGAGAGAGAGAGAGAGAGAGAGAGAGAGAGAGAGAGAGAGAGAGAGAGAATCAGCTGCCACACAGTAATATGGTCAAGTTTTATAGGTATAAAAATATTGAGGCGGAAAATATTTTCTAAATTTATCTTTCAGACATTACAGGATGTTATGGCTACATGTACTAGTTCAGCTGACAATGTAAGAGAAGATGTGGCATAAAATGGAACTGTTGTTTCTGACCCAGATATGGTAGGTTTCACTAAGCAAAATTATAAGCACCACAGAGCATTTGACTGTCAGGATTAAAAAGATGTTTCTTAAAGTAATTTGGTATTAAATTTTGGAACAATAAATACTTTTGAATTTGAATAAATGCGAATATATGATGACCAAATTGCCACACACTTCAGTAATGTTTGATTTTTTATCATTATCCCACCCGTGATTTGGTAATATTTTAGTTTTTTTAAGTGATGCATGTCCTAAAGTGTACCGATTGTCAGTTAAATATTATGTTATTAAGGTATTTTGTCATTAAAAAAAGTTTCGGCTAAAAAGTCACAAAGAGAAATATATAGAAATAAGAACTTGAAAATATAGTAACGGAATTGGCATTATATAAACACAATGTCACAGTAGAGCAAGGTGGAAAGGCAGCTGGGTGTGTGGGCAGGATATCTGCTGGGTTTAAATTAGGATGTAGTCTTCGATGACAGTTGCTATACTGCCGCTATTTTGTTTGCTGGAGCCATTCCCTCACAAGCTTTGAGAATTTTTGAATTCCTGAAAATGGCCCATATTACCATAGATACTTTCTATATGCACCAAAGGTATTATCTCCAGCCAACAAATACACATTTATGGAATCAGAATCAAAAGAGCTACTGTGAGAAAGTGAGGCGTGGTGGTGACAGCATTGTTGTTGCTGCAGATTGTCGTGCTGACTCACCTGGTCATACTGCCAAGTTTGGGATTTATTCTATTGTTGAAAGAAATGCTGGGAGAGTAGTCAATATGGAAATTGTTCAGGTACTCAGGAAAACTAATTCATTATCAGAGTCTATTTCAGTATGGTAGAGGGAGAATGACGTAGTCAAGAGTGTATAATTTTTCAGTCTTCCAAAGAACTTATTGTTCCTAAACATTTTCATGTTACTGAATGACCAGTTATGGTTTACTTTGGGAGCTGTGGTCGAGTGTCCAATGGTTGCTGGTTCATTACCAGCCAGTATCAACTTCCTTAGTTACTTCTAGTTTCCTCTGCATGTTATAGCGAATATTTTAAAAGGGCTTATAAATTAATAATGTCTGGTGTTACTTAAGGAGCAATGATTTGTTGTTGTTGGGCTTAACGCCATTTTTCAGCACACGATAGGTTATTCATGGCGGCCAGTATTAATGGTGGAGGAAGAAACCGGGAAATCACCGGAAAGAACCACCGACCCACGAGAAGCTACTGGCAAGCTTTCTCACATATCCACATTCGCCGAATCCTAGACTCGAACCCACAAAGACAGAGGTGAGATGACAATGATCCGTAACGGACAGCGCTTTAGACCACTTGGCCACTCGGGGCCCCGACGGAGCAATGAAGTCAACAGTATTTATCATATGGAGTTATAGGGCCTTAAGCACACATGTGATTTGTAACTGGAGAATGGAATTCACAACGACAGGCACACACGTTACACAGTGGGTGAAGGACAATTTATCAGACTGCACCCACAACTATGACATTTGGCACTATGCTAAAGGTAAATGTTTCCTTTTTATTAATGGCAATTTTTGGAGATGATGAACCTGAAGATTTGACACATTTTGACAACTTAATAAAACATGGTAAATAAAAGCACCCCATAATGTTCAAGTGACAAATAAACCAAGATTAAACATTGTAAACGAAGCGGAAATGCTCCAGTTTGTTATTATAAAAGTGATTATTTTTAGCCACGCTTTAAGAAGAAAACGAACTTGCTGGCAAAACAAGAAAGAATGTAAGGATTTGAAGTTTTGGACCAGGAGTGTGACCAATCAAATGTACTGGTTGGCAGCATCAATATCTGATGTTAACAAATCTGTGATGCTGACAAAGTGGCTTTCAACAGTGATCCATATACAAAAAATACATAATATACATGAAGACCTCTTTCCAGAATGTTAACATGATAATCTAGTGGGAAATTAAACCAAGAAGAAATGGCTTACGCCAGGTATGACCTAATTTCTTACTGTTAAAAGGAATAGCAATTTTTTGTGGCACTTGATATTTATTTAAGTTTAAAGGAACATTTTTGCCATTATAAATTACAAATCTTGCAGAGATACAGAATACTGCCTTGAAATCCAGATAGTATATTCAGTATATCTGCATGATTGTTCGATAATGTTCAGGTTGAGCTCAAGTGTTTTCAGATTTGTCAATGTTTACAAGTCAACAATATATAAGTAAACAGGTTCATAAGTAACACATTGCTTTCTCAGGTTCTGCTGCAGCTGCCAGATTCTGTAATTTGTTTCACAGTCGCCAAGTGACCAAGGACGTGCAACTGCTGTCCCAACTGCACCAAACATTCGAGCTGGAAAGCCATTTACAGTGTGTTTGAGCTGGAAAGCCTCCACAGTGTGTTTAATAATTTTACCTTAAAGCTTTTTGGGTTTTCCTGCTATGGCACAATTTGCAGGTATTTTGTCCACTCTTTCTTCATAATTGTTTTGGTGTGTGTGAATATTTATAAGTAAAAAGTGGTTATATGTTCCTGAAGCAAATATTAATACTGAGGTAATATGTAGAAAAAGAGAACATAAAATATACTGTTTTAGAAAGAATTAAGGTGTATAAGGTGTAAAGAAGTGAAAATGGAAAATACCTTTTGTAAGTTCTGCACTTATTGTTCTGTAGACTTCTTAATATCATGTAAGAATTATTATAAATGGATTTATGTGGAAGCTGTTTAAGAAATATGTATACAAAGTCATAAAGTTCAACAACTGAAAAGTACTTTCAAAATTCCATCATTGGAATTCTGGTATATTGAGATTTGAGATAAATTTTATTTTCAAAATATTACCATCGACAAATGATAATTTTTGCATTTTGATCTAACAATAATAGTTGAATTAGACAACAAATGAATGCTTTCCAACAATCGATCAACTTATTATAACATTTCATTTATTATAGGCTATGTTGATAGTCTGATGAAAGATGCGGAGGTACTTTCAGCGAGGAACACCCATACAAATGAAGAATTAGGCTTGCAGTTGCCAAGAGACGTCTTGCTTCCTCCACTATGTGCACAGTACCAGCGTCATTATAAAGAGCTGGCTGTATATTCACACGTATCTCGAAATTTAAAAGCTAGTCAGGACATTTGAATCCAACATAGGTATTAGATTGGAAAGCTTTTCTTACTTGGTGGACAGCACATGCTGGCAGTGGACCTCTCTGACTTATTTTCCCAACAAACCCCAACACCATCGAAAAAGCTGCCGATACCGCCTCCGACTGAAAATTGATAAAAAAAGACACGAAAAATTTAGACATCAAGAAAATACAATTACACATACTAATTATATTATTCATTCAATGTATCTCATTTTCATACTGAGATTTTTGCAGTTGTCAATATTTCCTACCAATTGTTTATCTTCAAAACTACGTCGTAATATTGTTACAAATTAATGAGCAGATATGATGTTTGATAACTGTTTGTATCACCGTGAAGATGTTCTTTAACACCGGAGTATTGACAGACTTCAGCTATGTAATAAAATGTACTTACTCATTGCTGTCTTCTATGTGTTGTTCATATACTGGTAATATGCTGTCTCAAGTACGTACCTGTCCAGATAAATGGTCGGGAACCAGTGGTAAACTGAAATGCTTCATTCACTAAAGCCAATTATTTTGTTGTATGTTTTAGTAATTTCATGGCATCATAGAGATTCATCTGCTGTGGACACAATCTGTCACTGAGCACAACAAAGACATCTGTATAAAAAAGCAGGAAAGTTATTTGATGCATGTCTTGTTAAAGTAAAGTGCTTATTGAAATTAAATATTTATTACACAGTAAGATCTTGTGACAAAGAAAAAACAACACATGCATGATTCAGCAATATTGCCTAAAGAGTGTACCATATCAGGAAGTCTGAGTTTCGTTTAAGACATTCCACCACATCTGAGATATTCAAACAGTCATATTGGTGTGGTGAAAGTTTATGACATTTACGAGGTTACACATTTTATTTAATCTGCTACTGAATGAACAAGATAGTTTATAATCAAATATGCAAACATATGGCTGATAAAGCTTTATTTTGCATAGGAAGTCACCATGGAAGTCTTACGAACTTTCCAGACAAAGGATGGTGTAATTCAAAATGGTTGTGACTTGGTTTAATTGTGTGAATCAAAGTATATGCATATTTGTATAAAGATAATCCAAAAAAGTAAGAATTGTATCTATTCACATTTCTCTTCTATATTATACATGTAAAAATGAAACGATATACTGCGGATAAAATCATAAATATAACAAATAGAGAAATCTCAGAAACAAACCGGATCCAACTTACCATTCGGTATTGTTCAGTCCGAGGCCGATATCTCGTTCAATTACTTCCCTTTCTTCCCTCTAATGCAGACTCTTCACTTGTATACGGTTTATAGCGGTAAGGTTCAACGCCTTTTTCACTACTCTCTTCTTGCCCTTCATTAAAAGAAGAATCTAATTTTGATTCATGTTCGCAACGAGTAGCCATGTTTTGATAGAAATGGAAGTAAAGGTGTGATGGAAATATGACGTCACGTCATCTACACACCCTGAAGATTACCGAGCGATAAAATCGGTCAGATGTTCATTAATTTTGTAAACACACCAGAGCATATTTCTCGGTTATTATGGCGAATTTTTGCATCGGTTGGTTTTAATACCACTTCCAGATTTATTTTCTATTCAAATAATATTGAATTTTATTAACTTTATCTGCACTGATGTGGCACTTTAAGATTTGATGGCTGCTAACAAAAGCTAGTGTTTCATAACGTTTATTGTGTGGTATTTCAGGCCCTTAACACCTGCACAAATGCAACTCACTAAGTGCATGGCTCAAATATTTTGAGTTCAACTGACCTTTGGTAATCGTTATTTGTGATTATTCTTTTTATATTTAAAACAGTTATGATAGATATTCCTGAAAATGATGATAACAAATATTGTTTTAAAGAAATAAAAATTAATAATAGTATATTGCGTATGACCGAGTTCATTCAACTTGATGAGCATGCCAGGTGTTAGAATTTGTTTTTTGATTGTAATTCTTTTTCAACTTGTTTTTGACCAGCCAAGGCAATGCAAGCTGACTGTGCCTATTGATGTGTACACTTCACCATACAATTGTGTCATTGGGTTTGTAAAGAAATCACAATTTTAAAACAATCTGATTTTTTTATGTACTTACCCTCTACCTCACAGATTCAAAAGAATAACTAATAATCCACCTGCTTAACATAACAGAAGTTCTGTGGTAAATTTATCATAAACATCCATTTTCCATTAGCAGTTAGGAAATTTTGTCTGAAAAGTTATTCATATGTCTTTTTCCAAAATATAAATTAGTGCTATCAATATTTAAAGATTTGAACCCGGTAGGTCTTTTACTGTATATGTCTTCTACTCAACGTATATACTGTACGTGTCTTCTACTCAAAGTATATACTGTACATGTCTTCTACTCAACGTATATACTGTATATGTCTTCTACTCAATGTTTACACTGTATGTGTCTTTTACTCAACGTGTATACTCTATGTGTCTTCTACTCAACGAATATAATGTATGTGTCTTCTACTCAACCTGTATACTGTATGTTTCCTCTACTCAACGTATATATTGTATGTGTCTTATACTCAAAGAATATACTGTATGTATCTTCTACTCAACGTATATATTGTATGTGTCTTCTACTCAGAAAATATACTGTATGTGTCCTCTGCTAAACGTATATACTATATGTGTCCTCTACTCAATAAATATGTTCTGTAGAGCACGATTGGATATGGAATATTCCTGCATTTTGTTGATAAGTTCTGCAGGACATGATTCTCTGGTCCTCGCTTTGTTCAACTTCACCTATTCGACATCTTTAGCTTTCTTTCATTTATTTGTCCTTTATTGTATCATCTGTCTTATTTGTTGTCTTAAGATATATAACTATTTACAAAAAATGAAAGAAATAATAGACAATATTAAAGTAATCCTAAACACTGAGAAAGAACAGTGAGCGATAACCTTATTTGGGTCCAAATTTATAAATTTATTAGCAGCTAAAGTGCTACACGCTTCTAGAGGAACTTTCCAGACAAAATATGATGAACAAGATCACGATGAGAGATTATGCGTGTCTTGGGACATGGACAAAAAAGGACTGACACTAGTTCAAAGAACAAAATTGTTTTTACTTAATCTAAATATTCATGCATTAGTTTGAGATGAATTTGTAATCAATGCAATAAAGATTTTGGTATTATTTGTTTGATTACAAGCATATAATATATTTTTATTTTGTTTCACTTTATTAAAATAATTAACATTCACACTATGGATAAATTGCATTATCATGTCTTTATTGTAGGAAACAGCACAAGACACATTATTAAAATAACGAGGTTTATATTTTGTATTTTAACTAGTAAATTACCTTTGCGTTAATTTATTTTATAAAAAATAATTCATTTTATAAAATTATAGTTTATCAGCTTATTTCTATGTGTGTTACATTTATGCAAATTGTTTCATCCCCTCCTTTAGGAAAAATGAAGATTTAACATTTGCATTGAAAGGAAAGTGTATAATAGATAATAAAAAATAGTTGCTTTATATTCTAGGTAATTGTCTTTACATGATATTCTAGGTAATTGTCTTTACATTATATTCTAAGTATTTATCTTTACATGATATTCTATGTAATTGTCTTTACATGATATTCTAGGTAATTGTCTTACTTGATATTCTAGGTAATTATAGTCACTTTATACTCTAGGATGATATTTTGTTGAATGATGGGATGGGGATCATGGTGGGTGGCAAACAGCATTTGAAATATTTTAAAGCACATTTTCAATATACATGTATGTGTCTATAATGAACACAGCTAATAAAGAAAGTAAAGTGTCGTTCATCTGCAAAGTATCTAAGTCATATTATTGACAAAATTTAACGTTGTAAAGCACCTAACTCAAATAATTTGTTATTTTTTTTAAATTTTGTATTAACCGGTGATTATGACCTAAACAAATGTCGTTATCTTAGATAATAACTAAAATGGAAACAGAGACTGCTGAATTCAAATATTTACATGTAATTTCATGAGATGCTTGTACTTTTAAGAAAGTATAATAATTAAATAAAGAATGGTTAAGTTTTATGTAATTATGATGCATGTCTGATGAAGGGTCTTTATATTAGTTATTCAAATCCAGGACCATTTTGCATTCCATCATGTTCAACTGTGTTCTGATATATACTTTGGATATTCTTCTGTAAGTTACAGGTTTGCAATCAATAGAAAATTTGCTGGACGATTTCCAATTGAATCAGTAACCTTGCCGAAGTTGCTTAAGGCGTGTCATTCAAGAGGCACATGTTTCGAATAAGCACATCTCTTAGTCTGGTTGATTGGCCCAGAATGCACATTTTTTCCACCAATTAGGTAAAGCAAAAAAAACCCAACCCTATAATTAGAACCGAAAATGAGTGAAGAATCTAATCATAGATGTAGCGCGATATGCCTTGAACACATGGAAACAAGGCTAAGTAAAAGATCCAAATTCTATGCAATTTACCAAGTAATTCTTCAAGCTATTGCATTGTCAAGACTCATTTCTTATATGATTAAGTATCTGGGAATGAAAAGTAACTGAAGTGAAGGATATAATAAATAATGAACCTCGTGGCATTTCGATTTCTCCATGAGACCTACATTTACTGCAAACACGAGTAAAGGGTCATGGGGCTCGTCGTCTGAAACGTTAAGCACGGTAAATTATTCGGATATATATATATATATATATATATATATATATATATATATATATATATATATATATATATATATATATATATATATATATATATATTAAGTCACATTATCCTGACACGAGTCCGACGAGTCCTAACACTAACCTCTTAATGCTGAGTGCCAAGCGAGGCAGCTGTTGGTACCATTTTTAAAGTCTTTGGTATGATTCGGCCGGGGTTAGAACCCACTACCTCCCGCATCCGAGGGGGACGCTCTAACCACTAGGCCAAAGGAGATGTCTGTTTACAATTAGTGAAAACAACATCATAATGTATTGAGTCGGTAAGATAGATTCAAGTTGCAATCAAAAGAATGGGATTATTTCTAATTCTTCAATGAACCTTTTGTTCTTCTTTGGCTTCTATCTTTGGTGGTATATTTAAAACACTATATTGACAATATTCTTTATGCAAGGGTCTATATGAACAAGTGGACATATCAAGGAAAAGTCTCTAACATAAATAATACAGTGGCGTCATCCTATTCGGTTAGAATATTTTTGTTTAAATTTAGTCGTGAAATCACAGTTAAACTACTTTGCAGTCGCTGAATCTTTCTTAGCTGTAAACTTTTATTGATTATCTCCAACCTTTTATTTTCTAATATGACCAAACGAATCAGCCAATTAGAGATTCTTGGGCAATCAAGAAATTATGTAACGCCTTCGACCTTAGATCGTTTCACCCTTTCCGGATTTAACCGACCTTACATCGTATAGACCTTTCCGGATTTAACCGACATTAGCTTTGGCCTCGGTAATGGCCATATATATATACTGATTATACGCTGTCCTCTTTTCATGCAGCTCTAAATATTATCATCACAAATGGATTCATCTTGTCGCAACTCAGGAGTAATTGCAGTGCCTTCATTTTGCTGTTACAAAATCACCATGTATCAATTATCTACAGGATGCAACTTTCAAGAGTTTCCCTTCTTAGCGATAAGGGAAAGAACACGACAAAACTTGATGTTTGACTCAGTTGTTGTTGTTTTGGGGTTTAAGCTGTTTCTCAGCACAAGACAGTCTATATATGGTGGCCAGTAGAACTGATAGAGGTAGAACCCGATAAGAGCCACCTAACGACGGGAAAGTACTGGCAGCATTCTTACAAACCAACATTAGCGGAGCCTGAGACTCGACCTCACGTCGACCGATAAAATAGCAGTAAAGGCTCGTAGTTATGAACTCTGTTTTGTGCTCGAAATTTTAGAAATCTATTTTGATTTACTTGCCTAAATAGTTACATATTTTCCAGAGGGTATTCTGGAAGACTGTCTTCTTCTTTTGCCAACATCAGACCATCGTGAGTACTTGATAGTTTGATTTATATGGTTGAAAGAATCTAATGTTAGAGATTTTATGTTCTACTACAAAGAAAACGTGTCTTGATAAAATATTCCTCAGAACTCAAATCGCCTCTCTCTATCAGCTCTAACATCTTTCTTTTTAGTACTAACATGACATTGTAAGACAGTCCATGTTTGTGGATGGTAAAAGTTTTCTGTATGATAAGTCGTCTTCTATTGGCAACTAATGCATTGCCTATATAGCTATTTCAAGAAATGTCCTGTTCATATGAACATCTTTGAAAATGTTCAAGTAAAATGGTTGTGCAAGGAGTTTAATTGTTCAAGGATCAGACACCTTAACCACATTTATTTGCGGCATGTAGGTCTATGAAAATCTCGAGGTTTCCATCCTATTTTGATGCTGTAGATCTTGTATGAATTTGTTGGGTTTTATTTCTCACAAAAACTGATCTTAATTATACACATATTTCAGTAATCGAGCTAATCACTGCTGGTGTGAGACTTGAAAGCCTCATATACGTATCTTGCATTTTAGGATCTTTGGATATTTTATCGACCTTGGCCGGTTTTAGCGTGGGATATGAATCTCTCACATGACACGAGTACAAACATGTGTAGCATTATGACTAAAAGATACGACATTGCATTTTGCACATGATTGAAAATGACTTTCAAAACACAACCTAAGGGCATGCTTCATTGAAAACAGATATATAAAACAGATATATAAATATTATCAGCACACGTCATTTCACCTTTGTGTGTGTGCGTGTTTCATTTCTGAGCAAAAAGTAATTAACTTATATACAAATTATATCGATGAATCGTGCGAGCCTTTCGCATTATCGACCGCTCCGGTGGCCTAGTGGTTAGAGTGTCCGCTTCGGATGCGTGAGGTTGTGGGTTCGATCCCCGGCCGAGTCATTCCAAAGACTTAAAAACTGGTACTAACAGCTGCCTAGCTTGGTATTCAGCATTAAGACTTATCCGCCTGGTGTCAGGATAATGTGACTGGGTGGGACATTATGCTATATGTCTGTGGCATGATGATCCAGTGGTAGACGTCACTATAAACTGCAACAATGCAGACATCGTAGCGATATGACTGAAAAATTGTTAAAGCTTTGTTAAAAATCCAAATCCAAACCTTTCCGCATCATCCTTTTATTCCTGAAAACCTACTATCCCATATTTTGTCAGTTCAAATATATGTGCATAATACCAAAATCAAAAGTATGTACATAGTCTAAAAAGCAGAGCTATGTTAATAGTTCCAAAATCAAATGTATGTGCATTGTCCCGAAGTCAAATGTATGCAAATAGCCTCAAAATCAAAGGTATGTTTATACTCCAAAACTCAAAGAAATGTAAATAGTCCCAAAATCAAAGGTATGATCTCTATATCAAAAACATATCGTGTTGGTACAGATAAATTCTTTATATTCTGAGCAGTCCATATTGGGGCTCTGACTTACCGTTTAATCATGATCGCCAGCCGATATACTTTTGAATTTTCAGTACTCAAAGTATAGAAAAGTGAGATAACATTTTCTATACAAATGTATATACCTATATAAGTTCTACTTAAATGGGAATATATATATATATATATATATATATATATATATATATATATATATATATATATATATATATATATATATATATATATATACATATACATATACATGCACACCGATTTGCATATATATTGAATTTGTTTTATACCCGTGTTTTGCCAAGATAGGCGAGGATGCTTGCATAAGCTAGAAAGGAACACGTGGGCCCTAATTCAATGCACAAACCAACGAGAGAGGTCCGAGGCTCCTGCAATTCGCTAGTTACAACGACCTTATGCTGGCAAACGCCTTTGGCCAAAACAATGCATCAATAAAATTGACATGGCACAGTCCAAGCAGAGACCATCACAGTCAGATCGACTGCATCATGGTAATAAATGCGCGCACAGTCTGGCGTAAACATCGCCAAGACTCAAAGCTTTTCCGGAGCTGACATTAAAAGTGACCACGATCTGGTGATGACAACCTTCAGGCTACATTTGAAGAAGGTTAGAGGTAGATCAGACACCAAAAAAGAGCCACACAAGAATAGAGTTTGATCTCGAGAAACTGAATGATCCCGAAGTAGCAGAAGCCTTCCGGGCAATGATTGGTGGGAAATTTGCATCGCTCATCATCCACGACGCAGAAAATACAGAAATGGACACGTTGATCACCACCTTTAATACAGCAACAAGGCTGTCTGCTCACTCCCATGCTATTCGACATCTTTCTAGAGAGAATAATGGCTGACACGCTTGTAAAACATGAAAGGACATTAAGCATCGGAGGCAGAACAGTCACCAACTTAGGTTTTACCGACGACATTGATGGAATAGCAGGAAATGGGCAATAACTAGTTAGTTTAGAAGAGAGCCAGGACAAAACTTCTGCAGCCTACGGCATGGCAATTAGTGCAGAGAAGCCCACAATGATAACCATCAACAACAAGGGAACAAGCTCTGACATCAGGGTCCAATGTGTGAATTTAGAATCAGTCAACAGCTTCAAGTATTTGGGAGCAATTGCAACAGATGAAGGATCGAAGCCTGAAATACTATCCAGGATTGCGCAGACATAAGCAGCGCTGTCAAAACTGAAGCCCATCTGGAACGACAAGAATATCGCACTCAGTTCAAAGGTCAGGCTGATGCACTCTCTAGTGATCTCCATATTTCTCTACGCCTGTGAATTTTAGACCATAACAGCTGACTTAGAGAAGATAATACAGGCCACAGAGATGACATGCTTCCGAAAAATCCTTAGCTTCTCATACAAAGATGTTGTCACCAATGAAGAAATACGGCTAAGGATCAGACAAGCCATTGGGCCTCACGAAGACCTCCTGACCACAGTGATAATACGTAAACTGCAGTGGTATGAGCATGCAGCACGATCATCAAGTTTTGTCAAGACAAACCTGCGTGGCACTGTACAAGGAAGAAGAAAAAGAGGCAGACAGAAAGAGGTAGGAATTAGAGAGTGCAAATGCTTAACACCGAGCGTCTCACTGAGAAAGACGGAAAATCGAGAGGAATGGAGGAAGCTGGTTGTTCGTTCGTGTGCGGTGCCCCAAATGTCTACCAGACTAAAGGACTGATGATGATGATGATGATGATGATGATGATGATGATGATGATGATGATGATGATGATGATGATGATGATGATGATGATGATGACGATGATTTTGCATAGCGATACAAAAACGAGATCTTCCATTAAATGAATATCATTAACTATCTTGAACTATTTGCACTATTTTTAGAACTATCATATACTGTGTTAAAGGCAAATGGTTTCAGTGAAAGTAAAGTAGATAAAGAGCTTTATTTTTTTAACAAGCATTTAAGTGAGAGCTTTGACTCAGGATCCGAACCTAATTCTCCTAATCACATTTAAAGAACAAGCGAGAGAAATGGAAATGCCTTGCACCATAAAATAGTTATACAACTCCAAACCAATTTTTTAAATTATATTTCACTAAAAATGAAAAACACTTAAGTGTACATTGTGGCCGCGGGGTATTTGATGCAGATTCAGATACCACATTCTGCAAAATGATATAAAACTTACGAATTTATTTAATATTGTTTAAGAGAAATTTAATACCTAATATAGATTTAAACCTTCCTTGCAAGAAGTTTGAATTTATTTTCTTCTTTATAATAACATTTTTTTTACCTGTGTAAAAATGTGTTTATTTTTAATGATAATGCCGTTTTATCTACACTTGTTTAAAAAGAGTGACACAAGTGCGCTTATTATTTTCCTTTCTTATTGGCTCTTTCCATATATAGTGCTTATTATATATTTAGAATTGGGAAATAGTTTAAATACACATTTGTCCGTTGTTACTCTATCTCAATCTTTCATTATGATCAGCATATTTTATTTCATCTAAAAGTATCTTTCTGATATTGATTAAAACATCAGTTCTGCAGTTTTAAAATTGTTTTTTTCGTGTATAGAACTTAACATGTATATGTGAATGACCAGGCTTCCTTGCATCTATATTAATTATTAATATTTATAACAAACACAAAAAGTGAAAGTGAAGATCGGAGATAAGGTCTCAAACCAAGGGACACAATCTACTACGCACGCTTATCTCTAGTGATTGTCTGTTCGAATATGTTCTCTTTTTTATTTCCTATAAACAAATAGTAAGTTATCAACCAAACAATGTAACTATCACCAACATGCGGATGAACGTCCTTATTTAATCGATCGCTTTTAAATAAGAAATTATGATAGGCGCATGGAAGTTGCTTAAAAGGCCATGTTGGGTCAAAATTGCGAGAAATTTGACCTGTGCTCACATTGATTTGTTACGTAAATTTATGTATATAGGAAACGACAAAATCTCAAAACATATAGCTACGAGTGCCAAGGGGTATAACGTATTATTTCACATGGCTTGCGACGATTCCACAGCCCCCACTATCCTTGGGTTAATGGACACAAATTTGATTTCGAAACCAATATTTACTGACAGGAACTACGCTATACAAAAGCTCTTTAATAAACGTGCTTAACCTTTCTTGATCAAGTTTTTTTTTTTGCCGCAACCTCGATATCTTGTTCTAAATGACGTAATTTGCGGTACGAACGGGGAATTAGGAATGCTCATCTAATATCCATGAATATTCCCATTTGCATAAATATTTTTAGAGTATATTAGAGCTTTTACAATGAAGGTTAAAACAGGATTGCTTTTTAAAGACTGGCCACAAGTAGTAAAATTATACTGTTCAATCATTCTAACGTGCAAAGGAACCTTGGCTCCACACGTAAAGAATTTTTAACCAAATTTTAAGAAATAATTTAAAAGCTAATATAGAAGCCAGATTGTTGTGAAGTATATTACTAGGACTAACCTTGATGACCACGACCTTTTCATAATAATTAACGAAATTATAATTTACACGCGCCAAGGTCACAAGGAACGCTCTCGAAAGAAGATACCATTAACTTTTTCCAACACAACCAAAGCACGTATTTATCGAGTCAGTAACCTATATAAATATTACAAGTTAGCAACCTAAGCAAGCATTTGGTGAACTAGCAAGCAATGGCTGTTATGTTCTCATTCCCATTACTATAGAACATGCAGAAGTAAAAATTAATTTTGACATCATTAACTAAACCTTTGAACAATTTTCTGTCAGTAGGATACTAAAGGTAAAAATGGATACAAAAGAAGGTATTCTTGCTGGTAAAGTGCATGTTTTCACCTGGAAACAATTTGTTTCCAGGCAGTAAAGACTCCATAACAGAAATGAATTGTCTTGATACCCTGGAAGTCAACGACCCACAAGAACTCAATCGCAAAACCGCTCTGATGAAAGTATTGTTAGTTTAGGATTTCGTGTTCTAACCATTCTTATAACTCTAGGCCCTATGATGTCTCAGCAACCTTTCAAAAGGTTTTGTTTTAGTTCGTGAATAGTTTGTAAAGGATTTACAAAGGCCAATTCTTATGTTCCAAGTATCCGTCTGTGCGTTAGCCTAGAGAAGTTTTCAAGCAAAGTTGTGCAAACCGCGGTAACTGTAGTCATGCCTGAATAATTGTATCCATGGACATAATTAGAGGCCTAGATTAGATTTACAGGACATGACAACAAGTTTTTCAATGGAATATATTAAAATCTGAAGGACCTATGTAAGTGTTTGGGCAATAATGGCTTTATTTCTTTTTCTATTGACAATTTTGTAACGTTCTGGCCTTTGCCTTCTTCAACAAACTCCACTGCAAGTAGACACTTTAAGTTTATTATATTCACAATTATATATGTATGCAGAGGACATGATGTAGACGACAATGTGTAGATGACATGATGTAAATGACATGATGAAATGTAATGCCATTATAGTAATTGTTCTAAACCCCCTTAACATATCTGGATTAAGACTGTTACAGTATATTTAGTCCACGTGAAAGAATTGTCTTTTGCAAGTCTTGTTGTAGACAGCTGTCGGCAGCACCACTTTTTTTCAAAGTTAAGAGTTTACAGCCCCGATAGAACATACCAACTTTTATCTCCTCTTTGGATACTGCTCTGAAGCTTAGTGTGTGCAGAATAATTTTTATTGGTTGGCATCCGCTAAACCCTAATATAAACCAGCACTAGAAACTGACTTGTGGATGTGGAAAATAATGTTAAGAACTTCTTTCCAAACGAATTTAGTATATAGAATATTTTCAAGATATAAGCGTAAACTCTGTTGTTACTTCAACTTAATAAAATTACATGCTTTAATTGTTAAATATTGTGTGTGTTCTTATATATATATATATATATATATATATATATATATATATATATATATATATATATATATATATATATATATATATATATATATATATATATATATATATATATATATTACTGGAATTCATATTCAATATTTAAAGAACATTTAAATTTTTAAAGAAGCAAAAGAGCTCAATATTGTGGCAAGGTTTTTAAGTCCTCTGTATTTTGTCGCGACAACACATAACAACATTTCCTTGAATTAGACTTACGAACTGTTTTTCTTTCTGTCCCTGCATTATTTGGACGTGTTTTGTGGTCAATTTTGGAGAAAATATAATTTCCTCAGCGATGCTCTCTTGCATTTTGTTTCTCTGATGATGTGTTTTGATAATGAGTTAATGTAATTCCAGTCGAATTAAGGCTGCACTGGCGGCCAATTGTCCTTCCAGGAAATCGCTGAAAATCGCTGCAAAAGGTCAGGTCTTGGAGTCCTCTACCCCTAAATTATCCACCGCACCCACACCAGAAATCTTTCTTTAACACTGGACGTACTTCTTATTTCCCAGTAGAATTAGAGATAAAATTGAACGTATAATTTGCTTACAAGGATAACGTATTTTAAGCCCACCATTGACACAGATGCCTTTTATAGAGTATAAAATGTAGTTTGTTTTAATTTGCACTTTGTCGTCAGTTGTTGGTTTCCAATAAAACCCAGCAGACCAGTGGTGAAAGTTTAATTAACATCATGGTAATCTATCGACTGCATATGGTTGTTTCGGAGTCACATTAAATAAAATGTATCATCCTTTATCGTTAATTTTGATTATACAAACACTGACAAATCTTATGTTTATGAACAAGGCAAATGTGTTACATATGATGGTCAAATATTTTGATTTTTTTAATACATCCATATGACTAAACTTACTGGAATTTCGCTGTTTAAGATATGGAGTTCATTTGTAGTTGCAATAAAAGTCTATGATTGCACGTTTACATCTTGCCAGGGACAGAGTTCTTTGCTAATGCTTTTTCAGCCAATTTTGTACATGGCAATTATGTTATTTGGCCATCGATTTTTGTCATATAATAAGGTCTCGAGTAAAGGATGCAGCATTGCTTAAAATATGGGCATTTAGGAGGTCATGCGACTTCGTCAATGGAAAAGAACAGTTAGAAGGAGTGAATATTGTTTTCTCTTTGATGTAAATAACCGGTTTCTTTGTTGCTACAATAAAACTCATCGATTTCATTGTGTCATCTTGTCAGTGCCATGAGTCGCGGCTAATTCATTTGTCCAGTTCATTCGCCATGGACATTAAGTTATTTGGACACTGTTAATACTATAAGGTTAGAAATGGAGAATCGCGGTATCTAGCTTTTATTCGTTGATTGTAAACAATGCAAGGGCTATAGCCAAAATGAAACATCATGTATTCAGAAGACCCAGTAATGGAGATGTGGTAAGTGAGTTACATTTTTTTCGATGAAAAGGATAATAGGCATCAGAGGAGCGATTGATTGCTTTCGAAAAGAGACATTGCGAGCATACAAAGAAGTGGAATTTAAACAAATATGTGATTTTCTTCTCGACAACATCACTATTATTTATTAATATCATTTGACCAACATTCTTAAAGGAGCTAAGAAAGAGACAAGAATACAAAATTTGTTGTTTTTTTTTATAAATTTCTTTTTTAAAAAAAGGCATCGAAGATAATATTTCACTACTTGGATTCCACTAAATTTCTCATGTGAACCAGATTCACGTTTTAAGGAATGTTTGGTCCTACAATTAAAATCCTACATTTAGCATAAGGCACACACACAAAATATTATGTTTGGTAATATACATGACAAAAGTGATTCAATAATTCCTCAAAATTGGGACAATATTGCAGTTTATTCTTACGTTAGGAAGAATCGGTGTACCCAGCAGAAAATTGTGCATACTACTTTCAAAAACATATGGCATATGAACATATAATCCTCGATTATCAGAAAGATAATCTATATAATAATAAATGGAGAAAATTACTAAACTGGAGAATACATTAATTACATACTCAAAATAACAATTAATATATAATTAAAACAAATATCTTTTCATTCAGAAAATATTACCAGCATTTATACACCTATTTTTATAATTTCACACATTATTATATTTTTACGATAGGGAAAAGGGTGGGAGCAATTAGCAAAACAACATTCTTTATGTATATATTAGCTGTCAAATTAAACATTAAATGGAAGAGAGAAAACAGAATCAATGTCAGCTTTCTTGGCAGAGCGTTAGTGATAATGTCAATCGTTTCATCATTATACTGCAGGCTAAAATTCGGTATAATGGAGGCTAAGTTTCCACGATATTATCTATCTATATCGACGAAATTTTGGCACACTATCTGTAAATATTTATTCGAGGTGTAGTACACCGAAACCTGAGATGGGAAGCTTGAATGATTACGGATAAAAACTCCACACCCTGTATGCCAGTTTTGTATGTATCATTTTTCCAGCCTGCCAAAATATGTCAAGCATATTATTGAAAGCCTTGCGCCCCTAAGCTAGTGAGTTCAACCCAGACCACATTTGCAATGTAGATTTAAGGTACACTGACTCTGACGGGACACTGTGATATTATCAGCTAACAGTAGATAGACAAGGTCCTAGTAATTTAGCCTTTCGCCTAAAACATGGTTTTAACGATACACTACAGATACATGAGTGTTTTGTTTTCTACAATCAAAGGTGAAAAGTACATGGTTGCGTGCAGTTAACAATTTACAAGAAAGAAATTTTGTATCCTTCGGATCATACCAGTTTCCTGGAGTTATAAAGAATAATGTATTGTTTGACGATTTGCGGGTGTTGCTAAATTTTGTTTCAGAATATAGACATATGACTTCCCATTCACAAGTTTATACATAAACTACTAAAATAACACAAAGCATAACACAAATTTATGCAAACATTAGTAGTGAATGTGACTGTTAAACAAGATTTGAATTCAAAACCGGAAGAATGTTTTGTTTCCGTTCAGTGGGAAATGGAATAATCTGCATCCTGTCTTTGGTAAGGAAAAGTGAAACAGACAGCCACCGTTTCCTGCTGATGGTAGGTACAAACGGAAAATAAGGAACTTTCTATGGCACATTTCATCACAATGGACGGTTGCGATGGATAGTAAAGCCGGTCGAAGATATATTGCCCTATGCCTTTTTTTAATACCTTTTCGTACTTTCCACAGGGGTCTGATTATTTGTTTTTAAAAATACATATTTTCTAGGTTTTCTTCTTTGGTTATCATGGCTATATAAAAACGACCTTGAAAATCTTTGATATTTTTAAAAATATCTTTGAATTCCCTCATATTTGTGCATGATTGATGGTTGTGTTTTGGGTTATAAAATATATAGCTTGGTCTTAGTTTAGATGCACTCCTCACAAATAACTGTTATCTACAATTGGTCATTTTCATTTCCGATCCTTTAAAGGTAAATTGGAAAAGAATACAAACATCACACATAAAACATTGTATATACTTTATAATTCATTTTTACAGTTTTAGAAACTGGCATTGTCTTTTCTGGTAAAATTAATTTTCCTTATCTTAATGTATTTAATATTTGCTAAATTTAATGTGCTTTAGACTAGTTCAGACTAATTACGATTGGTTCCCTGCTTTTAAAAGTGCATAGCTTCCATATAATTTCTCTAACCTGTATGATAGCATTGTTTGTATTAAACTATATATATATATATATATATATATATATATATATATATATATATATATATATATATATATATATATATATATATATATATATATATATATATATATATATATATATATATATATATATATATAATGAGAACATTCTCTCCAATGCAAACTATTTCACCTTATACCGGCCACTCTCAGAAAAACATAGCAATTGTTGAGCGGAACCTACACATATTTTCGTTTTATCAGACGTCGAACATTTTGCGTTGTTATATATCGTTATGTTATCGGGAACATGCGTGTAGCACAATATGGCACCTAAATATACAAAATAACAATGCATGTAAAACGACCAAGTAAAGAGAAGCCATTTCAAAATTATCATCTTATGAATATAAATATGATTTATAACATTGAATTTAAACAAACTGATGAAGCTATGGGAGATTCAACTGTGTGGTTCCTTTCCGAGAAGTAAGGGGTTGACAATTTCATTTTCGTTGGCTGGGGAGGAAGAATATATCTGGCACTCAGATAGCGACTATTTGTGTTTTAAAGAAGAAACTATTTTATTTGAGGAAAAAATCATCAATATCTTGAGGTTAAGGAACAAAATACACACACACACACACACACACACACACACACACATACACACACACACACATACACACACATTATATAAATTGTCGGTCCCTCATTTCCTAAAAGACTGATAGCACTATTTAAATTGGAGAAAACTCATTACAACCATGACAGCTATACTTCAAACATATGTGTGACAGAGATGCATGTGATGCTATAGAAAAAAAGAAAAGAAATAAGTTTCGCATGATTTTCACTATTGTTCCTAATATCACTCACGTACCGTATTATAAAAGTTCAGTGTCAGTCAGAATGCACGTGATGTCACAATGTAAAGCAAAGCTAGGTAGCCTTTGTCTCTTTTACTGGTTTTATGTCTATTTAATGCACAGGCACATGTAATAATTAGTAAGCATTTTCACGTGACTTTAGTGCAATTATTAATCTAATGATTTCAGGACGCATTACTAAACCTGAAAAACAAAAACTACCAGATTTTATACATATCATCTCACATATATACATATTTGTTTGCGCGCTTGATTGCATGCTTTATTTTACTTTATTTATTTCTGTCTTTCTATTTATATCTTAATTTATACATTTGTCTATTCAGTCAGATAAAGATGTGCATAGCTTAATCATTACCGTTAACCTCTTCCTCTGACATATTAGGCGATGTTTATCCATATCGTTATATCCCATTCTTCCTAATGCTATAATAATAATAATAATAATAATAATAATAATAATAATAATAATAATAATAATAATAATAATAATGATAATGATAATGATGATGATGATAATAATAATAATAATAATAATAATAATAATAATAATAATAATAATAATAGTGGTCATTTGTAATATAAGCCTAATATACATGAAAATAATAATTATTGCTTTTTTGGATATATGTGAGATACACGTATATAATACACATTAATCAAACAAACGGATTTAAGGGTGACTATAAAACTTGTATGTAGCAAGACTTGTAAAAATAATAATAATAATAATAATAATAATAATAATAATAATAATAATAATAATAATAATAATAATAATAATAATAATAATAATAACAATAATAATAACAATATTATTATTATTATTATTATTATTATTATTATTATTATTATTATTATTATTAAATAAATTAAAACTAAGCATATTGGTCGAGTGGTCGAGCTTTTTTAATGGAATCAGTAAGCTAGATTTTGTTTTTGAATCCTGTTACCAGATAAAGTTAGAACAAATTCTCACCTATTTGAAAGTTTAGTATATCTAATTTCTCAAACCATGATCAATTTTTAGTCTTACACTTTTGACACACAATAATAACTTTATCACATTTTCTTTAAAACATTGAAATGTGTTCTCGCCCATCCCCTTTCTCTCTCTCTCTCTCTCTCTCTCTCTCTCTCTCTCTCTCTCTCTCTCTCTCTCTCTCTCTCTCTCTCTCTCTCTCTCTCTCTCTCTCTCTCTTCATAATTGTCGTCGTCGTTATCATCACCATTGAAAGTAAAATAAAAATAGGAATAATTGCTAAACACTAATTATACCCTGATATTTTCTCTCTATTTGCTCTCATCTCTGCCTTTACATTCCAAGTAACTGGATGTGCCTTCTGGAAACACTAAATTAACTGCCATAAATGAATGTATCTAAATGGAAACACCAAACTAACTGCCATAAATGAATGTATCTAAATGGAAACACCAAACTAACTGCCATAAATGAATGTATATAAATGGAAACACCAAACTAACTGCCATAAATGAATGTATCGAAATGGAAACACCAAACTGCCATAAATGAATGTGTCTAAATGGAAACACCAAACTAACTGCCATAAATGAATGTATCTAAATGGAAACACTAAATTAACTGCCATAAATGAATGTATCTAAATGGAAACACTAAATTAACTGCCATAAATGAATGTTTCTAAATGGAAACACCAAACTAACTGTCATAAATGAATGTATCTAAATGGAAACACCAAACTAACTGCCATGACAGTAACAAATTTATTTGTTATGTTCTTAGTAACAAGTGTTTGAACTCGAAATACTTCTATTTTACATCTGTATCAGGATTTCATCACTAGGATGCTGGGTTTAGCTTCTTTCTCCATTCAAACGTGCTCTTATTCATGAAAACATATTGAAGTCAAATACAATAATCGCAGCAAAATGTATACCCTTTATAAGTAATCTATTTGATAATTTACGACTTTAGCATTTTTACCCAGAAACGTATAGACTAGATATTAAGGAGTTGATTGTCTTTAAAAGAGTGAAGAAGAGGCGTTGGCTTTGTATTAATTTTGTTTTCCTACAGGTATTATATAACATTCGTATAAAGGAATATATATATATATATATATATATATATATATATATATATATATATATATATATATATATATATATATATATATATATATATATATATATAACACAACCTTAAGTATTCATTTTAATCTACAGAGTTAATAATAAGACTGTTAAAAAGGTTTACACCATTATTTTTTTAATTTTGTTGTCTTTCCTTAATACATTTTTGATAATAATTTGTAAAACGTCCAGGATAACCGCATACAATTTACAACACAATCACTCGTTTCATCTTCAGTTTAGAAATACAATTCACGTTTCAAGGAAACCACTAAAGGATTTGGCTCACAAAAATCAACGTATCTATTATTTGTACGCATGAGCACACTTAAGCACAATGGTAAACCGGTACTGATTCCAACCAAGAATCGAACTTACACCGCAAGAAAAACGCATTCATCGCCAAGATCTCGTCCTCCGCATTTTAATCCTCTCGGTCATGCTTTCATATATGTACAAATCTGGAAAAAGGAGGAAGAAATGGACCGAGGTGTAAAATTATAATTTCATGAGTATGCTTTGCATTTCTAAATAGAACTCCATTGAGTTTGTACATTAGGCTAGAAAGAATTTCCCAGCATATCGGTTCTCTTGGACTTTGAACCCATTCCTTCCATCTTTTTTCATTATGTTTGGCAGACGAGTGCACGGTCGAGTAGATTAAAGCTTTGATGTACAAGAGTTAAGCTATAAATGCGTTTGCTTAGGTTAGTATATCTCTCTAGATATTCGACTATTTTATTATTCTGAACTAATTACTTTCAAATAATCAAGCGTGGTATCCAGTGCTAGTGCTTGACATTTAATTTGACACACACACACAGACAGACGTGTGTGTATGCAAAAGTATTTTCTTTGTTCAAATCAAATAGCAGATAACAAGCTTCACTAGAGATTAAATTAACATTAAATGATGCATGCCTTAAAGTAATTTTTGAACAAAGAGATTTATAACCTATTTATGTTTGTGTACGATGCGTCAGTTATGTCTCAATAATTTACTAATGTTATTTTATTACTTTATTGATTTTCCTTGTAAGAAAATCACTGTTACTTTTTGATAGTTGATAAAATATTTTGGGATTTTATAAACCGATTCAGAATAAAATATATTTTCTCTCAGATAGTTATCCTTCGAGACTGATTTGGGCAAAGTGCACACATTTTTTTCAATTACAATACGTTTATAATGAATAAACATAAAATTGTCGCAGTATTTGACTCAAAATACACACACGTCTGTCTGTGTGTGTGTCTAATTACAGCATTTGCGGGGGAAAATGAATACATTTTTTTATTCAAATATTATTTTATTATTGTTGCTCTGTATAGTTCATAATATTGACAAAATTACTCTGCAGAATTACTGTTTTCTACCTCTAAAGGTATTTACTGTTTAGTTTACATTTATTAGCAACATCCATGAAGATCTTTTCTCTTCCTCAAAGTGATACTTACAACCAGAACTTAATTTTTGAATGCTCCAACAATAATAGAAAGGCATGGGCGAATTTTAAATGTAATATTCGCATTGATAACCATTGACGTTCTCAATAACTAATATTCTACTTAGATTACCTTTATAGATCCTTCTAAATGAGTTACAAGATTTCCATATCAGCGGGAATAGTCATAATACAGTCAACCATCTTCGATATGTATGTCAATTTTAACCCGTTCTAAATGAAACAGACACATATAAATTTCCTACACTGGTCAATTTCAATGGAAATTGCACTTATTTCTTCTCTAATAAAGTCAGAAATTAGTGGCAAAAGCTTCCGGAAAATTTTGTTGATCTAAGTAATACATCACGAATCGATTGTTTTCCTTCGGATTTGACATTGCTATCGAATGGAATGCATTCTGTATATTGCTACGTGTACTGAATATCACTAACAAAGCCCAATCCACGTGGCACATGTACGGTTTTTAATGCAATAGTATTATCCATTTAACTGACTTAAAGAATAAAGTTTATAGCGTTGCAGTATAGGGAGTATCTTAAATGGTTTTCTAGTGTATCTTTACAAATTGATACAAATTGATTTCTTTTTATCCATTTGTTGGTGTTTATGCCGTTGCCATTGCATTTGAAATGCTTGTAAATAAATGATTCTCCACGTCTATCAGAGAATATCTCTGATGAATTGAGCCCCTACATGACGGAATATTAGCTGTTCATGTGACGACGGAAAATTTTTCTACCAATTTCTCTAGCAGATGATTATTCGTTATAGTATTCACGATGTACAATTTAAAGAAAGTTTTACTTTTTATTTAATAACATAAAATGGAAAATTATTTTTTTTTAAAAAAGAAAGATTATTGACTGTGTGCACGCTATTTTACTTACAAGTATGAATTTCTACAAGTTCGTATCTTTAGAGGTGAATGAGTTTGTATCTTCTTAGATGTGTATGAGTCTGTATCTTTATATATGTACGAGTTCGTATATATATATATATATATATATATATATATATATATATATATATATATATATATATATATATATATATATATATATATATATATACATATACATATACATATACATATACATATACATATATATATATATATATATATATATATATATATACATATACATATACATATACATACATATATATATACATATACATATACATACATATATATATATATATATATATATATATATTAGCTTTTTACGTGTTCATATCTTTGAATGCGTATGGTTTTTATCTTTGAATGGGTGTGAATTTGTATCTTTATATGTGTATGAGTTTGTAGCTTTTTACGTGTAGAAGTCTACGTCTTTATATGTGTATGTGGTTGTATCTTTATATGTGTATGCGGTTGAATCTTTATTTGTGTATGTTAGTTGTATCTTTATTGTGTATGCGGTTGATTCTTCATATGTGTATGTAGTTGTATCTTCATATGTGTGTGCGGTTGTATCTTTACTTGTGTATTGTATCTGTATATGTGTTTGAGAGCATATAAATATTATTTTGGGAAACTGTCATTAATAAGGAATTTAATGAGGATAGGATTTTATGATTTTGTTTAAGTTTTTCAACTAGAGTTCAATGAGCACACAGGAAAGAAGGAAGTTCTTAAGCACCAATATAATAGTCCACTATAGAGCATATTTTCACAGAACATTGATTAAAGGAACATTGATTCCATTCAAATTTCATTTAACATTTTGCATAATAATGCAATAACATTATTTCTATTCATTTTCGTTGAATATTTTTCATTATTAAACACTAATAATATTTCAATTTGATTTTTATTGAACAGTTTGTTTTATAAAATGTAAGATTATTTCCATTCTTTAAGCTGCAATTTGTGGACAGTATCTCTCCCACTTGAACATCTAGACTAGACTAGAAAAGCAAATCTCTATATTGGTTAAAAACGAATCTGCATAATGTTTATTATTGAAAGAAATAAACAAGTTGTTCCCATCGTTTTTCACCGAGATTCAATTATTGTAACAATAGAGGTGGTTAAAGGGCAATAAAAAATATTTCCCGATATGATTTGTGATTGTTATTTGAGAAACAATTCTTTCTCCAAATGGAGTGAACACTCTACTTGTCAAATTCACACGTTGAGAATTCTCTATTTATCATAAAAGTCTTCATTTCTTTAAGTAAAAACATGAAACATTCCTTTTCATATAGAGCTAAATGACAATGCTCAGTTATATTTAAAGAAAAGGTAGTTTATATTCCTGATGGACCTAGAATTAACATTCAAATGTGCTCATATCGACTCATCATATTAGTACTATGGTACATGGATCAATTGTACTGATCATATTAACACTATGGTATGTAGATAAATTTGACTAATCATATACATGGAATAATTAAATTGATCATGTTAGTATTATTGCACATGGATCGATTCGACTGATCATATTAGTACTATAGCACATGGAAGGATTTGACTGGTCATTTTAGTACTTTGTCACATGGATCAATTCTACTGATCATATTAGTACTATGGCACTTGGATCGATTTGACTGATGGTATTAGTACTATGTCACATGGATCAATTCAACTGATCATATTAGTACTATGGCACATGAATCAATTCGACTGATCATATTAGTACTATGGCACTTGGATCAATTCGACTGATCATATTAGTACAATGGCACATGAATCAATTCGACTGATCATATTAGTACTATGGCACTTGGATCGATTCGACTGATCCTATTAGTACTATGGCACATGGATCAATTCGACTGATCATATTGGTACTATGGTACATGAATCAATTCGACTGATCATATTAGTACTATGGCACTTGGATCAATTCGACGGGTCGTATTAGTACTATGGCACATGGATCAATTCGACTGATCATATTAGTACTATGGCACATGGATCAATTTGACTGATCATTTTAGTAGTATGGCACATGGATCAATTTGACTGATAGTATTAGTACTATGTCACATGGATCAATCAATTCGACTGATCATATTAGTACTATGGCACATGAATCAATTCGACTGATCATATTAGTACTATGGCACTTGGATCGATTCGACTGATCATATTAGTACTATGGCACTTGGATCAATCGACTGATCATATCAATACTATGGCACATGATCAATTCGACTGATCATAATAGTACTATGGCACATGAATCAATTTGACTGATGGTATTAGTACTATAGCACATGGATATATTCGACTGATCATATTAGTACTATGGCACATGGGTCAAACGAGCTTAAATACAAAAATAAGGAGCAGAAGACAGATGGGTCAAACATGACCATAAGTGTCATCCTCGTTAAGAAAGTTTATTATTATTATTATTATTATTATTATTATTATTATTATTATTATTATTATTATTATTATTGTTATTATTATTATTATTATTATTATTATTATTATTATTATTATTATTATTATTATTATTATTATTATTATTATTATTATTATTATTATTATTATTATTATATTATTATTATTATTATTATTATTATTATTATTATTATTATTATTATTATTATTATTATTATTATTATTATTATTATTTTTATTATTAATGTAATGCTCATTTTCATGGTAAAATTCATATCGAAATGATGTAGTTATTGTTCGATGTAGATTATAAAATGTATTGGATGTCGGGATAATCTCGCTATTTACGAGGTTGAAAAACCACAAAAACTACAAATTGAGGGTGATGTTAATTATTATTGGACTGCCAGTATAGTCACGAAAGAAATGATGTTGATATTCGAGCTAAGGAGATTTATATTTGGAACCTTGGTTTTAGAGTATGAAATAGCAAACAAGGCTAAGAAAACTGCACATAATATAAAATTAAATATAAAGCACGGTCATTTACGTGTATTTCTGATTTCATTGTATGGTGGAAATATTAACTACAATTTAAGAAGTGACAAAGATATAAAAGAAATACTAACGACGATTCACTTTTCTTTACTTTTCTTAGTACAATAATTCCTTGGATGATTTCCCTCTTCGAACAAGAGAATCCACATAAATATAGCCATTAAAGCTAGAAGCAAATTACTTTCATACCAAAATGAGGCCAAATATAATTTTTTCAACTCATATCGAGTCAATTTCACACATACTAATAATGTAAATCGTTTAAATGGAATGGGGAAATTTTATTGCCTACACAATCTACTAAACATATTGCTGAAAACGTTATTAAAGTAGTGACAATTATATTTATTCTCACATTAATCATTCTCTCTCTCTCTCTCTCTCTCTCTCTCTCTCTCTCTCTCTCTCTCTCTCTCTCTCTCTCTCTCTCTCTCTCTCTCTCTAACTCTCTCACTCTCTCTAACTGCTAGGGATTAGGTTGAGGGGGAGGCTATGGCTTGAGGACAAGGCGAAGACGTTACTGTCGTGAACTTTACTTTTGTGTAGCTGAACTTTTAATAGTATCCTTAGTCTACCTTTGTCATTTTCTTCCCAAAACTTATATTAAGACAACATACATACAAATTGTTTTATGTTGCAAAATAAGAGGCAGCCCTAAAGAAAATTGCCCATGGTTTGTCATAATCATCATGTCGCCACTGCTTTCTCTCTCCCATCTCTCCCATTATCGATTTTTAGGTTGTACATCACCGAACTAAGTAATTGTTATGTTCATTGTGATATCTTGGGTATTGATAATTTATGTTGGTGCTTTTTATGCATAACAACTGTAAGAGCCTATACAACTTTAGATATTAGCATATGGCCATTTTCAACAAGAATCAATATAATAAAAGAATTGGAATAAACTCCTAAAATATTTTGTCTGAAATACACAGCATCTGCTTGTGTTTTACGTAATAACATAAAGAAGACTTTTAGAAAAAATATAGAATTGTTTGCTAACTGTCAAACTTCAAAAATTATAAAATAATAAACGAAAGAAAATTTAAAGCCAATCCAGACATTATACTAATTTTGATGTTTTAACCTGCAAGATTTCAGATTTACACAGTACCAAACAACCCATCTGACCGACCGTTCAAGTTAACATGCTTCCAGCTGCGCGTGAAGACATTTTGATCAATCAGAGCGTTTGATTGGATACATGCCAGTCATTCTTGATTTTAATTGGCTACATTTAATAAGGCATCGACCAGTGAAATTGATTAATTACAACCACTCGCTGTTTTTTCCGGAGCCTTAGTCTTGTCGATTTCAGGGCGATTATTTCGCTAATTTGGACAACTTTCCACGAAGCTATTGGCGATTTTATATTTGAGTGTTGGCATTGTTTCCTTGGTCTGCTTTTGTTTCTAGCAAAATAATATAGAATAAGGAAAGAACGAAGAAAGAAACAAATGGTGTCCATTTTTTAAGAAGCAGTTTCTTATTTGTATATTAAATTCGGGAAGAAAAATGATGTAGTGCAATTATTTATGTTGCATTTGAAACTATATATATATACTTGCTAATCGCTAAGTATTATCTACTTCGACATAAACTAGTTAACCATTATATAGTAACAAGCATTCCTAAACTATATACGTTTTCAATGGGCTAGTGTAGACGCAGGACACTTCCTAATATCAGCAAGAACACGTATGTATGTATGTATGTATGTATGTATGTATGTATGTATGTATGTATGTATGTATGTATGTATGTATGTATGTATGTATGTATGTATGTATGCATGCATGCATGCATGCATGCATGCATGCATGCATGCATGCATGCATGCATGCATGTATGTATGTATGTATGTATGTATGTATGTATGTATGTATGTATGTATGTATGTATGTATGTATGTATGTATGTATGTATGTATGTATGTATCAATCTCTTTCTCTTTATATATATATATATATATATATATATATATATATATATATATATATATATATATATATATATATATATATATATATATATATATATATATATATGTATGTGTGTGTGTGTGTGTGTCTCTCTCTCTCTCTCTCTCTCTCTCTCTCTCTCTCTATATATATATATATATATATATATATATATATATATATATATATATATATATATATATATATATATATATATATTGGTAATGCGTGCTTAGTCGTGACGGTATATGGGTTGGTGCCTCCAGGCAAGGCGATGGGTGCCATTTACTCGCGGAACTGGGTTAGAAACTCGGTAGAGTACGAATTTAATTTCTCTAACCTGCATGATAGTATTGTTTGTATAATTATATATATATATATATATATATATATATATATATATATATATATTTATATATATATATATATATATATATATATATATATAGATAGATAGATAGATAGATAGATAGATAGATAGATAGATAGATAGATAGATAGAGAGAGAGAGAGAGAGAGAAAATAGTAATAAATAAGAATATAAAGTCTGAAAACAGGAACAACCAGCGTCAAATCTGTGTAACTTATTAATTATCAGGGTGGCAGGACAAGTATTTCTGATTTATTGTAAATACTTTAATCAAGATACTACTACATATTACTTAGATGTATTGTTTTTAAATATAATATAAAATAAATTCAAATTATGTCCAAGCTTACAAACAATTACCGAAACTTCCAGCCAATTTCACCCCTTAACTTATATATAAACCAAGCAAGGTCCATTTTGTGCTTAAAAGCATAATATGTATATACTGAAATTATACACCTTTAATATATATTTCAAACGGTTCATCGAGAGAAATTCTGTTTTCTTTGAATACGCGAAGGACACAAGATATGTGGGTTACGAGCAATGAAAAGGTAGGTGATAAATCAATGCCTTGCACACATTCAAAGACATATACTGGCTCTCTCTCTCTCTCTCTCTCTCTCTCTCTCTCTCTCTCTCTCTCTCTCTCTCTCTCTCTCTCTCTCTCTCTCTCTCTCTCTTCCCACTTTATTGCAGTTACCGTATTTACGTTAATCGGGGAGCAAATGTGACTCAAGACTTAGCAGGAGAGACTTAGGACCCAAAGGGCGTGGGTTCGAATCATTCCATTGGACTAGCCTGGGTCACCATCTTTGGTGCGTCATTTGGCAAAACACTTTACTGCAAATGTCTCCGCACTTTGTTCCAGAGCCATAAAGCGGTTCTGCATCAGATTGGATCCAAATACAATCATTAACAAGAATTTCCTATTCGTGGGTAAAACCCAGTTAGTTTACAAACAATAATTTATGTCACCAACGGACCACTGTTTGTTATTTTAGGAGAAAGAAGAATGTGAGAAACCAAATGGCAAGAATGTTATTATATCTTTAGATAATGACGTATCAAATTCCTTTCACAGTCGATCTTGCTTTTTGTGGTTTCTGAACGCGACAAAGAGTCTAGCACAAGTGCCTCTCAAATTCCTCTGCTGGTCCCCATCTTTTTTATCATATCATATTCGCATCAGTTACTTAGAAAAGTAAACATTAGGGAGGGAGAAACAGTTAAGCCAATTCGTATCCATTGTTAGTTCTCACACAAGGCATATCTTTACATAGGAAAACGAAAGAAAAGATAATAAAACTATTTCTGTGGCAAACGTTTTCTTTTTCAGGGTTCTGATATTTTTCTTTTCCAGTCGTAATGTCAGATTTAAAGTCTCAAAAATATAGGGTTAAAACTGACCAATTTCATATAGTAAAGGTGACTGCTAAATTAAGAACCATTTTTCACATTGTTTCCTTTTCGCTTTATTTTTTTTTTTAATTTGCTTTCTATGATACCAACTTCATAAAAGTGAAGGTGGTCAGATGTATTTTCTTTTTATTTTACATACATTTGTACGTCGATATCCTTAAAAATACAATTAATGGGGTAAATAAATTGTTCTAACTCTCACATGTCATTGGGTCCGGTATTTGGCTTCGGGTTATAATTGCAGGGGCAATTCAAACAAAATTCCGCCCATCCTCTCCAAAATAGTTGTTCGACATGTTTAATGTCAACACACTGTATTTCATACACAACCTTCGACAACAATGATTTTGTTCTATAATGTGAATTCATTATTTTTTCGTACGGTATATCCGTATATGTTTCGTCAATAATTCAAACCATGAATTTAAATTCTCCACGAATAGCGTTCAGCGAAAGTAAAAGGTCCACTTCCCCAAACATTAATTGACACACAGTCCAAAATTAAATCACTTTATGGCACAAGAAAACAAAACAAACAGCCACGCTAAAACTTCTACGTTACTCTTGGGATAGGTCTTTGAGGGAATTATAATGTTGCGTGGAAATCTTTTGATCACTTGGCGCACACTTGGCGCAGTATAACTGAATTAGCTGACTGGTAATATATATTAGACTCGGTTTTCTAGAATGATTCACAAATCGGCAGGCTATGGATCAGTTATATTAACTTTTAACGATTCAACATATAAATCAACATATCAAACATTATATGTTGTCACCTGCCAAGTTGCCCATCATTTTTCCTTCAAATGTTTTAATGCTTTCTGGTTTGTTTATTTAGAGTATAATGTATCCAGCTGATTACTTGTATCTGTCCACTTGTTCTACCGAGTTCATGCTAAGTTTAATTTTCACAAATACCTTGTGGATTAATATTACTTATAGTGTGATAACAATCCTTCCACATTGTGCTTATAACAGATATACTACTGAAAATTACAGTAATTACGTCCATCAAGTCATTAATCTTATTCAATCACATCCCTAAACTTATGTGCGTCCTTTAAGTCTTTCGGATAGAATATTCTTCGACCAGTAACCATTCTTCAGGAATGATCCATAATTTGATAAAAACGTTACAGCCTTCAGACGATGTTCGCAAGGGACCCACTGTCATGTAAATTTTGCCTGATCTGTGTGTAAAGTCGTGTGTTTCCGTGTCAATTTGACGTCGTGACGCTGTCGTGTATTGTAGCATTATCACACCCAGGGACATGACATACAAAGCGTAGGATACAAATTAAATTGATAAAAGCAATGCCTAGAATGACAATTTATAAAGCAGGCACAAAGCAAAATAACCCTATGAAACTTAAACAAATCTAAAGGAAGAAAACCAAAAGAAACAAAGAATACTAAGACTACGACAGGCATTAGAGGGTTATCTATTCCACATGCAAGTAACTGTAGTATTTTTAGGAAGATCTTTATTTAGTACATATTTCAAAATGAGACAATGAATTATAATAGTGGGCGATACTACATTTTTCGCCACGGTGGCGATATCATGTTTGAAACTACATTTTTCAATTTATTTCTTCTTAACTATACTGAAAATTGCCCTGAAACATTGCACACGGATTCATTCCATATGTAATTGGTTCATGATGAAAATGGTTCCGCTGTGTCATATAAGATGGCCGCCACAGTATATACTTTGAAAATATCGTTATCGCTACTTCTTCTGACCTGATAGTTATATCAACATTGATATATAAATGTTGCCAATCTGATGTCCAATATGGCTTCATGGCAGCCATCTTGAAAATCGTGTTATCGCCAGTCCTTTTGTATGGATGGTAATTTCAACATGGTTTGTCACTAAAGGATTCCGTAAGATATATAGTTGGCTCAGAACGAGATCTGGTAACCAATATGGCTGACATGACAAGTAACTTGCTACTCTTCCTAAAAGGATGGTTGTAAAAGACGTCTTATGGCGTTAAGCTTGTCGTAAATAAACATGGTGCGTATCTGACATCCAGTATAGCCATTATCACAACCCTGCTTGAACAGAAGATATATTGACCAGACTTTTTTTTATACCAAGTTGGTCTGAAATGAAACTTGTGCCGTTCTAACGTCCAATATGACAGTCACACTGAAAATCGATTATTGCTACTCCTCCTCGCAAATGCTATATCAACTTGTTTTTTTTTACCAATAGATTTCTTATGACACCTAGTTGGTCCTAAATGAAAATGGTTCCAGTCATATATCCAATATAACTGCCACGAACACCGTCTTAAAATCTTGTTGTCTTTACTCTCAAATTATAATCATTATGATATGATGTTTTCACCAAAAGACCGGAACTAACGTCTATTGTGATCGAAATGGAAACGGTTCCTAGCCAACATTCAATATTTATATCACATCAACCAATTAGAAAATCTTGTTACTACTGAAGAACATCAGATAATGTTTCAACACTCTACAGTTACAAGGAATAAATAGTCTTATCTTGAAAATCCAGTAAATTTCCTTTTGTCTAGCAGGGCCACTTTTTTCCAGTGACTCATGTTCATAATTAGGTTCCTATATGAAACATGGAAACTGTCACTGGCTGAATTTACGTGACCGTTGCTACGTGTCAAACATACAGTATTGTATACTAGTGATACTCTACATCAAATCGCACACATTTCTTTGAAGACAAAAATGTCATGTTTGCATATAGTAAAAAAAAACTTTATCAGTGGCGATTTGAACTAGCATCAAAATAGATACATCAGGCGTTGATCAGTGTTGACTGTAAACCGAAATTAGATGTTGATCAATGTTGATTGTAAAATTAAATAGATGAGACTCGAAAAATGGCTACAGCATCTGCTACTGAGCTAGACTGCAAACTTGCGAAGGCCATAAAGAAATCCACACATGAATGTAGAAGTAAAGAAATTTAAGAAAAAAAATCCTTACAAGGAAATCGAAGTTATTAAAATATGTTGTTTCATGATACTAGGCTCTGAATTCTGTCAAACACATCAGCTCGATGATATTTCTACATTACCCCACCACAACAGCAATAATCAAGGTGTGAAAAGTGTTTTAAGGATTCTCTTTATTTTCCTACGAGTACAGTAATTATTTGGGCAAGTACAATAATTATTTGCATGAGTACAGTAATTATTTGGACAAAGTACACAGTTGGAATTAGATGTACACGCTAAATTTGTATAACGTCGCTGCCACAAAATTATTGCGAATTGTAATCTTTTGTACTGCAACTATTATGCATTAGCAATTACTGGATATCTCGATGGAAATAAACGGTTTTTGATTTTAAAAATATATGATGAAAAGAATATATAGGTTTCGGAGTATATATATTTAAATATTTCATTAGTGAAGTGGAAACATTTTTAATTGTCACTCATAGCTTTGCCACACGTGACGATACAATGTTGAAAGATATTCTATGGATTTCATTATCATTATAGATTACAACATTTAAAATTGCTAAACGCTGCAGACGTATTAGATAAAACAAGTAATCATTTTGAATAAATGTGTGCCCTTGCATGAGTACTACGTCAAAGAGATTTAGAAACGGGGTTCACATGTTCCGCGAGGCATTCGTTTTAGATCCAGAAATATCTAAACTGGGTAGATAACGCTACAGTATTTTGCTATTTATTAAATGGTAAAGTCCGTCTGCATGCTTACGACCTCGATATATTTTATTTTGTGTCGAGTAGGTCGAATACGTTGGATAATACGCGTGTTATATTAATTATGTCAAATATTGAAACTTGGTTTGGTGTCAAGTTTTATACCACCGCAAAACATGTCGGTCATTTACATGGAGCAGTTGAAGTAACCTTGCACAAGGACACACCACCGTAACAGTCTCAGTATAATCCAATAGAAAGATGTGAACTCGCACTCTTTAAGCCGCGAGTCAAATAGTTAAAAAATTGCCAACATTTGTCATCTTTTACGACATTTAATATGGCGCATTAAGTAGTTATTGTTATATCCAATCCCGTATGGATCAAATATTAACAAACAAAATACAAATATTGAAACGAAAACAATTTGTATTAGGATTTTAAATTAATAATGTCTAGTTTTATCGGTGTGATTTGGAACAAAAGAAAACACTTTCTTCAAGTTTTGTTAATACATGCACATCTGAGTTAAAAACTGCTATTCTATGTGCATGCACAAGGAACACGTCCATTACAAATGGAAAAATAAACACATTAAAATGGTTTTGAACGAAATAGCGGGAGGGGGATTTCAACTGAGGATAAGATAAATATTTGTTGACCAAAAAATATTCCAGCTATGATTTTTCAAAAATGGTAATTGTTTCTAGTCTTTTTTTTCCTGAAAAAGGACTGTACATTTCTTGGCTGATGAGGGCACGTTTTGGGACACAAAAGAGCATAAATTCCCTAAATTACTGAATCTAAGTGATGAAAAACTTATATTAATTTGGTTTCTTTTTCAGATAGTGTCTACAGGCTTTTGAAAGCGAAATCTAATAGAAGTTCAGGGGTAAGTCTTTCCTTATTCTCAATGATCGTTTATAAACAATGTCATGTATTTCTATCTTAGCGCAGTATCGTAGCAAGATATTCATTGACTTTCACGAAACTCAAATATGTCCCATCCCCAATGACAAACCCAGTCTGAGGTAATTTGGGTCCGGTGGTTGTTACAACACTGCAGTTATGTCATGTTCTTCTCCACACGCTCTTGATATGCAGTAATACCTTAGCAGGATAGTGTCCGTTGTTTTAATGATCAAGACATAAGGATGACATTGAGAAATAGGAGTTTTGAAACATTTGTATTTGTTTACTGTTTTGTGCATTATGACATGTCAGTTGTCCTATCAAAATTGAAATTACTATTATAAAGTCCATTATATAAAGTCATCATGTTGACTTTTCAGTTGTTTTTATGAGCACGTGAGTGTGAGGTGCTCACGTTGAACATGTGCGTGAGGAAAAAAGAAAGAAAGATGTTGGCTGCTTATTTTAACTACACTTTCAGGACTTTGTTGACTATATCTTGCCTAAGAAATGCAAATTACGTGTCTTTACAAGTGAAAGAAGATGAGGACTGACCTAGTCGTGTCACAAACTTGCTACCTTTGGCTTGCGAGTCCAACATTTATTTTAAATAAGACTACCACACCCGAGTTTGGTTTGTCAGAGAGAGAGAGAGAGAGAGAGAGAGAGAGAGAGAGAGAGAGAGAGAGAGAGAGAGAGAGAGAGAGAGAGAGAGAGAGAGAGAGAGAGAGAGAGAGAGAGAGAGAGAGAGAGGTTTTCATCATGGTCATTAAGCATCAATATTGGCTGAGAAGTCCGACGAGAGAGAGAGAGAGAGAGAGAGAGAGAGAGAGAGAGAGAGAGAGAGAGAGAGAGAGAGAGAGAGAGGTTTTCATCATGGTCATTAAGCATCAATATTGGCTGAGAAGTCCGACGAGAGAGAGAGAGAGAGAGAGAGAGAGAGAGAGAGAGAGAGAGAGAGAGAGAGAGAGAGAGAGAGAGAGAGAGAGAGAGGGGTTTTCATCATGGTCATTAAGCATCAATATTGGCTGAGAAGTCCGACATAGAGAACATATGTTGATCACCAAAAACAGGATTGTTTAGAAATTTAAGTAAACAATTTTGAAACTGATACGAATGAAATAATGCCCTAGCCAGCGAACTTCAAAGCTCAATACATTTATTATGTATTGTAAAGTTTTAAAACTTTGAAATTGAATTAGTAGTAGTTTATTAAGTAGGTATTTATTAATGTATTGTTTACTTAAAATGTCTTATTAGATACATTCATATTTCTTCAATTGAACAACTACTCGCTGTCTAGAGTCTGACACTATATAAAATCCGATATATTAATAGTAAATGATGAAGTTCTATGTAGGAACAGACAAAGGGTAAACGATGTAAGCACCAAATAATGGAAAAAATCTAATAAAATTAGAACATAATAAAAAAACACTTGCTTAGATGTCATAGAAGAACGCGAAGCATAATAGCTTTGAGATCACATGTAAAATGGTATAAGACAAAATATTCCTATTTACAAAGGCTAAAGTATGATCGTGGCGTGTACATACCGGTCTGCTGTTAAAAACGTGCCTAATAGCATGGTGGTGACTTACCCTGTTCTTAAAAGGTAACAATCCCAAGTTGCTGCATAATTGCAGACAGTGTTGTAATTATTTCAATAAATAATAATAAGTAGAAAGTCTTTAATTGTTTTAAATTATTAGAGAAACAATATTTTAATTTGGATTTCAACAGTTAGAATGTCGTTTATTATATTTCCATTTTCAGAAAATACGTATTTTACAGATAATATTTAAGTTTTTTAAATTATTTTCACATTGTTTACTATATCATATAGCGACAACTCATCCTCATCATTAATATTTCCCAATTTGTATAAATCTAAATATCTAATGTTGAAACTTTGCAAATATGCACTGTACAATAATATTATCATTATCATTTTGTAAAGCTTGATTTCTATTTTAAAATTTTTACTATATCACTTGTTGCATATATGCGTTCCAAATGTATCAGGCGTAAGGCAATCAAATACATTAAATTAGATTATATATTAAATTTATTCTTTCTTTGTTTTTCTGGTTTTATATTCTGGGTTCATTGTTTACACGTAGTTGATCCATCAATCGACGGCCTATGACACTTTCTATTCTATTTCGTTCTTCAGATGCGTATGAAAGGTTTATTTTAAGATTTCGTTAACAAATAAAATCGTTAAAGTCAATCATAAAACATTATTTCTTTCTAAAATAATACTTACGATATGTGAGAATATTTACCGTGGTTTTATTTTTGCGCCTTTGCTTTCTAGTGGTAAGACGCAAAACAGTTTTACCACCTGAAAAAAAAATAGTTAAACCATTTGTTTCATCAGTTTCCAAAGTAATTAACTTTAAACACGTGAAAATTTGAAAGATCTGAAAACTTTGCAAGAATTTACAAGTGCGGAAATGTCGCTTTATATGGTTTATGGCTATATCTTAACTGCTTGACATTTACAGTTGACATTATAGCTGCTTAATGCAAAACAATGTTCACATTTATAAAGCAAATTGGAAAAGTAGGTAAAAATTTGCCTGATCATGATCTATATATATATATATATATATATATATATATATATATATATATATAGATATATATATATATATATATATATATATATATATATATATATATATATATATATATATATATATATATACGAAAGTATTAAAATCGGCCTTTATAAAAGTGTAACGTTAGCATTTTCGCACATTTTGGATAGTTTTTCTGTTCAGTAATTTCTACATGATCCTTTCGCTATTGGATACTGACATAATGACGATTTTTGCTTAACTATGACTGCAAAACCCCACAGTGTGTGAGGACAAAATCATTATGAGTATTTTTGACAATAGCTGCATGGGGTCGAATATTTTATCTATAAAAAGTCCAGATATTGCCAACAAATTGTCATTCCTCAGTGGGAAACGTACTAGAGTCATATAATTTCAACTGTTTAAGTCTACATTAATAGACGGCTCCTCACCTTTACTTGGCAATAGATGTCGCCAGTGTCTTTCAAACTTGATGGTACGCTGAATCGGATACAAGACTTTACCGCCCATTGACAGCAAGGCATTCGTATAGTTTGAAAAAGTTGTTTGTTCAAAGATAATTTATTCAAATCGTGGAGTGTTATTCTACAACATTCGTTTATCTAAGTTACAAAACTTCTCACAAGTGAACGGATGACGGGTGATAGGATTAAATCTAACACTTCAACATCTCTCTTGAATGATAGACATTTTGAAAGTAGCTGTTGTTATGATTCTAAAGGTGCGAATCATAGCACCGACATTCTGTCGCATCATTGAGAAGATTTTACATTATATGTTTCTTACATATTGACATAACAATAGAAGGGCCTGTATAATCGTGCCAGCGACAAACGGGGGCCATACAGAATAAGAAAGAATGAATAGATTCAACTTTATTGTGAGGAACATTTTGAAGTGTGGACATGATGTCTCCAGCAATGTTGACGGCAGGAAAAGAACACTCCAGTCTGCATGCATTATTTATGAGCGAATCCCAGCTAAGCCTGAGTCATTTTATTTACATGATATATGAGCATGACTTCTCTGTTGCGAAAACAAATAAAAAAAATTGTATCTCAATCAAAATAAGCTGATCTTGGGCTTATGTTCCTGATCTTTTAATAAGCATCTCGTGTTAAAATTACCGTTTCCGCTCGAATTCGTGAATTTGAAAGCACAGTTGTTAATTAATTCCTTATACTATTACGATCTGGTGAGTCACAAAAACGGTTGAAAATATCTCATTTAATTCCATTCTTTCATCTTCTGGACAATTGAAGTTCAACTAAGCTTAGATGAATAATTTTGATTTTTTTTCCATACGGGATGATGTTCAAGTTAGCACTTCTGATAAGTTCAGAGAAACTCATCAAAAATGAAATCTTATTGGTAAGAATCTAGACTGCAAACTATTTAAAAACTTCTGAGTCAGAATCCTTTTTACTAGCTTTGGTACTATATATACTTTACATGAATGATTGCGTACCGGTAATAGATATACATGAAATTTATTTAGTCGACGGAAAGAAAAGCAAAACACTGTCAGTGGCGTTAGCATTTGTAAAATCGAAACTACGCTATTTCATTGGCAGCTATGAGAATTCATAGAAAATTCAAAACCCTCGTTCCATGAGAAAGCATTATGTAGCTCATAAATCTTTTTCTTGTATGTTTGTAAGACGAATATTTAAGCCAGAAACAGTGATGTAAATGAGAAAACAACAAACCACCATAATACAGTAATGAACTGCCCATATGGATACATTTGTATTGTCTGACATAAAACTACAAGTTTGACAATGCTACATTGCGGTGAAAATGGTCGAACAATGAGCGTAGATGCGATTGTCGTAGCTACTTTGTGTTAGACGGGATAGCGACACAAACATACAGATGATATAGTGTAAATCATAAATAAGAAATCAGTGAAACCTTGTAAATATATGTGAGGTTTAAAGATTCTACACTTATACAACTAATAAACATTTATTAGCAGAAGAGTAAATTAACCAAACTAACTAATCGGTCACGCGCAGAAGAATAAAAACACAAATTGACCAAACCAGAGAAGACAATATTTGTCCTTAATCCAAATTAGCATATTGCTCAGAGTTTTATTTGTGACAATTAGTTCATAATAATTATAGTAAGTACAGCAATGGTAGTGAGTATAACCTTTACATTTAATACACCGTATCCTTAAATTCGTGTGTGTAGATTACTGTATGCTAAATGTATGGCGTGTGTCTAATGCTTCTGTGTATATTAATGTTCAAAGTTACTGTGCGCCGATTATTATTCACAGATACTGTATACTAACGGCATGTTGTATGTCCATATTATTGTACACAGATACTGTATACCAAGGGCATGGAGTGTGTCCATATTATTGTACACAGATTCTGTATACTAACGGTATGGTGTATGTCCATAGCATGTTGTATGTCCCTATTATTGTATACAGATACTGTATAAGTAAGGTATGATGTATGTCCATTATTGTATATAGATACTGTGTACTAACGGTATGGTGAATGTCAATATTATTTTATACAGATAATGGATCCTAACGGTATGGTGTATTTCCATATTATTGTATATAGATACTGTATACTAACGGTATGGTGTATGTCTATATTATTGCATACAGATACTGTATACCAACGGCATATTGTGTGTCTATATTATTGTATACAGATACTGTATACCAACAGTATGATATATGTCCATATTATTGTATACAGATACTGTATACTAACGGTATGGTGTATGTCTATATTACTCTATACAGATACTGTATACTAATGGTATGGTGTATGCCTATATTATTGTATACAGATACTGTATATAAACGTTTTTGTGAATGGCAATATTATTGTTTATATATACTGTATATGTACGGTATGGTGTTTGTCATTATTATTGTATACATATACTGTATAAGTACGGTATGGTGTATGTCCATATTATTGTATACATATACTGCATACTAACGGTATGGTGTATGTCCATGTTATTGTATACAGATACCGTGTAATAACGTTATGGTTTTTGTCCATATTATTGTATACATATACCGTATTCCAAAGGTATGGTGTATGTCCATATTATTGTATACATATGCTGTATATAAACAGTATGGTGTATGTCCATATTAATGTATACAGATGCTGTATATAAACGGAATGGTGAATGTCTATATTATTGTATACAGATACTGTATATGTACGGTTTGACGTACGTCCATATTATTTCATACAGATACTTTATACTAACGGTATGGTCAATGTTGGTATTATTTTATGCAGATACTGTATCCTAATGATATAGTGTGTGTCCATATTATTGTTTACAGATATTGTATACGAACGGTTGGTGTATGTCCATATCATTGTATACAGATATTGTATACTAACGGTATGGTTTATGTCCATGTTATTGTATACAGATACTTTATCCTAACGATATGGTGTATATCCATATTTATGTGTACAGATATTGTGTATTACCGGTATGGTGTATGTCCATATTATTGTATACAGATACTTTATACTAACGGTATGGTGTATGTCCATTTTATTGTATACAGATATTATATACCAAAGGCATGGTGTATATTCATATTATTGTATAAAGATTTTGTATACTAACGGCATGGTGTGTATCTACGGCTTGTGCAGCTAATTAGGTCTTACCAAGAAGCACAGCCGATATGCGATTGATCCTATCATAGTACTGCTGAATTGGAGTGTGCTGTGGCGGTTAGATCATAAAATCGATTTTAGTTTTCATAAAAAGGAACAATGACTTATTTATGCTTTGAAGATGTTTAGTATAGAGAGGTAAATATGTACATTTTAAAACAGATAAAAATACATAACAGCAATGCATAACAAATATTGAATGCTTTGATTTGACCGAAATTAACTGAGAGCGGTTAACTAAAGAAAGATTATTCACCTGGAGGTTTTTATTTAATATGACATATATTGCAAATCATATAAGATCATTTATAGCTATCCACCAAAACGTTAAAGAAATCCCATTTGTAAAATGAATAAATACATCTACACATTTCAAGAAATTCATATTTAAATGATGTCATGGTATCCTGAAATGACTGGATCAATATGACTCTAGGGCATACTGATATTATTGCTACTACTATTACTACTACTGTTACTACTGCTACTACTACTACTAGCAATAATAATAATAATAATAATAATAATAATAATAATAATAATAATAATAATAATAATAATAATAATAACAACAACAACAATAATAATAATAATAATAATAATAATAATAATAATAATAATAATAATAATAATAATAATAATAATAATAATAATAATAATAATAATAATAATAATAATAATAAATATAATAAAATTTTATTCCAATATCCAGTAACTAAAATATACATCCCCTTATTATTGTCATACAACGTAGTATCGACGCTCTGGTTGTATCACGCTAAGACTCTTGTAGTTGACCTAGGTATTTCACATATTTCAAAGGAGATAACATTGCTTTACTGAAACTAAAGATTTCATTGGTGGTACTGGAACATTGCGTCATAATACAGCTATTGTAATGAGAAAACATTTAACTATCATTGTTTTCTGCATAATAATTATATCTATATTGTGTGTTTAGCTTGTGTCCATGATCATAGATTGTATCGGTAAGCAACGTTTTAGATAACTTACATTTGTTTTTAATTGTAGATTATATTTTAAAATACTTATTACTTGTAGGTAAACGGTAAATGTTTACTTATATTTGATTTCAGGACAATAGTTTTCTCCTTAAAAATTTGTGGTATACATGATGCTTGTGTTTTTCTTTATTCAATATTTAGTACAAGACTTCACCTTATTGACAGCTAATAATGATCATTAAATAAACTTTTGACCCTGATCCTGGTCGTCTTTTGTCTCAGTTTTTATAGTAAGATTATTTAAATTATAATTATTTTATCACTTTCTTAATATATTTAAAGCAGTCTTTTAGATGTGTTCAGTTAAATTTTTAGATGATTGTTCAATGAAATTACAAAGTACTCATCGACTTTTCGTACTAAATGACTATTTTGAGATTATTGTTAAGTCATTACAAGACATTATGGATTATATCATTATGATAAATCAAGACTGTTAGCTCATTGCCACATTCAAAGATATCGGTATACCAGCACATCAAGAATTGGAATGCGTTCGGAACAATTCAGGCTTTTGTTCGGAATACTTCAGCTTTTGCACTTGTGACAAAGCTTTTACGATTTTTTGTGGATTTAATTCACAATTATGCAAATTATTTTGTAAATTTTCATTTGTGTTATATGGAAATAATTCAGTTTTGAATTTTAAAACTTGTTAGTTTCGCTTTGTTCTGTTCTGTACTTGAAATCCGTTGTTTCGTAACATACCAAATTATTACAAAATTTACTAATAAGATCATATCATGACATATTAAAAATATCAGGATATATATATATATATATATATATATATATATATATATATATATATATATATATATATATATATATATATATATATATATATATATATATATATATATATATATATATATATATATATATATATATATATATATATATATATATATATATATATATATATATATATATATATATATATATATATATATATATATATAAAGAGAGAGAGAGAGAGAGAGAATTAAAATCAGACTCTCTATCTACCTAAGCCTTAGGCCACGGGAGCGGTAGAGAGATGTTTAAAATATTCAACGCATTGATGAAACCAATATTACGTTATGGAGCTAAGACATTGGGGGCTGAACATTCGAAGAATATTGAGAAAGTGCAGTTTCAATTTCCTATAAATATACCTCTCTGCCTCAAACACTGCAGCTAATTGGGTGACTATAGGGGTATGCGGTAGGTTCCCTGTCTTAACGTCATACATAGTAAGATGTGTAAACTATTGGATTAAAATCATTATCGGATGATATATATCCACATCAATGTTATGCTGAAAGAAAATAAACACGTTTGGTAGAGTCACATGGGCTAAAAGAATTAAAATTATGGTCTATCAATATGTCTTTGTGTAGTTATCGATAACCGATCATGTTAGCGATGCAGAAGTATTTATTTCTGAGTTCACACAAAAGATTAGAGTCAGTGTTGTTTAATGTTGGTCATCATTAATACTTCAAAATCTCATTACTATAGTCAGCATAAATCCTTACTATAATGTGAGAAATATATCTCTTCCAACATTCATTTTACTTTAAGAAAACTTTAAGTGCTTGTAAGGTATTCAAGTCATAAACTAATGCTTGAAACAGGACGAAAGGTAAAAATGATAAAGCAGTCAGATTCTGTGACTCGTGCTGAGAAATATATGTGTATATATTAAAGGAAGATGGAAGATGACTTTGATTTTGTTTTTGTTTGCCCATAATATGATATTATCAAGAGACTATATCTAAAAAAATGTATATCATGCACTACAAGGCATTGAAACATTTGTCTCGCTTACGGCTAGCAGTGATGTAGTGACACTGTATAATTTATCACAATACTTGCATAGACCATTTGTTAGCAGAGAGACACTTGTATCTACATCCGAAAAAAATCATATAAAAATGTTACTATTTTGAAATATGTGTAGAGATAATTGTAGAATTAAATCAAGAAATTGTACCTCACCTGTATTAAAGACAAATGTGTATATCACAAATGGAATTTTGTATAATGGTTTGGAAGCCTGTTTTTGAATTTTATAAAATACAATTTGACATCATTAATTAGTAAAATTGTTCAATCGAGAACTTTAATCTAGTTTATATTATGATCCGAAAGAAGTTTACACTAGATGAAAGGGAATATAAAACCTCTATCAGCATTCACTTGATATCACATTACATTCCAACATATCGATTTCAAAAGAACAACATCATATAGTAGTATACTAAGTAAGATGAGGTTTCAAAATCAAAGAGTTTTAGGTCGGACCCCCCCCTAAAATAAATATATTCTGACATGCTTTTACAAACTCAGAGACCCCCTCTTCCTCAAAAACCCCTCTTATCTTAACAAATGATGAAATTTTGAAACCAAAAATGTTAAACAATAAAATATTATATATGTTAGATTTGATTAAAATAAATATTGTAAGTGATTTATTTCAATTAAATCAGTCTTAAGCTATACTGGCATAAAAAATAAAATAAGCAATTGTATCAAAAATGTTGGTTCACTAAAATATAGATCAGTATGGTTATTAGCGACTGACAATGACTAACGAATGAGATGTTTGGCAGATGATCCAATGACATTTATTGACAATATAGTTGATGCTCCTTATGACAATGATGTTACTAAAGCTATATATATTTGTTTAAACAAAAAACAGTCCTCAGAGAGGTATGTTTTGAAGCGAGCATATCTACAGCAATTATATACACTATTATATTTTTGTAGATTTCACAGTTACATAAAACTTATATTACGGACAGCACAATCCCATGTAAACTCATAGGTTGCCAATGGACATCGAATCAGAGGTTACATATAAACTTAATTCTAACTTATCTCTAAGAACTTACCATAAGGACAGCACAATCCCATGTGACCTCCTATGCTATCACATAATATATTAAGCAGGATTAAAGGTAACATATAACCTTAATTCTAAGGACTTAACTAACTTATATCTAGGACAACACAGTTACAAATCCATGTGGCCCCCTAAGTTGCTAAAGGACATTCTGGCAGGAACAAAGATTCCATATACACATAATTCAAATAAATTATCTTACAGACAGCCCAACCCCATGTGACCCCTATTTTGTCAATAAACATCCTAGCAGGATCAAACGTTACATATAAATGGTAAAAAACTGGTACCACTAGTTCAATGTTCTTTCCAGGGTTTTCTCAATTTCTTGAACAGGATATAACTGGTTTGTGTAAAGTTCTGTTGATTTTGGAGGAATCAGGGCGAAAAGAAATACCATTGCCAAGGATATGAAGTAGTGTCAATGAGTTGGCTGAAATGAGTACATAGACGCTGCATTATATACGTAACAAACAGACTTTGCAGAGAAATAATCAATATTCTTGTGAGCGTGTTTTCATGTAAATGATTTGCCAGATATTTTCACTTACAAGTCGAGGTTAATTGCATATAAGAAGATAAAGATCAGTCATAGCATTATGCTCTTGCAGATCAGAGTCTATTTTGTTTCTTTTACTGATTACTCCTAGCAAGACTTCGCAGACAAAAATCTGCTGGTGCATTATACGATATCATATTTGGGTCTGTGCAGTTTGCAGTTATACTCAACTTATTAGCAAGACTATGCAGTAACTGTGTTTATATAACGCTATTTACTAACATTTATGCACGAGGAATCGCCAGTCACTTCGGTAAATAAAGAACTGCTACCAGGATTGATAGGTGTTAAAATTACCATCAGATTTTAGGTAAAAGCCTCAACGATACAGGCACTTGTAACACCCCCCAGCAGTAATATCCTATCTTTGTTAGCTACAAAAGATTTGAAACTTTACTTGAACAGTATTATCTACATTATAGAAACAAATAGGGCATCACTTATCAAGCCTTTTCATGGGCATTGTTTTGAGGAAATGGAGTTTTGATAGAGTTATGTTTGTTGACCAATAATCAACGCTTCAACGTTTGATATTATTTATAATGTACTGTCATGATTGTACAGATAAAATTTAATTCTACCGGTTACACTTCGATATTCAAATAGTTCTTACTGAGAAGATACTTACTACCTTCAACAAAACCTTTGACCCGTCTATGTCTATGCTAATTTTTGCAAACTTCTGCTGGCTGATCGGATCATGAAAATTATCATTTTTTAGCGCAAGATCGTCTCGCAAACGTTCGAGATAGTTAAATATCGTCTGATCCGATAAGGGAGAGTTTGATTCTGTCAAATTTACTGAGACAACTACTTGATATGTGATCGTTAAATTCAAAAAAATATTGCTGGTTTTTAACTATTAATTTTTTACTTGCTATTAACTCCATTGACTAATGCTAAAATTTATAATCTTTGGACAAAACGACTTGCATAATGACAAAGTGCTGGTGTATTAATTCCATCTATGCATTATGTTTTCTCATCAACATTACTCTAGTTTTATAATTGTATCCGTTTATGAAGATCTGTTCTGATGACATTTGTTTTCATGAACTAACACTATGTTTAGCGTTGCCTTAAAATAGTAAAACTTCATCACCTTTTTCACTTATCCTCGAGGAATACATTTTTTTTTTGTTTTTTTAAGTTTATTGTCATCTAATATAACAGCATACCTTTTACTCTTTAGTCCGACAGTCTCTTACTGACATAAACAATAATTCATCTTTAATTTTCCCCAATAACATTCTTATTCGAATTATCATGAAATCCAATACATGCGTGATAATCTGATAAATCAAACAAATATTTGCTATCGTAAATATCCTGATAGACATTTTCACAACTTATATTATAAACTAGCGGGTCCGTATAAGTAAATAGCAAATCCGAATCTGGCCACTGCTTGTTTGGTAAAATTATAGTGAAAATCGTAATTTAGCCACTTCAATATGCCAAGTACAGCTGCACCAACATTAATCGCTTTATTTAACTTTAAATTTGTCCTTCGTCGTTGTATTGCAGCAACATTTTCATTAGATATCATAATAACAAAACCATCGTTGTTAACAAATTTATTTATGTGATTTATATCATTAACAATGGCAAGATTGACTCTTTACAAATGTTTTTCATCGTCTTACCGAACACCTTGTTGTTCATTAACTGGAAAAAAGTTTTTCTCAAGTTCAGTTTTTGCCACAGGACGGCGTTTTGTATTTAAATCTTTGTAATCGGCTATCCACCTCGACTGATTATATTTTAGCACGCAATGTACTTTTCTAAGAATTAGTCCATCATGTACAGCTTGTTTCAAATTGTTATAGTGCATGCCAAAATTTATTTTATTTAACAAATTTGGAACTCGCTTATTATAAATCATTTTTTGCTGTTGTCCTTGCTTGATGTCCAGGCGATAATAAACTATAATCAATCATGATTGACTCTGCACAAAACGGATAATCGTTCTGTAGATCATGTAACGAACTAGAATAATCTAGATCAGCTTCAACAAAATATGAAATATCTGAAAAATCTTTGATAAATTTTATAGGTAAGTCTTTTTCAGTTTTTCTAAGAAACTGATTTTGAAATATCCAATGCAATCCAGTACACTACATTGGTTCTGACATCGCATACCCTTATAAATAATTTCGATCTAGATAAATAGTATGGTTAAATGTTAAATTTTTGTCATAAGTTTTTAGATATTTTTTATTATCAGCTGCATATTTTCTTGTTAAAGCGCAAATTCCGCCTTTGATACCTTTTTTTAATAACGATAATATAATGACATATGTTAAGAGATTCAATTTTATCTTACTTGTTTTTAGTAGTGAATCCCACGACAGCCCTAGAGTAGAATAATAATAACAAGGATCTAATCGATAATTCTTATGACTAACTTGACAAAATGTATATAGACAGCTGCTGCTAATAATACATATGTTCTCAAAATATAAATCCTGATAATCACCAAATGTTTTACAACTAAATTTATTCCAAATATCTTGAGGATATTTATATTCGACATCGGTGATACTTTCATATTTTAATCACGAGTGATATTTATCTTTATCAGGCAGAGAAGTTTAATTAAATCTACTTCAATCGCGGACATACACGTACATAAATATATCTTTTTTGTTAAATCGATATAGTTTTCACCAAGGCAACGTTTTAGATTAGCAAACTTCTGCAAGATCACCGAATGATGCAGCTATAAATAGCAGACTGTCAATGAAACGTAGTTTAACAAGCGTCACTAACATATGCTTTTAACAATTATTTAGAATACATTTCATTGTAGTATCTAAGTTTAGTTTATCTTTACTATTTTCATCACCAAAATTTTTTTTAATGATATGATTATTATATCCACTAAAGTTATGTGAAACGATGGGAATAAAATCTGGAGCACGAAATTTAAAATTGCAACTGTTATGAACTGCTACATGATATTGGCCGGTCAAATGACAATGATCTCACACCTTATGACAAACTCCGTTGAAATCTATCAGCAACTTTTCACAAATATGACGGTCAACCACCTTATCGAAATCAAGATGTTGTTTAGACGTTATTTTTCAACGAAGCTGTTTTAAACAATCTGTTAGAAATTTTATTAACTTCGTCTATTAAATTTTTAATAACCATACAGCTGGATTTTCATCTGTATAACTTTTTCTGAGCTGAAACGTCATCGTTCACGCAACCAACTACTTTATAAGCTATTCCAAAAATGGAATATGTTGTTGTATTTTTCTAATACTTGATTTATTCGGATTATTTTCTGCTCCAGCAACAGCAATGAGTAGCCACTCAACGTCAGCGTAAATAACAAAAGCAAAATTTAATTTATGATCATAATTTATAAATATTAATATATTCTTTTTCTTGATGCTGAGTAATTGTTTGAACTTTGACACAGTATTTGAGGTACTATTCTAATATTATATCGCCAAATAAAGGAAACATCCATAACATAAATATTTTTATTTTTTGTACCATACTGTCTTCCAACTAAGACGTTAAAGTTTTTTTTTAATCCAACAATGACTACTCTGACAAAATAATAAACTTTTTGTAGTTTGTGCAGCATTTTCTCAGATTTATCTCGGGGAAACGTTTTCCTTCTCATCTAGTCAGAAAACATTTACTAACATTCTATTTTGTTTTTCTAAATTTCATATATGATTATCATCTACCGGAAAGTCAACCTCATTAAAATTGAGTTCGTCCTTGTGCGGAAAATAGTTGCTTACGCGTTTGTTCTTCTGGAAATATCGAAGAAAGAATAGACCATTGAAAACATTTGTTACCATTGTTTTTATTGTTTATACAGCATTTTTTTGTTTTTAAATTTATGAGGGAGATCGACTAACAAACATCCGAGAATTACGTTATGTTTTGCTGCGTGAAATAAACCGTCCTTAATCATTTCAAGTTTCCAAACTGACCCAGATACAGTAAATGTTTGTAATTGTTTGTTTATTTCTTCATGTATTTCATCGGCAACTGTGGCAATATTTGTTCCAATTGACAGTTTTCTCGATATAGCTGTAAAATAGGATTCTGATATTTCGCCGTCCAAATTTATACTTTCAAAAATGGCATCAAGTACATTCTCAGCTGCGTGTAACTTTGATAAACTCGTACAATGATGGACTATAAGTTTGATACTTTAAGAAGCAGCAGGTTCTTTGATGCAACTGGTTGCAAAAGATTAAATAAACTTATGCAATCAAAATTACCTAAATTAGTTTCAATATCAAGTTTCTAGCTATTATAATTACCTGAAAATGCAGTATATTTGATAATGTTTTTTAGCTATATCTCTCAATTTTAACATTATATATAGTAATGTTTTGTATTTATTTGTATATTTGTTTAATTAAAGAAATACAATCCCTATAGCATAACGACAAAAATTTTAAGATATTAGTGATTCAACGCGGAAGAGCACGAATTTTATCACGTACCGCAAAGTACAACTTCTTTGCAGCATATATATTAGCTTCTGTTATTAATATAGAGTCTCAAAACTATCTGTTAGCGAATCAATACTAGCTGGAATAATAATTTCAGCCAACGTCGATGATACAGAAAGAATTTCAATGTTTAGAAAAGGTTCTATTTCTACTTTCCTTTGTGGCGATATTCCAGACGTACAACGAGTTTATTGAGTAAATATCGCAGTTTTTGCTTATAATATTGAAAATGTAGCATTAGAAAATGAATTTCAACTTAATTCGCTATTTGCTTTATATAAATTAATTAGCAAAGGAGTTATTGGACATAAAATAAAAAGGTTGTTGGAAATTTGCAGAACAGTGCATATCTTGGTGTGATGGTACGTGGAACAAAACCTAGCCAAGTTTAGTATTAATCTCACAGGTTTGTGTTTGAAACATGGTATTAAAACGGATTATGGTCTTGAAAATTTAGATTTGGGTACAGCAAAAGAAAATTCTAGAAGATGAATCTATGCTGGTAACAATTTTAAAAGACAATTACATTTAAATTCTCTTTGTAAACCAGTAAAATACAAATCAGTATTAATAAGATGCGAACAAATTTATAATAATATTATTCGCTGGGTTTATTTGGTACGCAGCTGTAACTTTTATTGCTTTATCCCCGCCCATTCGACTTAACTGTTGTTGCCGCACTTTTCAAGAACTTTTTCAAAAACAAATACCTCTTGTTCAGTGTTCTGAAGCTCTTGCTCTTGAAAACTTCCATTTATAGGTTTAGTTAATAAATCTTTCAAAGAGTATGTAACTGGCAGTTAACAATACCTTATCAACAACAAATACTTCTCGCTCCAATTATGTGTGTATCCTTTTTGAATTGTTTTTGTCAAGGAAATAAAACATCTACAACATTAAAAATACATCTCTTGGAATGGTTAAACTGAGTTAGACTTGAGATATCATCAAACGAATTTGCGACAACTTTACGTCACGGAAACATTTTTATAGGTTTGTGTAGCTCAGACAGAATATGATCATATAATTTTATTTTTTACCGAGACCTAATTTATAGTTTGCTCCAATAAAACCCTGAACCAGACGTCGGTTAAAACATTCTCGCATATTTATAGGTTTCATACAGGTTTCATATCACGAAGTTCGTCTATCATATCACGAAGTTCGACATTCATTACTTTATCGCAGCTTTGTTTATTTTGTTCGCTGTATGGACGTTCTATGTCTGTATAGTGGATATCATCGCGCATTGCTATTGCGTCAACTTGATTGTAAGGCTATTGCCCTGGCTGCGAATTATCGTCCTCGCCAATTTGTTTATCAAGAGGATGATAAGTTCAGTATATTTATGAACTGTCAATGTCCAACCGTCGTTTATTTTCTGCAGTTTGGCAATTAATTTATGTATATAAATACCTGTTCCAACTATTTCTCACAAACACACTGGAATGTCATTAGTTATTTAACCATCCACTTAAACAATCTTCTCAGGACAACCCGCTCCGGACAACTTTTTGGCAAAAACATATATATATTGTTTTCTTTTTTCACAAAGTGCACAAATAATTTCCAGCAATATTCTATTATTTTCTTCTGTTTTTCTGTTTATCCATCTTTATTTTCGGGTTTAGTTTTACACTTAAGAAAATATGTTGACATTGTATAATACTGGGTTTAGATACAATTAATTGCATTTTCATCATTAGTGTGAGAACGTTGTTTGTAAAATCGCAAAATAAGCTTTAAAAGATCTGAATTATTGTCTATATGTTTAATACACTTTACGCAATAGTATCCACAAGCGGCGGTTCCAACTAGTGGAATTTGATTAGACAAATAATTTACTATTTTTACTCACATATTGTAGTGCGTCACTTTGTGGAATTTCGAACGTGTCAAAATAATTGTCATAAAAAAATCTAACCGATGTGTGCCAGATCCTTCATTGAAAGTTTGTATATTTACAATGCACGAACCTGGAGATGCTCGCAATGGAATTGCTGTAAGTTCATCTTTAGAAAGTTTGAAAATGTTTTTGCTTTTTATTTATTGCTCCTGGCAGCATTAGTCCTCGTCATGGTCATAACAGACCTGGCAATAGACCTACCGCTAATAGTGCTAATAACGGATCTACTTAAATAAATCCACCTTTTCGCCTCGGTCGTGCCTTTTTCATCATTGTCTTTCTTTTTGCTATATTTCTTACATTCTTGTGACAAACATTTTCTTATTCTATGACCTTCATCTGCCTTTTCCGTTGCGCAAGATACTGCTACAAACGAAGCTGCTAATCCTAATGTAGCAAATACTGCCAAAAGTTTTGGTATTAAAGTTCCGGACCGAAGAAATCACATTCCACCGCAATGAGGTGGGAAACCGCAGTTATTGTTGCGGCACTTAAATTTAAAACTAAAAGGTTTCCTACGATTATACCTATTTTTTTGCTTGCATTAATTTTGTTAAATTACCTGCTTGGGCGTTAGGGCTGAACTTTAATGAACACTGTTGTTGTTTAGCAACATCAAATGCTTTGTTTTAACTTGGCCATCGGTTAAATATATTTATTTATACAATATATTGTGTCATCATATATTAAAATTACAGATTGAAATTCAACTTTTTCAATCTTTTATTGACATTTTATATCCAACAAAATCCGTCGTAATATATCTATTGCTGATCAACAACGCCTACATATACAATTGTGCCACGGAAACTGCACCAGTTGAAATTTCTTTTTCTTTTTCTTTACTAACATCAAAATAAAATATCGGATAAAGTGTACAAATTTTTTCTACTGAGATCTGAGATCCATCCCCAAAGTATTGATATTTTCGCAATGCGTCGTCCAGGTATCTGTAAGGTCTTGTAATAATTTTTATTTGTGTCATCTGCAAAGTTGCGTTCTGTTGCTCGCTCTGGATATTGCTTTAAATGTATTCTAGCATACATTTTTCTAGCGTTAAAATCATCAAATAGTGCATTATTTTTTGTTGGTACCACGTCGCGCTTGTTGTAAAAATACTGCTAATATTTGTCGTGGCTTTTGTTCAGTTGATGTTGTGTCTCGCCATGTGTAGTAGGTGGTAATTTGAACTGTTGTTTGATACATTTTATTTTGCTGAAAATGAATCATCTTTGTTTGGGTTTTAAGGATATCATCTGATTGGAGAAATTTTGAAATTATTGTTATTATTCGTTGCACCCACAGTGTCAGTTTGTTTATAATAAACTTTACATCAGTTCAACCAAATCGAAATAAACAATCATTTTGTTCCGATCGATCTAAAATAAGTGTATATTTAACTCCACAAAGCACTTAATTATAATTTCGTCAAAAGTCAAATATTGTACATAACGGCAGCATTATTGTAATCTGACGTGATACTGCTGCAAGTGCCTTTTTCTTAGCATAATCACCATTGTAACGTCTATTTATTTTGATATTAGGAATTAACACGAGTTAATATTTAAGTGTCAGTTGCTGCCCAACCTGGTCGTGTTATACCAAAATTATTAAAAGTTGCAATAAGCGAGACTCTTGTAGCATCTGCAATAGGTGCTGATTTACAAAAAATGTTCGCATTAGCAATAAGAAAATTTCTTAAGGTGACATCTGCTGCAACACAGCCGAGACAATTGAAATAGCTACTCTTCATGAAAATATTTAGTTGATGCAACAGCACTCGACAAACAAGCTCCAGTATCTTTATACCACATCATATTAGTTGCAATTGATTTAGAGTAATCATTGGAAACCGAAATTGTTTTTAAGATTGCATTTGCAACCTATAAGTGACTTGAAATATCTTCAACAGTTTGATTGGCCAGCTGATATCGATCATTTTTAAATAAATACCAACCATCATTTGTAAGTGATACGTCTATTTCAGCGGCAATTGCGACATGTCGCATCAGCTACCGTCATAATCTGGCCACAAACGTCCAATATTGCTTGATGAGGAATTCGAAATATATCATGGTCTCTACTATTAAATGTTCGGACCCCAGTCTTATATTCTTCGTTAGAATTTTCATCGAGATATTCAACATTCTCAAATTATGTGACTGCGTCGTTTGTGTGATAAGTTTCTGCAAAATCGAGATACTTTTTAACAGATATATTTTTATTTATTTGATTACACAATTTTATAGAGGCGTTGTTGCTTAGTTTTCAATATTTTATCATTTGTTCTCCTTATGGTGATAAGAGCTTTCTTTGTTCTTCTTATTGTTTGTCGATCGGTTTCTTTTATTGGTGTGATTTCTGAAATAGCTTGGTGTTTATTCGGTAAAACACTTTGTTATTAGCTATTTTCTCCCTATCCAGTTTCAGTAGCAAATGCAGATACAGTTGTAAAGGTTTCGGACGAGTCAGGTGCAATTCTTGCAACTTTATAAGCTATTCCTTCAATATTTTTTTATAATTTTAGCAAATATATTTCCCCAAAATCCTCCATTTTTTTCTTTTTTAAATCTTTTTGTTTCATTATAGCTAACATTGTATTACCAAATCATTCGCATTACTAAAATTCTTTTAGTTTTTCATAGAAAATATGTTTACTATTGTTCGCAGAAGAGCAGATAACTAGTAACAAGTTCATTATTTAAATCTAACTGTCTTCTAGATAGATGTTAGCTGCATATTTACCTATTTTTATTTTCGTTAATGGATAATAAATAATATGACGTCTATTAATTTGCATCAGAGAACATGGTGTTACTTTTGGTAAAAACTGCATATCGTTTGTCATTTACTACATGTAACTGAGTAACATCCAAGTGCAATAGAAAAAGTTTCACACAGTGCTTATATCACTTGCATTTACTGGGTTTCATACGTTCTGGTTTCATCAGGAGAAGCACAAAAACACTGTAAAGAAATACTTTCAGTGATGCGATACTTTGGATTAGTAAAATCAACTGTTACGCCAGGTTGTATTGATTTTCTAGCTCGTAAAGTAATATTATTTGCTGTAAGATGAAATCTTTCAGCTGCACCTTCATTTTTGTTTATTAGTTCTTTTATTGTTTTATTTGGATCAATTATGTTTTTATTAATTTATTATCTTATTAATTAATTTTACTAATTGTAGAATGTTAATTTCCCTGCATAAAATAATGGATGCCCTCAACTAGTATAAATATGTGAAAATGTTTCTTTTACTCCAGCTTTTGCATTAGGCACAGCATGCAAACACGTACAGGAAATTAGTCCAATTTCATATTGTTTTTCATGATTTAGCCATATTGGTGGAATACACTTTACATTAAAATTTGCGCTCTCTTTATCAGATTGGGCAGAGTCTATTTGTTGAGATTGATTTTCTAGGTCGCGATGTAAGTTTTCGTATTCGTCAGATGTTAATAAATTTTCAGATCTAGAATTATCAAGTGTATCAATAATTTCATTGAAAATTTCCGCACCAACATTTTCAGTTTCTTTTGATAATATCAATAACATTAACCTGCCAATAATTACAGTAAATGGTGCGAATATTCTTACTCCTTTTCCTGTTCTGTCTTCTCTAATGTTCTTTTGGCGAGCGTCATCATCATATTCAAATAAGTTTAAAAATTGTGTGCTTCTTTAGCATATTTTTCATTTCTATTTTTTTTAGTATTTCTTAAAAACACCAGCAATATCAGAATCTCTAGCTTTGTAAAAAGTTCTTCAAGCATTTTCCATTGCAGCTCTACCAATTTCTCTGTAATTTCCTTTAGATTCTGCCATGATACAATCTAATATTTTAATGAGATTACCTTGCTTATTTTTTTCAATTATAAACATTATGAACGTCAAAATATCATAATTTTCCCTAAAATGAAAATATTCTTTATTCATTAATTTTTATTTTAATCTGTTTTTGTATTTATCTTGATATTCTTCTTCAGTTAATTTGCTTGAACTTCTTTCGGTTACTCTAAGTCATGGAGCTTCATATATATGTTCTAATCTATGATCAATTAATTTTGCTTCTGAATTTAAACCACTACTATCAAATCTACGGTATTGATCATTTCTTATATTATTAATAACTTCAACATAGAGATCAGCAATATTTCCTTGTCAATATAATTTAATATAATTTTAGTAATTTTTATTGTCATCTTTGTTAACATCATGCTTTCTCACATTTTTAAAGTTATTTTTTGTTTAAAAAATCATACTCGTCATCTATAATTTCGATCTTTATATTTTTAGATCAGTCTTATTCTCTTTTATCTTATCTCTCTCTCTTTCTCTCTCTCTCTCTCTCTCTTCTATGTTATTCTTCCTCTAACCTTCTTTCATTTGGTCTAAGTACTGCTGCTTTTGATAATCTGTTTTAAAAATTCTAGTGGATTGTTTATCAGCCAATCTATTTCAGCTGGTCTTGCAACATGATTAGCTTTATTTGCTGCAAGTGACTCTGCTAATATTGTTTCTTCTTCAGATCTTTCACTAATGTTTTTTTAGCAGCCACTTCTTGTTTCTCTTTGATTAATCTTAGTAAAGATTTTTCTTATATTTATAACTTCTTCTGATAATAGTTTAGTTTCAGCTTCCTTTCTAAGTAAAGCCTCAGTAACTAGTTTTAGAGCGGCGGCTGTTGTTTCTGCTGCAGTCGTGCTTGTTGGATCCTCTGCCTATGTTAAGCTTTAGATTTAACAAGACCTTTTAGATTTTCTGTTTTCTATATTTTGCTTCTCTTTTCATTGATTATATACTTTTTATATAAACAATACTGTAGATATTTTTCAATATAACACCAAAACATTTACTTGTATCATTTGTTAGCTTTTCAATTAAAAAGTTATATTTATTTGGCGTTGTTTTATGATATAATTCAATACATTTATCTTTTATTACATCACCACTTTATTCGTTTGCGATATTTCTAATTTCATCATTGTCCAGTCCTGGAATTAATATGAAATAACCAGTATTTCTCTTAATAAATCTGCCAAAATTATGAAAACCTTGGACGAAAGAAATAGAATTACATTTTTATTACGTAATAATGAAAAATATGATCTTATTTTATTCATTTCCTCATTGTTAACGGAATATTGTAAAAAAAAAGAAAACATTGTTCGGACAAATCAAGCTGATTAACCGGAACACGTTCTTCTGGTTGTTTGATAATGAAATAATCTTCACCAGCCTCAAGATCATCACTAAGTTTGTCATTGTAATTGTTAAATAGCTCGTACTTATCTTGTTGTGGAATAATTGTGTAAATCCAAACGCGATCGTAGTTAAAATTATCTTTGAGAAGAAAATTCATAAGTTTGCTTTCCACGACCCAGTTCTTCCAACAATTTAGATCATGACAATCTGGATGTTCGTTTTCATGCTTATGTTTCACCAACCCTCTTTATCAAAGTTTAATATAGACAATTTTACCATTATTTATATCTATTTTTATGTTGCATAAAAGTAGTCAAACAATAAATAAATAATGAACTATTTGACCAAATTTGGAACATTATTAGAATATTTATCGGCTAAAGCTCAGCACGTTGACCTATCTAAATATGCAACTCTTAATCAGCACAAAAATGAAATTAATAATTCATTAAATATCGCAAGCAAGGATCCAAATGAAGTTGTTATTTTTCAGGATAAATAGAGACGAATAAAAGAAAAGAAATATACAGCTGTTAAATGTACTTGTACGAATTCCCGCAGCGGTTGTTAATAATATTGATACTTCTGATAATCAAGATAAATACAAGATTCTGGTTAATCATTTAACGATTATATTAAGAAAGCTGGTGGTTCATTTACTGGTAACTTTATCGTAAACAAAAATTAAACTAAGTACCTTAGAGACCCAGCTGTAGATACAGACGCAGCAACAAAACGCAATACGTCGATGATCAAGAATCTAGGAATGTATTATGCGAGCATTTCTTAATATGAATAACAATTGTATTAATAATCTCATAACACCAGAATCAGATTTCGAATCTTGCATCGAAAAAAACGTCGATGATCAAAAGTTTAAATTTGTGGTATTCTTTACAACAATCAACGATGCTGTTACAGCATTTAAAATTGATTTTCCAATCACGTACTATCATGCCTGAATTTTCTTAGAAATATAAATAGATCTTTAAATGACTTTTAGGAAGTGCAGCGGTTGTAGATTTTAAATTTGCTGACATTAACATAAAATTAAACAATACTGTCAGTGTCATTCCTTATATTATTCAAACAACTAAAATTGTTAAAATTCCTCACAAAAAGATTCTCAATATGGTATGTACAGAAGCATCAGGAGCAAGAATATGGACACTGCAAAGTAACACTATCAAACTATCGAACTGCATCTGTAGTGTTAAATGAAAATGCCGAAAAAATTCTACTGGTAACATCGGATACAAAATTAACTGATATGCCTTATTGGTGCTGTCTGGAAATTGTGGCTGAAACTCCTCAATTAATTACTTAGATGACAACGTCATTGCATATTAAATGTAACCCAGTGACTGGCACTATTTTATACAATCTGTAAACAAATATTTTATAATGAATAAAACATAGTTGATTTTAATCATATTTCAGATAAAATTAAAGAACATGATGTGAATGCTATATATAATATTACAAATATCATTATAAAAACATTGGTGCTTGAAAAATGTTACAAATACTATAACAAAATACAATGAGTGATATCATATTTGCCACTGCTAATGACTAGATCTGGTATAATTTCAAGTAGATCATCACTCAGTTCGTTCCTGTTAATAATATCTGGTGTTGGTAGTTCTCTTGCAATTTTGTGTAAAAAGATTGAAATTCGACTCGCGACTAAAAGAATTCTTATAAGTTAGCAAGTATCACTTATTAATAAAATACTTTATTAGATACGATCTTATTTGCGTGGTATAAAATTTGATATGGACGATTAAATACGCGAGTTTCATACTATTGACAACATGTTAGCATTTATTTGGCCAATGAGAGTAATCAGGTATGAAAAAGAATATAATAAAATTTGGTTAATAACGGTAGTAAATGTTTACCTTTTTATAGCTTTAGTAACATCGTCTTCAATAAGTACATCAACTATATTGTCAATAAATGTCATTAGATCATCTGCCCAACCTCTCATTCGTTCGTTATTTTCAATCGCGAATAACTAAACTGATCCTTTTGTTGGGGGCTTATGATAACCAACATGTTTTATACAATTGCTTATTATTTTAGTTTGAATTAAATCTCTTACAAAACTTGTTTGTTAAATCAAACCCAACATGTACTCACGTTGTTTGATATCCCATTGTATATCGCATAATATTTTATTGTTTAATAAGAAAAAAAATCTATTGTTCTAGCATCAAATTTTGGTTTTAAAATTTCATCATTTTGTTGAGATAAGAGGGTGGTATTTTGAGGGAGAGGGGTCTCTGAGGTGGTGGAAAAATGTCAGAATATATTTGTTTAGATTGGGGGGAGGTTTCCGTTCCTAAAACCTTCTTTGATTTTGAAACATCATATTAGTATGCTACTAATATAAGAAGAAAAAAGTAAAAACGCAAGTTTTGATGCATAAACTCGTACTGGTTGCTTTTGTGCACTTGAATCTTCAACAATAATTGTCAAAATTGCAATTATTGCCGGAGCGGTTTCTTGACATGTAGTTAAAACAATAGTGAGAACCTTTCTTGACAATATTTTAAAAATTCTTATATGGTGAAATCCGTCCATAAAAATATCAAACTTTTCCTATATGCTCTTGTATCTCTAAGAAGACATCTTGGCATATTTTAATCTCTTTAAACCGATAATGATACAATAAGTGTTTCAAAAATGAAACTTTTTTTTCTTCTCAAGATGACAAAAATCATTCGATGAACGTGGATGGGAACCACCAACACTGTCAGCGTATGTAACTACACTTAGCTAACAACAATAGAAGTCACTTGATGTAGTATTTTCTATATGTTATGATTTGATATTATAATTACATTTGCAACATTTTGTCTTGCCATCATCCTTGTTTCGTGTACACTGCTGCATTCATTTGCTTTCTTCACTCCTCTCACTGCTCTATTTAATTTGAGTTGTTATGTTTGATTCAACTTAGTTGGATATTTAACTTTGACCATAAGGACAATTCTTTACATTCGTTGTTTTCACTTACCCAATTAAATGTCCGATTAAATTTTGTAATTTCAAGTGCCATTGATTGAGGACTTACAGTCATTGTTGCACCGAGTTACATTCATATTGAGGTAACTTTGTAATTTTGTAGGCAAAGAATCTGAAGATGAATTAAGTAGCAAAGAAAAATGAAATCAACCTCACTCCAAAAAGAGCAACAAAACGCAATTTAGTGTAGTCCTTGACACAAAAACTTGTTCAGAAAATTATAAAAGATCAAAGCTGAAGTTTTAACAAAAGAACACGAATACTCATAAACGTTGGATCATACTAGCACCGTACATCACGGAAAAGACACAACGTTATGACGATGAGGCATCGTATGTTATTTGGTATGTGGTGCCATATCTCTTTTATGTATCTTGCACCATTGGTTAAAATACAAAGTCATTTCTGTGTTTAAAGCTGATGAAATGGCTAACACATGCAAGGAGAATCTTAAGAATCCCCAAAAGTTAACACTACTAAGTAACAGTCGAAAGTAGAGTACGAAATTCAACAGGCGGAGATTACATACAACAGCGAAGCATGTACAATACACAACCTTATAGTACAAGTCGAGCAGATGAGCTGGAGGCTAGATTTCTCTGACAAACATCACCAGATAAGTGCATGTGTCTATACATTATTTTACAGCCAATGAAGACAGGCCCTGCCATACGGCAAGGCCAATGAGGCAACCACTATAACACTACAATTTCATTTGGAATGTGGAGTTTAGAATGAGATCCAAAGAAAACGATAAAAAGAATAAAAAAGAGCAAATTATTGCAAAAATAAAAAGCACCAAAATGAACAATAAAGCAATAGTTAGCATTACAAGAATTCAGCAGCAAATTGATTTCATACAGACCACCAAAATGCTGAATGGCAAAATTATCATAATAAATGTAAAATTCAACACCACGAGAAACATAAAAAAAATCTTACGATTGAAATATCACAGATTCGAATAATAGATCAAAAAGCTAAAACTATTTGCTGGAGACTACGCTGCGTTGTATGCTGGTGTCGAGTATTCGAAATTGATAGATCAATTTATAAGATCTTAAGAATATACGTGTGAGACAGAGAAGATGAAAGGAATTAGAATATATTTCATTGATTTGGAGCTAACGCTTACAATAAAATCATGTGCATTCAAACTGAGAAACATGAAAGACTGACACAATTAAATTATTCTTCCACATCGCTTGGACCAGAAGTATTCATATAGCAACAAATACAACCGAAAGACACCCATTTTTTTTATCACAGAAACAGATTATCAGGCGTTTTGATGTCACAAACATATCCATACCTACACATGCATACACATACATAGTTCTCCCATCAAACTTATTAGAACCACTTTATTTATCCAATATTATATCGGAAAGAGATGGTCTGTGGGTGCGTAGGTGGCCGATGAGGCCGATGTAAACACTGAATGTTCTGTGGCGTTGTGGACATGGGATGGTAGCATCGCTAACCTTGGTGTTACTGGCTCGTGATTTCCTGGCCTGACTTCGTCGTTCTAACCCGGCGGTCCTGTTGGCTTCACAGTATTTATCATCATTAGTCATGGAAGAGAGCCACAAGACTCTGGCCTGTGAAGTCCTCTTCCTACTTGTCATAGCTAATGCTAAAGTTCTTCATTGATGTCGTCAGGGTGTCCTCATATCTTTTTATCTGGCCTCCTTCGTTGCGTTTACCTTGTTCGAGCTCGCCATAATTTTTTTTTTTGGAAGCTGGTGGTATGGCTACATAGCCTGCCCATCGCAACTGTGATTGCATCAAGATGGCTTAGATACTGGGTAGGCTTGCTCGGGCAAGGATCTCAGTATCCTTAATCATATCTTGCTACTTGATGTTGAAGAGTCTTCTGAAGCAAGTTGTATAAAATTGGTTCAACAGCTTAGCATGGCTGGCGCTGGTACACTGTCCAGGTTTCGCAAGAGTATAATAGCACAAGTACTACTATTGCTCTGTACACCTACAACATTGCCCGTTGACTAATGCCGCTTGGCGTGAACTTCATCATCGATTACGACGTACTGCCAAGATAGATGAACGTGATCACTGAGCTCAGTTTGTAGAAATTGTTTGTGGTGTTTGGCAAAGTGTATGGCTAAAATTTGTACAGGCATCAGGGAATTTGTCGACGCTGCGTTGCAAGTCAGCTTCAGAGTCAGCATTGAAGGAGCTATCGTCAGCAGATAGAAAGTCAATGATGGTGTGTGTTGTGACCTTAGGTTTTGCTTTGAGCCTTCTGAGATCGAACAGTTGCCATCAATTCGATGTCTAATGCTGATTCGCACGTTCCCATCTCTGACGGCATCAATGAGAATGGCTGAGAACATGAGAATGAAATGTGTTGGCGCCATTACATAGCCCTACTTCAATCCTTTTGAGACAGGAAAGGGATCTTATGTCTCACCAATGTTTCGGACTCTGGCTTCAATGCCATCGTGGAATTGCTGCACCATGGTGACAAGTTTCCTTGGGAATCTGTACTTGGTCACTTCCACTGGCCCTGTCTGTCAACAGTGTTGAAGGCTTTGGTTAGGTAGTGAAAAGGTCAGCATTATGCTCCTGACTTTTACCTTGCAGTGAACACCATGACGTTGGTTCCACGCTTCTTTCGCAATCCACAATGGCTTTCTGGCAGGAATCAATAGTCAACAAGGTGTAACGTGAAACGGTTGAGAAGATTCCTGACGAGTATCTTGCCTGCTATGGAAAGCAAAGAGATCCCTCGGTAGTTGTCACAAGCCTTAAGATTTTCTTTGCGCTATACAGGTGTATAATAGTAGTGTCCTTGAGTACTTATGGGATCGTTTCTTTTATTCTGCATGAGATAAAACAAATGATGAGCTTTTCAGTCAGAGCTCCACCGCATTTCTTGTATATCATTGCTGGATTAGAGTCTTAGCCATGTGTCTTGCCACTAGAGAACAAATATATTTCTTTCTGGGTATTTAACATGGATGGTGGGTCATCCAGTGATTCATTGACTAGCACTTGGAGCAGATGATTAATGGCTTCATCACTGGTGGATGCTGGGTAGTTCAGGATACAGTTGAAGTGCTCAATCCACCCTTCGTGGATCTTATCTTTGTATGTGATCAGCGTTTTCCCATCCGCACTGGAAGAGAGATCTTAATGATGATATGTCATAGACTTCATTCAGCGCATCATAAAACCTCTTCATATCATTCATGATAATGTGGTTTGGGATTTCATCAGCTTTGTTACTTAGCCAGGAGTCCTGCATCTACCGAAGTTTTACTGAACAGTCCTACGGATATTATTGAAGGCATCTGTCCTTGAAGTGGACTTTGGACCATTTACGTATGCTTTAAGGAGGCGATGTTTTTCATCCAAAAGCTGCTCATGTTTTCGCAATTCTAAACAATCCTTGTGTTTTATAGGTGTGGACCCTAAGATATCTGTGGCAGTTTTATAGACCAGCTCTATAAGGGTCTCCCAAGCTGCCTCCACATTATGTGTGTTCAGAATGGGGAATTGTAGACGGTTTTGTAGAGTTCGAGTTCTTCAGCTTGGCGATGTTCAATCATATTTTAAATGTTCTTGTCTTGCGGGTGGCTTTTATGATGGGTACAGATATTTAGCTTGGAAATTAAAAGGCGGTTGTCAGTAAAAATTTCTTCACCACACGTGGACTTGTTCGCCAGTACATTCTGCTTCTCCCTCGTCCTGACTATCGCGTAGTCAGTAAGATGCCAGCAGTTAGATGTCGTCCTGTTGCGAATAGTGAGGCAAAAGACGGTGTTGGTGATGAGCAGTTCATGCTCTGCGCAGGTCTGAAGCAATAGAAGAAAATGCCTGTTGCAGCCATACTTTCGCATGATCCCTTCCCAGGAGATGTTGTCAGAGCCGGCTCTTACACTGATGTCACTAAGGACAATGCGTTTGTCAGATTTGGGACCCGATGTTATGAAAGAGTAGAGTTATTCCAAAAATTGTCCTTTGTTTCTTACGGATTGACCAAGGTTGGAGCGTAGTCGCTAATGATTGTGACATGCTTACTTCCATTCGACAGGGAGAGTTTCATTGTCATAAGCTTCCCATCCTTTGGCAATCCTGCTAGTTTGTTAACAAATACTGTGTTCACTGCAAAGCCTATAGAGATTACATGTCGCTCCTCAGTTCCTATTCCTCTCATAAAGAATGTGTAGCCAGCGCCCCTTTCACAAAGTTCGCTTTCTCTTACAAGACGGGTTTCACTCAAGGCTGCATTGTCGATGCTATCTCTGAGTTGAAGAGAAGAGGAAGAATTTTCATCGTTTTCCTTGTAGTGTTTCGTAGGGTCCCCTCCAGCTGAAGACAACCGGCTAGAGAACGATGGAACAGGCAATTTTAGGGTACCTTTTCTAGCTACCTTCTCAAATCATGGAGGTGAGTGGGGCACATCCTAAAAATGGCTGCTCATTGGCTATGGCGGCTGCTGAATTCCAGTGATGCTCCGTGTCAGTGAAGAACGAACGTATGGCCTGGGCCGCCTCTGTGAAGGTTTGCAGATAGCGTACCCACACCTGCCTCTTGGACGCTCGTCACATGACCTTGGGGAGAAAAACGACCTAGTGACTTACCCGTTTACATTGGATTAAAGTGAGGAAACGTTGCGGGTCGTCAACCTCACTCTGACGTCCAAGACCATCTGGATCCAGTGGCAAGACAATGGCAAGACCGTTGGAGATGGAATTGGATGCAGTGGATGAGAATCACCTTTCTGCCCGTTGAACTCTCTAACGGATGCTTCTGCAAAGTGTGCCGAATCCACTTTTCACATGATTGGGTAGGCAAACCCTAACTTACCAAGGGTTTAAAACCCGTCGGCTACACTCACCTGGTTTAACCCGCCTGTAGAAGCAGTTGACCGGGGTGTGGCTGGTGTGCATATTTCAGCATCTTGGAGCCACAGATGAAAGCTGGTTACATGTGGGGACCAAAGGTGGGTGAACTACCCTAAAAAATGTACGACAGTTCCCCACCAGGGTTGCTACCCTCCAATACACTTACGTGCACCCCACATACACACTCTCGTATGCATATACACATGCATACACACATACGCCGATGCATGACCACATGCATACACACTTCATGCATACACACAGATGCATACACACAAATATGCATACACACAAAGTGGAAAAAGTAATCTGGTCAGAGCGTGCTTTTTGTTATGTTTTAAAACTTTTAAACTTGGCAATATACAAAATCCCAGTGAATATAAAAGGTTGCTAAACCTCTTGAATATCTAGGGTTTGAAATTAAATACCAATTTTGCAGAAACCACTAAGAATATTTTGATAAACATGAAAAGCACATAGTAATTAACTAACATATTTGTTAACAACTTTCACACATTCTATCTGGCTTAATATATGGAATATACAAAGTGCATAGTAGTGGTTTTCTAATATACAATATTTCCACCTGCAGATCAAAAAACGTAAACGTACATGCTAACATAATTTGTATTTCTCTTAGTAAGATTTCAAAAAGCATTAAAATAGATCTTTGTCAGTAAATTATAGAACTATTCCCAGAGACTAGCAAAATATCGATTTTCTATATTGTGTTATGTAGATAAACGAATGGATTTTTGTGTTGAGCTAGTAATTGTACATTTAGTATACATTATCGGCATGGTCATTCGCTTTTACTTACATTTTATCATTCCCACTCAATAACATTTGCTTGTATTTGCTTTTGCAAATGAAAAACGATTTCAATCATTTTAGTTTCGCTATGGTCCAGTACTTTCATTATCTCCATTACGCACGCACTCAAACACACACATACATGCATACATACATACATGCATACATACATACATACATACATACATACATACATACATACATACATACATACATACATACATACATACATACATACATACATACATACATACATACATACATACATACATACATACATACATACATACATACATACATACATACACACACACACACACACACACACACACACATACATACATACATACATACATACATACATACATACATACATACATACATACATACATACATACATACATACATACATACATACATACATACATACATACATACATGAGGGGCGGAGAGAGGGTTGAGCTCAGAAATCGACAGAGTCATCAACCCTTAAAAATACAGTTACATGGCTAAACATATGCACCGACAACGTGTAAAATGCAGGAGTTTCATAGTTTCCGACCTAAATATTAATTAATTATCTATGTGTTTATGCTCACTCCCACCCCTGTGCTGCATGCCTAAATACTTGCAGATAAACAAACAATTATGGACGAAAGAAAATTAAGGGGACATTTGACGGAGAGAGAGAGAGAGAGAGAGAGAGAGAGAGAGAGAGAGAGAGAGAGAGAGAGAGAGAGAGAGAGAGAGAGAGAGAGAGAGAGAGAGAGAGAGAGAGAGAGAGAGTTTGCGCAAAAACATTTACCTCTAGCAGTAAGAAACTTTACATCAATCGATTAATAACCATCGTTCGTCCTGTTAACATAGATGCAAACAATATCCACTATCCCAAATTCACCATCAAATACAGCAGTCAATTCTATATTAATCGACAACTAGGCACCTACCTTTTCCAAGGAGATGTTCCTGCCTGCAGTTACTATCACAATGAGAGCTAAAATAAAACTCAAATCTAACACCTTTATTTGATCTGATGGATAGAAATTTTTCCGGATAATATTTTGGATTCATGATGCCAATTTATCATTAGCATGAAAGCAAACAAAATTTCTGTATATATTTTTGTGTGTATGTGTAAATGACCGTTCATCTTTGACAAAAATGAAACATGTTCACTGTTCGTGGTCTCTTCGTCTTACAACTCTAGGAAATCAGTGTATAATTTGTGGCGATTTGACCATAATATTATTAGCATTTGACATGTGATAAATTGTTCCTGGCATACTTGATCGACGCGGGGAGCACGGCGATGTGAATGAAGACATAAATCATACTTGCCAATGTTGCGCCAGAAAATGTCAGCGTGCAGACATCTTTTGTTTACTTTAAATGAACAAATAAAGGAACAATTGGCTAAACTTTAGTTACTCTTGCATGAGCATGTGTGCGTTTCCTTGGACGGTTTTACTACGAATCTACCAACTCCTACAAGTCAAACAAAAATGACTCGCTATGGCAGTTGAAACTAGCATGTTTGAAAAGGAGCCTTTGTACATAAATGTCATTTCGATTTTGTCAATGCACGACAGTCTATTGTTTTATTTCTCAACTTCGTATGACAAAGGAAAGGGCAAAGATTACAAGAATAAGGAATTGGCGGTGAAGGTGTGTTTGTGTGTAAAAGAGAGAGAGAGAGAGAGAGAGAGAGAGAGAGAGAGAGAGAGAGAGAGAGAGAGAGAGAGAGAGAGAGAGAGAGAGAGAGTTTACATTGACAGCACCCAGACACGCTTTAAGCAGACATGTTTCGTACTCCATAAAACACATGCTAAGCTATATAGACAAGATACTCAGTAACCCGCCTGGGCTACAAATTAAAACTGATTAGGCATCGGGATCAGATGCTGGCAGTGGAATTTATTTTAATAAGCCTTTCATGCATATATATCAGCTAACTCCAGGAATTGTATCATGCAACGAGAAAAATACAGCCCCAAAGAGCGTGCGTGTACTGAGTACCTTACTGTGTTAAGTATGGCCTATATGGATACTAGTTTGCACTGTATAGCATTTCATTGTATAGCATGGATTGACGGTAAGCAATAGACTATTTGAGTAAACCTCCTTGCTACTGTAACATTCTACAATGTATAATTCTATAGCAAACTATAAATAACAGTGACTGGATCACAAAATTAACGTTACCTTTAGTAGTCATACAGTCAAATTCTTCAAATCTTTGAAAATTAATGTAGAAGCAAATTTAAAAGGATATCCATTTGGTTTGTGTGTAGCCTCGACTGCGCTTGCTAAAGTAAAGTATACAACACAAGTGAAACATTCCAGGGTCGAAAAGATTGCGAAAGCATGCGTATATATACGTTCGCTGTGGTTCCATACGGCTAATACGTTTAAATATAACGTCTGCTTGGTATGATGAGTTTGAATTTTGGCTAGAACAGTGCAAAAGCCATCTTTGCAATAGGCAAACATATGAGCGCATTTCCTCCGTCGTGCAAGCAAGGTTCTTACTTCCGTGCGGCAGGCAACATCGCTACAACCAATGCAGATCAATAGAAAGTACCAAATGTGTTGTTGCAATATACATTAGTGGCCGGACAAAGAAACATAACTAGCTAACTAACTAACTTTATATATATATATATATATATATATATATATATATATATATATATATATATATATATATATATATATATATATATATATATATATATATATATATATTTAAATGTATATATATTGATCATTTTTAAGAAATTTTTTGATATTTTTATGACCATTATTTTATAAATATACATGTTGAGCTGCACTTCTTGCTGGAACCTTGAGTGCTTGTGTGTATTCTTTGAGGTAATGTATAATGTATAGTGTATGGTCTAGATCTGAATTCTAAAAAAATTTCTAGTGCTGGCGACTTAGCAGATGAAAGTCTCTAGTTCCAAGTCGCATGAATGTTAGAATCACCTTTCATCTCGATTCGTGTGCTATTGTATGTTAAGCAAATGCATACGGTAGGTTAACAGGAGCCATGTGTTGGAACAAAAATAAATGGCATTGAGTTGAATCAAGTTCATGGAATGAGGCTGTTGTAGACAGAAATTTTCCCTGAAAATTACTCATGTAATGACTTTATATACAGACACACAACCAATATCCATCGTGTGTATATATATATATATATATATATATATATATATATATATATATATATATATATATATATATATATATATATATATATATATATATATATAGAGAGAGAGAGAGAGAGAGAGAGAGATTCATATGTATATATATATATATATATATATATATATATATATATATATGTATATATATATATATATATATATATATATAGTGTTTATATATATATATATATATATATATATATATATATATATATATATATATATATATATATATATATATATATATATATATATATATATATATAAATAATCGCAGAACCATCAGAAAAAATCAAAAAAACTCATATAAGTTCAAGATAGTTTTTTTTTCATTATAAATTAACATTCAAAGAGTATCATCTGTTAATGATCTGGGTTGTAAACATTAAGCCACACACATTTCTCTTGTTATTTACAAGTCACCACAACATTTAAAAATTTCTTTTCAAGGGAATTTAGCGAATGGTGGGAATGGGATTTAGTGTTTAATAATTCCTGAGTTTAAAACAAGATGATTTAAGTGCACTGAAACGGTGTTTACCCAGTTATAACATAAATGATCGCTTTGGTATTTTTAATCTGATTTTTAAAAAGTCATTGGTCGTAAATCTTGCTGATTCTTTTGAGAGTTTTAGTTTACTTATTTCTTTGATAAGTGCTTTGACAAAAGAACTATAAATCTAACGCATTTACTGCGCAGTAATTGAAGAACATACATCAACATTATATTGGTATATTGTTCAACAGTTACTCAGGGATTTTTGAGAAATGCTGATGTTGCGTCCCTGTAAATACTATATGAATAATTACATCAAATGGCATATAAATAAATTTAATAATTAATATGTTACTTGTTTTAATTCGAATCAGAAATGATATGCATTTTTATTCAAATTAAGACATTTACTACTATATCTTTGCTGTATATGTTTTGAGCATGACACAAATCGTATACAGATAGCTGTTGAATGTGTTATTTGTAATACCGTAGATTTTCGCTCGATTTACACTATGTTTATTTTCTTGATTAAAGACATAAATAAGCGTGAATTGAAACCTAATTATGGATAAAAGGTGTAGAAATCCACCTTCATTCAAGTAAGAGAGGTTCAAATAACTCCTTAATAGAGGCTGACACACACCATTGTGAAATTAATTAATTCTTCTACAACTCTAAAGATAGTTAATGAAATTAGGAAAAAGGATTAGGATTTTGACTTTTGACTTTATTTTGTATATGTTTATTAATTGCACATCCAATAAATTAAGCAGAATGTGTACGCCAAGACAAAACATGCGTATCCAAAACAACAAATGGTATTTCGAACAAATTTTATTTGGCTTCCGTCATCCATCGTCATTTTGTTCCAGAGAGATCAAAATGAAAGAAGCACCAAGAAATGTACTATTCAAATTTCAAGAGACTGCGAATGAAATGTGAAGTTCTATTCCTTAATATCCCATTGTGAGAAGTTTGTTTTCTTATACCCTCTTATTGTAACCAAAATGGAACTTGAAGACCAAAAAAGTCAAAGCATAACGTTTCCAGAGTGCATTCGCTCGTACAGGTTTTCATGGTCAACGTGAACTTCATTGTCGCTGTTGCTACTGTAACCCTTCTTATTACATGCACAATACGTTCGCTTGTTAAGATATAGGTCATAAATCAAGTTTATGGAAGTGTTTTATTTCTAGAAAATTTACGCTCACTTTGCTCTCTTAACTTTATGGTCGGATAAGTGATTCTAGATTTATCATCAGCTGATGGCTGTATCGAGCGGTCGGTTCTACGCGTTCCTGTACTGAATCAGTACGGAATGTAGGAAACCTCATGCATTTCATGTTGAATATAACTTAGGACTATCAAGTACTAATAGTAAATCTATTGGCGTTATGAGAATGGGAATTGGTATAAAGGAAGTATCGGTATCATAGTGTAGAAGCCCACTTCTATGTTCGTTATTTCGAGGTATCAGTTTCTGAAGATACGTCTTGTTCTACAGATGGATCGCAAGTGAATTTCAAGCTAGCTAGCTAGATCGATCTAGCTTTTTCTACAGATAGATAGCAAGTGAATTTCTAGCTAGCTAGCTAGATCGATCGATAGATAGATAGATCGATACATACATACATACATACATACATACATACATACATACATACATACATACATACATACATACATACATACATACATACATACATGCATGCATGCATGCATGCATGCATGCATACATACATACATACATACATACATACATACATACATACATACATACATACATACATACATACATACATACATACATACATACATACATACATACATACATACATACATACATACATACATACATAATCGAATAGACTGATAAATAGATAATAACAAGACGATGGCACGATTTTAAAACCGCTTTTTTAAATATATAAAGGTTGGTTGATAGGTAGGTAGGTAGGTAGGTAGGTAGGTAGGTAGGTAGGTAGGTAGGTAGGTAGGTAGGTAGGTAGATAGATAGATAGATAGATAGATAGATAGATAGATAGATAGATAGATAGATAGATAGATAGATAGATAGATTTTAAACATCACATGCAATTAGATATAATGTCATACCTTTAAAGTAAATTTGATCAAAGAATGGAGTAAATGATCAATCTCAAATTGCCAGGATACCAGCATAACCTGGTTGTTTTCGGTCCTTTCCAAATCATTGTTGTTGGCAGGACAGCGTTGTCCTCTCTCTCTCTCTCTCTCTCTCTCTCTCTCTCTCTCTCTCTCTCTCTCTCTCTCTCTCTCTCTCTCTCTCTCTCTCTCTCTCTCTCTCTCTCTCTCTCTCTCTCTCTCTCTCTCTCTTCCGAGTAATCAATCACATCTTCTTAAGGATATGAACTAATTTTCAATTCCAGAAAAATATATAACACAATTTAAATATTTGTCAGGATTTTTTTCTCTTCTGGGATCGAACATTATTCCCAGTCATTTATACATCAGATATCAAAAAATTATAATTCAACAGAACTAAATTAATGTTGTCAGTTCGCAAACCCGATACACACACACACAAACACACACACACACACACACACACACACACACACAACCTAATGTCATAAAATTAATTTCTCTTCCCTTAGATAAGCAGCGTTCCTAACTGGAACCATGACATAACTAGACCTTTTAGATAAACCATTAAATCCTATAAATAACTAGCTGAACGATGCCTGGTTATGAGAATACACATCTTATATGCACGAAATAATTAATGGACTTTTACCTTCTGCTAACTAGCGATTCATTGACTTTAGCATAGTAAAATAAATTTTGTCTTACATGCCACATATTATTTAAGACGGATAAATTAATTCTTACAATTCTTTTTAGAGTAATGCATGAAATTCCTACAATACATAATTCAATTACATTCAAACCATTAAATCCGATCATATCCATATCAATTAAATAATGATGATATTTTTATAATACAAGAATCAATACTATTCACGATAATCAAAGCATAATTAAAAAAGTAAAAACTTATAATAGAGAATATATTTGTTTGCGATTGAGACTATGCACTGTACCCTTTCGAGACCTGTTCTCTCAAATTCTTCCAAAACCCTATCACTTTAACGATTTAACGAGAAATACTTGTTAAATCCCGTCTTTCCAAAGACACATAGACTAACTAATTGCGCGAACGAGATTTTCTAAATTATAAATTTTCGCATGGTAACATACTACCCCTCGTTTAGCTTAGCCAGCCAGGATTATCTTAATCCAACCGCCACAATTCTATCACTCGAGCCAGAAAAAAAATTATCTCTTGCCTCCTTTATTAATAAATATTCCTGGACAATTTCATCTCATGAGACTTATTTTCAAATGGCGCAAAATGTCCCTGATTGTCTCTACTTTGTCATGTTCCCTTACTGGACAGTAAGTCACTATCGCTGTCGGATCGTTATCCTAGCTGGTCCTAATTAAAATCCAATTACGTCTCAAAACGGAGCATATCCGTACTTCGCAGGCAGCAATTTATAGCTAGTCTAGTCAATACGTAAATCTTAATGGTTACATGTCATGCTGACCACGACCACATGAACTTGCGACAAAATGTGCACTAACATTTTGCACCATTACAGTGAGTATGCGATAGAGCTTGCCAATAGCTGAATTTTTACCGGGATTTTTCAGGGTTCTTCCTCTACAAATTATGTTGGACTAGTTCCTGTTACTAATATTATTAATACGGTTGTTGCACAGTCTTATTCTTCTCCAATGACTGCTTCTACTACTACAACTGTTACCATCACTAATACTGTAGCTGCTACTACTATTATTACTACTACTACTACTACTACTACTACTACTACTACTACTACTACTACTACTACTACCACTACTGCTATCACAGGAGATGTGGCCGAGCGGTCTAAAACGCTCGCCTTTTACCGATTACTGCCATGTTATCTCTGAGTTCGAATCTCGAGCACGGCCAATATGGGTAAGAAAGCTTGCCGTTAGCTCTCCAAGGGGATGTGGATCTTAACAGTGTTTTCCCTGGTTGTTCTTCCTCAAGTTGTATAGACCATTCTCAAAATGTATTCATGTAGTCATGTGACCCTGTGTCAAGGAATTCAAAACTAGTCTAAGCTAGACACCAGTTTAAAGACTCAAAATTCAAAGTAACACAAAAAAGAGTGGCTACAAACTTTGTAAATTTTAACAAAAATAATTTTTTCCCAAGAAAACATAGAGAAAAGTTAAATTTATGAAACAAGACTTACGATTTACGAAAGAGATCCAAATTGTTTGTTCTAAATTTACGAAAGCATAAGTCCTGTGAACAGTTCTAAATTGGCACAGTTTGCAGTTCATTTCCGGTCCAAAATGGCGAATGATGACGGATATATATATATATATATATATATATATATATATATATATATATATATATATATATATATATATATATATATATATATATATATGACTGAGGGCTGAGAGCTTTACATTTATCTTTTCCTAAATTTAACTTCCAACAAAATAGAGCCTGAGAGTGACCAATATAATAGTTTAAATAAAGCATTAATTATAGAAAGGTTTGTTCTATCGAAAGTGACGTCTTATGTTATAAGTAGATTTTCAAATCAAGTTTTGAACTTTTTTGTTTCTTGAATAAATACATTTCTGTCCAAGTGTTAGATAAAACCTATAAAAGATATTAAATAAATGGGTTCATTTGATGTGTGCATACGTTAGAGATAAACAAACGTCGCTAATATTGGATGCTGAATTTTCAACGTAGACTTTTCTTCAAAATGATTTAGAATTTTGAGGGTATTTATCCTGACGTCGGTACATAAATGTGCAGTTTCTCTTTCTAAATTTATCATTTTTAGTGACGATTTAATTAAAATTCGACGCACAAAATGTACACTCGTCTGATTCTGATATCATCAAAATAATTATTTTATTCACAAAACCTCCAAAAATCAAGAACAAAAACCCTAAAACAAAAAATTCGTATTATCTATGTTCCTCAATTTATCATAATTTTGTTGTTTTAAGACGATTTCGTCAACATTTCTTATTATATCACCTTTATGTTTCTTTTTTTATCTGATATTTGTTAAGTCCATTTTGAGAATTGTTCAATCACTGTGAGGCAAAAAATGAAAAGCAGTCTTATTGTCTATCAGTGTTGAAATTTCCCTTACAATCACTTATGTATAATGACGCCACAGATGGCCAAAACGTAGATTATTATTGAGGAGAAAAGAACAATATAAATTTGTACCATTGTCTGTATAAAAAGAAGCAAATACACAATTTAAATGAAACGGATTCTGCCGCCTTGAGGTTGATTGAGTATTTCATCACAAATGAACACAGTTGACATTTTGTTTCAACAAAAGATAAAAAACCGCTCTGAATAAATTATGGTTTTCCTCTGCTGACTAATAACTTGATTGTCAGCATTTTGATAAATGAGGCATAAAGGGCATGTTTAACAAACACTTCAGGACACCGACTGTTGTGTTATGAAAAGGAATTAACTTCACGTATTCTCTCTCTCTCTCTCTCTCTCTCTCTCTCTCTCTCTCTCTCTCTCTCTCTCTCTCTCTCTCTCTCTCTCTCTCTCTCTCTCTCTCTCTCTCTCTCTCTCTCTCTCTCTCTTTTATTACAGACGAGAACGGAAAGCTAGGTGGGTAATAATAATAATAATAATAATAATAATAATAATAATAATAATAATAATAATAATAATAATAATAATAATAGAAATGGTAATAACGTCATTTAAAGAACGATTAAAGCTTGAGAAGCATTACTGATCATTATTTCTAAATTTGTTGATTGATTTGTTCTGAAATACCATCTTGAACACATCCGACTTAAAACGAAGAAAATTGATTTAAAAAGAAATGAAAGACATACTTCGTAGATTACTTGACACTTAGTTCCATTTTATACCTGCAGAAATAAAGAATCCTTTCTAAATTTCATGGAAAGGTGTACAATAAGTATGGCGACATCACGGGTGTGAAAACAGGATTCAATCATACCACGTTCAAACATCATGTATTAATTTAGATAATTACAATTATATAATCTCCTTAAATGCAAAAGGAAGAAACTCACTACATGATACACACATTCCTACAAAACTAACGCATGCCTAACTAGATATATGCTTTGAAACAGAATTTAAAACTATTAATCAAGAATGTTTTTTTTTTTATATCTGAGATCTATAACATTTTGTAATATTATGAAAGTTTTAATCTTGTTGAAGAAATACCCACTTACCCTTCTATTTATAGACGTTAGATACCCTCGTCCGTCTTCGTTTTCTTCTTCACCTTAAACGTTCGAATCCCATCCCTTTTGAGTGCAGTGGAAAAATAAAACACACAAAATATTCGACCTAATCTTCAATAGGCAACTCAGGATTTCACTATTACACGGAATATTATTTGAACCAAATGAGATAAAACTGTATTAGTGTTATACATATTTAATTTATATTGTATACTTGATTTCTGACCATGATTGAATCTGTGGATAGTGTTTTTCTATACCTGACTTTGCCATGATTGTAATTGAGGGTTGTTAAGAGAGGTTTGCCCATTTGATTTTTCTTATATTTTGAATAGTAAAGAAAATGTTTATTAGGATTCGAGATCAAGAGTTAGTGGAATTTTTCATTAGAAATTTCATTTTCCCATAACAATCTATTGTGTCGTAGGTAAGATGTGTAAAGAATATATAGAGGTTTGCTAAACAAATACTAATGTATATTTCATATCAGTCTTTGGAAATATATTATTAGTGTTTGCAGTCTCGTTCATTTATAATTTGAGAAGAATTATGTATTTAAATTAAGGACTACTGCGAACACATTGAACAAAAAGACATTCTGGATTCTGTCATTGTGGTACATCACGACAATCAAGAATATTGGTGCATCAGGGCATCGCTAAAATTATTTCGGATGATTTTATTCATTTGGACTTGGGACATTTAGAATAACTTGGGATTTAATCCACCATACTGGAAGTGTCTCTTAAATTGTCACTTTGAAGATAAGAAACAAAATATATGTTGAATTTGCTAAACTTGTTGGTTTAGCTTCTTTCTGCTACATTGTTTTATAACCTAGGTCCTAACGTTATGTTTATTGTCTGAACATTACACTCAACGCCTCGTTTTTCGTTTATATTCAAGTCTGAAACTGAAGCCTAATGTTTGTACTGGCCAACTAGAGCCAATGAAATTGTTAGATTTTTTCTGACTATTACTCCACTGATGAATAATCTAAAACAAACCCAAATCTAAATAGAAGAAACCCATATTTTCCATTGATTTTTATGTTTTCTTTACAACGTTCTCTAGGTCATTCTAGTTCCAATTTTCATTTATGTCTTTCTGTATACATGTATTCCTGTCTACACGTCATTCTGTCTATATGTCTTCATCTCTACCTGTCTTCATATCTTCCTGTCTAGATGTCTCCCTCTATTCATTTTTCTACTTGTCTACATGTCTCCCTACCTCTCTACATGTCTTCATGTTCACCTGTCTTCCTCTTTACATGTCTTCCAGTACAAATATCTTCTTTCATTCTTCTTCTACTTCGTTTACTATTTCTTCGTCTTCTTCATTTTGTTTCTAAACTGTAGTTTCGGTATTGTGGTATTTCTCTTGTCATTTTGCTGTAGTTGTATCACATCAAGCTTGGTGTTGCGTTGTAATTTGATGTTTATATGTAATACCTTGAAAGGATATGATCGGTTTGTACTCTGAAAACGTGTGGTCCAAACAAATCGTTCTTCTGTATATCAAGTAAATTAAAAACTGACCGCTCCGGTGGTCTAGTGGTTAGAGCGTCCGCCTCGGATGCGGGAGGTTATGGGTTCGATCCCCATTCGAGTCATAGCTAAGACTTACAAAAATGGTACTAACAGCTGCCTCGCTTGACGCTCAGCATTACAAGGTTAGTGTTAGGACTGGTCAGCCTACTGTCAGGATAATGTGACTGAGTGGGATAGCATGCTGTATGTCTGCGGCATGATGCCCCAGTGCTAGACATCACTATAAACTGCCACACTTCAGACATCGTAGCGATATGACTGAAAACTTGTTAAAAGCTACGTTAAAAAATTATAAACACTAACACCAAATTAAAAACTGCGCAGCAACGCAAGTAGGATATTTAGTGCTAAGACAATTCCACTAAACTGCTTTGGCAAAGAACCAGGTTGATTTAATGGTACAAATATAACAGGGTTCCCTTTTCCCTTTTCGTCGCTAGTTGAACACGCAAATGACTGAGCCACAGCGATTCCTGCCTGCATTTAGTCGTCTGGGGCCTATGTTTTATCTCTTCAAAAAGGTCAACATAATCATCTGTATCTTTCAGTTATTCTTATCAGTACCTATGTTTCAAAACTTTATTATTATTTTATTTGTATGCTTTTGTTCGTTGTAAGCATATATATGTTTGATCCACTCGTACAATTAATTTCATATAATATTATGATCCATCGTGTACGTTTAAAGACTTGGCGAGTTCCTCGGTTTCAACCCTTTTCGTCAACGCAGACAAGTATGTTTCTCAATTCTTTTCAGATATTTATGAAAAAGATCTGAACAAACCATTTCCGAGATAAATTCTTTCTTTCTTTCTTTCTTTCTTTCTTTCTTTCTTTCTTTCTTTCTTTCTTTCTAACTCAGTTTGTATCATTTGTTTGTATACGTACTGCGACTAGAAAGCTTTTTCATCGACGGTACTGTAGATTCAAATATGCAGTTCCAAAAGCGTTGGCAGCTCGATGTCTACGCTGTCTGCTCGATTTATTATTATCTGTATTGCTGTTTTCATACACTGGTGTGTGATGCACATAGGAAAATAAGAAACTACATTTATCTTATTGGCGTTTCAGTTGCATAAAATGAATCATGTTTTTCAAGTTGAATATTGACTGAAATAAAGTAAAAAGATTTTCAGTTCTGGGTTAGTTACTAGATATGCGCAACGGGGAGATAATTCATGAAGTATAAGAGTAAAGACTAATAGGTGTTAATATTTCATGCTGAGTGATTTTCAAATTGGGTGAGAGGTTTAGCTAATTCGTATTGCGGCATGGATCTCTTACTAATTTGCTATAATGAGGTCATGCATTGTTTATTTCTAGAGTCTTTGTAGTCTATGTGAACATGTACCTAACATGTTTTCCAGTCAACGTTTCGACTCGGTACTGTACATGTTGTCGTACCAAGATGCTTAAGATGCTTACGTACCTCTCAGGTTTATTTTAGGCTGTATTGCCTCAAGAAATGACCTTTGTAATACAAAATTGCAATCTAATGATTACTACGATTAATAGCTCTCTCTCTCTCTCTCTCTCTCTCTCTCTCTCTCTCTCTCTCTCTCTCTCTCTCTCTCTCTCTCTCTCTCTCTCTCTCTCTCTCTCTCTAATAGTTTCAGAAAGATGTTTTGAAAATGAAATAACACGAAAAAAAATATAACCATAACTGAATAGTCTTAATCACAACAGAAAGAAAATCATATATTCAATGAATTAAATCTTACCGCTGAAAGATAAATTGAAAAGTTACCTTGACTAAAAGAATTCAAGTACGCATGCGGAGTCTTCCTCATGGCTTTTAGAGATCAATCAAATAAGTATGTGGACCAATTTTGCATTTTGCAATATGTACAAAACGATTACGAATTCTACTTATATTACGAAAAGCGTCCCTGACTGGTCAAGTTTTCAACTATTATAATTAACATGAAATAAACTAATTCAAGCGTAGATATCCTCGTCTCCTCCATTAACAAGGAATCTTAAACAAGTTTCTACATAAAACTGCTGTTTTCTGACACTAGTATGCTTGGAACCGTCTAATTTATCTGCAGAACATTAGCATTTATTACAGTAGACATTAAACGTCCAACTAGATTCATGTCACCAACGTATATCATATCAAACAACAGTGTTAGTGTCACTTTAATACGGGTGTTATCAAGGTCATGTTGTACAAACCGCCATTGATTACGAACATTCACATTGTATATATATATATATATATATATATATATATATATATATATATATATATATATATATATATATATATATATATATATATATATATATATATATACATATATATATACATATATATATATCTATATATATATATCTATATATATATACATATATATATATATATATATATATATATATATATATATATATATATATATATATATATATATATATATATACGTATGTAGGTATGTAGGTGTATGTATGTATGTATGTATGTATGTATGTATGTATGTATGTATGTATGTATGTATGTATGTATGTATGTATGTATGTATGTATGTATGTATGTATGTATGTATGTATGTATGTATGTATGTATGTATGTATGTATGTATGTATGTATGTATGTATGTATGTATTTTTATATGTAGTTTTCTTTACCCATAATACTTACATCAGATATTAACGCACATTGTACGTTCAATGTATACATCGTATATTAAAAGTATTCCACATTTTATGTCTTGAATGAGATAAGACATATATGGTAATAAGTTGAAGCAAACATCTAGAGAGAGAGAGAGAGAGAGAGAGAGAGAGAGAGAGAGAGAGAGAGAGAGAGAGAGAGAGAGAGAGAGAGAGAGAGAGAGAGAGAGAGAGAGAGAGAGAGAGAGAGAGAGAGAGAGGGGTAGAATAAAATTATTTTTTGGTTTGGATAATACGTGGTGTGTAAATACGTTGTTAGAATTCGTTGATTAAGCTATACAACGCATGTCTCAAAAAAAAAAGACATCGGACACACAATCAAACATTTTCTTCTTTATGCAAAATTTGAGCGTTTGAAGCTTTTCTTTGCTTCAGCAACACACACAATGTATCATTTATGCTTTTTCTAACCATATATGTTTCACACTATTAAGGTCAGCATAGAAATGATAAATTGTATGAGTTTTGTTGTAATAACGGAAGTTTTGATTTTGTAATCGATTATGTCAAGCGTAAAAAAATATAAGGCCATATTGTATTATTGGTGCATTCTCTACGTCATACTGACCACGTGTCCAAACTTTCCTACATTATACCGACATTTTGTCATAGATCCGGGTACATGGATGGATAATCGAGGACGATTTTCATAATTACACTGTTATATTTATTACATTTTTGAAGTCACTGATATAAAGCAGATATTTTTTTTTTAAAATATCATGAAAACATTACATGATGAGCAATTAAAAATCAAAAGATGTTACTGGGTAAATATATTATATAAATATCTGATATTTTTATAGTCATAAACAAAACAAATTTGTTATTTATGCCAACCAAAAAATATTTAATTAGACTTAAATATGCGCAATAGGTAGTTTCCACGCACCAAAAAAGGATATGACATACATTTATCTCTTCTATTCAACCTACATATTTTAAACATTCTCATATGAGAAAAGGGATAGAAAGAGCGTAAATAAAACATATCAAATAAAGATTACGGTAAAGTAATGTTACTGCAGATGTAAAATGTTAATGTTTTAAATAATCATAATATTTCTTTAACGTGCAGAATGCAAATTTTAATCAAATTCTTTATTTAGCACTATTATAATCAACATGACCTCAAAAAGAATTATGAAAAAGAAATGAGGTATTATTCTTGAACGTTATATATATAGATATATATATATATATATATATATATATATATATATATATATATATATATATATATATATATATATATATAAACATATACATACAATATATATATATATATATATATATATATATATATATATATATATATACACTTATACATACAATATATATATATATATATATATATATATATATATATATATATATATATATATATATATATATATATATATATATATATTACCTTTAATTTAATCGTTTATTCCTTCTTTATTCATCATGCGAAATCATTAAATGAAACAAATTATATCCACGAACTCCGTATATGTTTTAGATGCTGGCCAGCGTATGCATCCTTACTATAGTGTGTATCGCTTGTGTAAGGTAACAAAATCGCAGAAGAGATAGGAATATCACGTGATTGCTTGAAAGCACCTGCTATTCACCCATGATACGTTATAAGGTGCAAAATTACCAAGATTGTATTGCACCCAGGTTAATTAACTGTACAGCGATTTCAAGCAAATAAAAATAATTATTTGAAAATACATTCTTCGTGAGCGCAAATGATAATATTTTCTTTAGCAAGTTATTGCTATGTATACTATTTATCATGCAAACATCTATGCCCCTTTGTATCAAGTTGGATTACATATGGCAAACTAATATAAGCCCCGATGACACAACTGGTGGTGAGCAAAAAAACTCGTTGCTTAAACTTACCAACAGGATATCAAATCCAAAAGGTTATTTTATTAAAAAAAAGCAAGCCATCTCCGGAAACTGACTTTGGGTTCTTTTAAGTGTGTTGATTTCCTTATGAAGTCGGTTGACATAAGGAAGACAACTTTTGTTCCTCTCTATTCTTTTAAGTATGCCAATTTCTTCTTTTTTACAAAATCAGCCGATCTAGGGAAGCCAGCATTGATTCCTTTTTACTGGTATTAACGGGAATTTTGAAAATAAATTGAAATAATTGTACCGTTTTGTTAGCGACACAATCTAGTTCGTCGTGTACGCACATCGATATGAACAGCAAATTAGTTTTCAGTAGTTTCATATAAATGTTCCCTATCCATAGTTTATAGTGTTTTATTTTTCAACAACAGGAAACATTTTGTGGGGATAAATGTACGTCATTTCCGTTTGGCGTCCTCTATAGGTAGAAAATAGTAGCTAAGTGGAAGTAACAGCGTTGTATACTCATACTTCGAGTAATTAAAAATTTCTTCTTTAGACTTATATTTTAAATTCTTGTTATGTAGTATTACTACTTTTAATTATTTTATGCAAATCTGATGTTTAAAGAAAAGTGTTAGATTATGGCCGGTAACTTTAAAGTTTCATCAATCTTTGTCTTACTTTTATCTTTTATGGACTTTTCTTATGGTGTTTCCACAAATTAGGAATATTGTTGCTAAATGCGCACAAAGCAAAAATGCAAACTTTGTTTTGTCACCTCAAAATAGTGTGCTCAAATCTTCACGCGATACTAATTAGTGATGGCATTTTCTTCGTTTCGTTCGATTATCGTCCTGTATGTATTTGTAATCACGATCGTTTTTCTCGATGAAGGCATCCATTTGTCATTGATTGTATCAACAACCTCCAACGGAAATGTTTCCTATTCCAAGATCTTCTTGTCCATTCCACAATCACTGAGCATGATAAACGAATCAAGATGGCCCTATTATTATCCACTCATCAATGTTCCTGTCGAAGTGCTTTTTTATGGCCAATTTCCGTTTTAAAGTTTGGAGGATTTCTTATGAACTATTTCTCTTGAATAGATGAATTTTCATACTTATTGGTAGACCTTTCAAACGAAAGATCGTATGAAAATTCAAAATTCAAATAATACATTGAAACATGCTCTGATAGGTCTATAATCCGATTATATATTCCCCTGAATGGAGTGTTGTACTGAAATTTCATCAGACATGGGCTTTAAAGAGACCTCTTAATGCTTACTGTATGAAAGCCATAACATGAACGCATAAATACTGTAATATGTAAACAAGGACCAACCTCTTTCTATTTGAGACGGCTACCGCCAAATCCCAATCAACTTGGCGCATTATCTGCAAATGATAAAGTTGGAAAATTACTCAGATGTGACTTTCTTCATAGTTGTTAGAAATCCATGTTTCAATCTCTTAATAAAGAATCAATAATCAATGCAATAAAGAAAGTAGTCAATGCATAATCTTCGCGGACAGGATATACACATATAGAGGCGCGCGCACGCACGCACGCACGAAAACGAAAATGAAAGGTAAGGTTGCATGCATATATGATCTGTTTTAAGTTAGAAGATTATTGCAATTATTGGTACCATAAGATCGACTTCCTTGTATGCTTGTATACTAAATTAGAGTAAATGTTTATGAAACCCAAACTCCAACGTGTCAGAACCTTCCATAGAATTCCAGATCAAAGAAGCAAGACTAAAGATGACATGCAATATTCAATATGTCATTCAGACTGTCTGCTCCATGTCTAGTTTATGTCAGTCAAGCCGTCACGGTTGTAGGCTGGTGCCTCCACATCAGAGAAATAATTAAAAGAACTATTTCCTATAAGAAACATTTGGTATACTAACAAAAAAATGCCAAATTGGTTTGGTTTTCAGACGAGTTGTATTCATAGAATGACTTTTAGGAAGGTTTGAATCTGTTACAGTTAGGCTCGACTATTTACTATGACGTTATTGATTTGGCAGCAGGAACTACGTTATTCTGATTATCAAGGTTTCCACATAAGTGAAATTACTTTTTCTAATGATTTGTCGGTTTTACATTCTAAGTATTTTAGTAGTAACATATTTTGACCCGATTCTCTAAAGTACTTGAATGAATATGCTGTAAATTTAATTTAATCAAAAAGGACCTGTAAGAATCTTTGTTTCAATTCAAAGTTACCTTTCGGAGTAAAAGTCTTAACTAGTACTTATTAGGGACGTACCTGACCCTCACAATGAATTTGAAACTTATCTTATTTGGCACTGTTTTCCTGATGCATTCAGAAGAAATCATTCGAAAGTAATTGTTAAAACTGGAAAAATCACGTCATCAAGCGGACCACAACACCGCTTGATTCATTAAAGGATTAAATATAAAGTAAGGTAGTTGTCCATCTTTAAATAGATAGTAATGTTACATTATCCTGTTTAATTGTAAGTCACATAAATGAAATCGTTTTTAAGAGAATGAAAGAGGATGGTATCCAGTATATTTCAAATAAAAATGTAAAACAGTTACTGAAAAATATACATGAACACATGCTAATATAAGAACGAATTAGGTTTCCAAAGCCATATAAGCGTGAACTATATAGTTGTTCTCTTCATGAAAATTTTTTATATAGTAACACAACTTGCACTACCATTACTTTGATTACCACATCTGTTCCTATCCCCCATAATGCATTTTAAGCAAGCATTGATTACCATGTCCAATTTCATGCATCGCAGGTGACGGTATGCCTGTCCAGCCCCCACTCGCCTACGCAATGCACCACACCACTTCACCCATCATAGGGTCAATGTAGCCAACCTCCAAAAGTCGTTTGAAATATCAAAAATGCAATTCCTAGCGTAATGGAGACATGTTCGAAGTTCGGTCATATGATCGATTTCCTATGCTTAAAGATAATTTCATTTTTTGATGGTATATATTGCAATATTAAATGAAAATACATTCCTTGAGCGGTGGTTGAAAACAAATAATCAACAACTAGTGGATTTCGCATATAATTAGTGTTTATTGTACACAATGCTTGGACTTTTGTTAGATAATATTAACAATTAATTTGAGCAGGAAACGTATTACGACTTGTCCTTGCATTTCACTGTTTTGTCAGTTCTAAAAGCATTGCCACTTCTGACTGCCAGCTGTCGGTCTTAATTTTTCAGTACGTGTATGGTGGTAAATTTACAGACAAATCTGACTCGTGCATGCACACTGCGAAATGAACATAATATGAAATATTAGAGAAGTATATATATATATATATATATATATATATATATATATATATATACATATATATATATATATATATATATATATATATATATATATATATATACTTTATTGTATTGTTCGTTTTGACGCATTATATTTAATTGACATTGTTTAAATGATGATAAGGCCTTATATATTAATAAAGGAAACACATTGATATTCGTGAGCTTTAATATTGATACTTGCTTGTTTTTATGTGACTAAAGGATTACTCTATAGTCAAACCATAAAGTCCACATTGTAAGCGCTGAATTTATTTTTCATGGAAGGTTAATAGCCTTTCCGTAGTGAATGGTAATGTGTTTGTAAGCAGAAAAATGTCATTTATTCTGGAAACATCAAGATCAGCCCGGATATTGTTACCTTACTAATGAGAAATAAAATCATTTTTCAAAAGTGGTCGACAAACAGGAATTTTTGATTACCTCTATTCCCTTGTCCCACAACGAAACAGACGTAAACATTCTATACAAAACGGCCGACGGTAGCTTGAAAATAAATTTGGCAAAATACTGACATTCCATGCTCAAGCCAACAATGTTTGTGATCTTTTCACCTCATCAGCATGGCGCATGTCACCCAGGAGTGATTTATACCAGTTACAGTCTCGGCGCGAAATCGTGTAACACGCAGGGGGGTAAAGAGTGCAAATTTTGTCACGTAATCGGCAATTTACGTCTCGTCACGTGTGTAGACAAGCCGTTTTGCATGTGGTTGGAGGGTTCGGCTAAAATCTGTGAAATTCTTGTTCCTTTTATCATTTTCCGATACTTTTCCTATTAGTAAACAAGATTATGTTTCGAAGAACTATTCTGATTTTGTGTTCTTTTTTCGCACTGATTTTAAACGCTTTCTTTTTCAATGGGATCAAACAGGGATAAAATCAAATTTAAAGGCGAACACGTTGTAAAGCCTGCGCTGTTTAACGGCTCTAATTCGCAGCTATCCTTTGTATAAGTCTGTGAAGTCCGCCATGTTCAGGCAGTAAAATAAAATCTTCAAAAAAACCTTTATTCCGTAAACAACAATAAAATACTTTGGCTGCTTTCGATGCAAATCCAATGACATGATGAAGATGCTGTCTGTTTTGACCTCAGTTAATCGAATGGATAGAAATCGTACAGAAACAAATGAACAAATAGAGCTCAAAATCAATTTTTAATTAATGATCGATCCACATTCGAATTTTCACCTGAAATAAAAATAGTAAAGTAGCACTATATATATATATATATATATATATATATATATATATATATATATATATATATATATATATATATATATATATTTGTGTGTGTGTGTGTGTGTGTGTGTGTGTGTGTGTGTTATTTGTCTAGATATTCAGTGGTTCCCAAATTGTTATGGGACACTGACCCTTGGTTACCTTTAGCGCATCCCCTCCCTATTACCAACTTACAAGCATTATTCAGCATTAGCGTCCGCCCTTGGTAATCCCAACGCACCCCAGGGAGCGGTACCGCCCACTTTTGGAACCACTGGTCTAATTAGTGATATCAATGCTGGTATATTTTTTATCTATGAAAGGAAACAAAACAAAACTATGGCGTACAGCAAAAGATGAACGTTTCTGTTTATATCACTTTTTATTTTTTTTTTATATATTTTGTCCAATCAACCATTCACAAATATTATCTGATAGTCTGTAACCATTCTATCCTCTGTCTAAATGCTGTCGTTAGGATTAATTGTAATATTAAACGAAATACCTGCATGCTAAACTAAAAGAAGAAAGAATTCATTTATATAAATTGTGGTCACAGATCAAGCAATATTAAAAGTCATAACATCCGTATTTTTAAAATGGCTTATTTACAGGAAACAACAAAACAAATTCCGCCATTTCTTTCTTCTTTATATTCTACACTTCTACTTTAAAATATTAGCATTAACGAGGTTTCTATTTTGGATGATTTTTTTTCTCTTCGTAACCCACAATGCCCTACCATAAGGCATAGGTATATGAGTTTACTAATTAACGACTTTAAAGTCTTAAATATAGTCTTGATATTAACACTATTGCTATTCTTGCTTGAAACAAAAATGATAAATTGAGAGAGAGAGAGAGAGAGAGAGAGAGAGAGAGAGAGAGAGAGAGAGAGAGAGAGAGAGAGAGAGAGAGAGATTCATTCTCATATCAATCAGGTGAACAACACCATAACAACAGTTGTGTTGTTTAATTTAAAATACCAGTCTATTCCCAATTCCCTCATCCAATAAAAACCATCTTGCATTAACCCGCACCAGATACAGTATATCATTTTGAGTGATACGTGATACGCATGCTGTGTGACAGCTTTATTTCCCAGCAACTCTAAAAGCCTTCACTTCAGATAGCGGCTCTTTGCTGCTGAGAATAAACAGTGTTATTTACGTTACATTTTTTTAAGCATGTTATTTGAAATGAGATAGTCTACAGAAGTCAGTTCGATGTGGGAGATTTTATCAATGGAACAATAAGCGTTTTCGACATGGAATATCGAATCGGTGCGTATTTTATCAAGTGAATGGTTGATTTATATATTCTTCCATCTACCATTTTCTCTCTCTCTCTCTCTCTCTTATATATATATATATATATATATATATATATATATATATATATATATATATATATATATATATATATATATATATATATATATATATATACATGCAAATATTAATCATAACATGTCATTGAAAGAGTAGGTATAAAGCAATTTGAAATATATTTTGGTAAATGAAATTGTGATCCGTCCAAGGCGCAATAATATGCATATATAAGCATTCTAGCGACTGTCTGCAGTTGACTCTAGATTAATGATCAATCTTTACACATTAATCATTATTGACGTATTAAAATAACGATAAAAAGCTTTAATATCATTGTTTTCGAAATTAATTTAATATGGTACACATTTTCATCACGAGAGAGAGAGAGAGAGAGAGAGAGAGAGAGAGAGAGAGAGAGAGAGAGAGAGAGAGAGAGAGAGAGAGAGAGAGAAAGAGAGCGAGAGAGAGATTGTGGTCGGTGGTACTGCAACTAATGCGGAATGACTTAGATCAACTGTAAATGTATTAGAAAAATTTAATTACCTCTTGTTGGTTCATCATTTCGCTTAGTTTCTTTTCCTCATTAATTTCGTTGAGTCTGTGAGTGAATGGCGTAGCTAACCAAGTGTTTGAAGGGCTCTACATTTATTATTAAAACCATCTTTCATGTTTAAATTATAAGTGGTCATTATATTGATTTAATGATTGTGAAAACAAATAAAAAATAAAAAAGAGAAAACAATCAATATATGAATATGCAAATTAAATATGAATTATCCACAAAAGGCATTGAACTACATTTTGTAGCGGACACAATTGGAGATGTAAGGAGTTCGTTCATCCAGTCAGTACATAGCTGCCTGTAGTAAATCTTAACTCCGTTCAAAGGGCACATATATGTATTTGTATGTGATATAAATAAAATATATGTACAGTGTGTACGCTGTATGAATGATATACCACTCGTTTTATAAATGTTTCCTTTTAATGAACAATTTATACATCTCGTGGCATATCATTGATACGGCTAGGGTATATATATATATATATATATATATATATATATATATATATATATATATATATATATATGTGTGTGTGTGTGTGTGTGTGTGTGTGTGTGTGTGTGTTGCATACCGTATACAACATCAAATACACAAGTTTAAGTAATATTATGTTTGACTTTTAGAAAACAAATTCCGTATCTTAAAAAATATTAAAACCGGTACGATGCATACGATACACAAGCACATCAAAGCAGGCCTTTTATCCCAAGTCAATACTATATAAACACAACATAACAGAAAGGCCCTTTGTATACCAAGTCAATACGAAATACACAAAACATACAAAACGGCATTTTTATTCTAAGGCAGTACAATACACACAAAGCACAGCAAAACAGCCTTCTTATTTCGAGTCAGTACTATATATGCAAAACACTGCAGACAGCCCTTTTCGCCCAAGTCAATACTAAGTACACATAGCTCAGCAAAACAGTCTATTTTTATCCCAAGTCAATAATATAATCACAAAGTATACCAAAACTGGCCTTTTCGCCCAAATCAATACTATATACACAAACTATAGCAAAAAAGCCCTTTTCGCCAAAATAATTACTATATACACATACTATAGCAAAAAAAGCCCTTTGCGCCCAAATCAATACTATATAAATGAAGCATAGCAAAACAGCCCTTTTATCCCAAGTCAATACTATATCCACAAAGCAATGCAAAACAGCAATTTTATCCCACATCAATACTATATGTACCAAGCATGGCAAAACAGTCTATTTCAAGTCAATACTATATACACAAAGCACAGTAATAGGGCATTTTTATCTCGAGTCAGTACTATATATGCAAAACACACGAAGCAGTCCTTTTTCGCCCAAACCAATTCTATACACACCTAGCTCAGTAAAACATAGTTTTTCTTAATCCCAGGTCAAAACGATATATACAAAGCACATCAAGTCAGCTTGTTTGTTTCCCCTGCTAGTCAGAGCTATATTCACAAAACATAGCATTACAGCCTTTATATCCCAAGTCAATAGACTGAGTCATATTTAGCCGACTACAAACGATTGGCATTTAAAAAGAAAGGCCAACTATAAGAGTCAAATGCAGCAGATCATAATTCCACAGGCAAATATATCTTCGTTCAGATGTGTATTTTATTACATACTATGTTTACCACATTTTGCAATGTAATACCCCACTTTGTACCCCCAGTTTTAATTCGAAATCGAGGATGCGTGACCACCATTAAAGCAGATTGATTTGTAATATTCGTAGCTCCCTGTCTGACGGAACGAAACAGTAATGAATAAATAACTATGAAATCAGAGCAATTGTCCGACCGTATTAAAGTTCATCCTTCGAAACACAGTGTAAATATTAGGGATGAACACACTTTACTAAGAGGAAAAAATGACAACGTCCCTAAATAGAGATATGCTACAAAGAATATCATCTTTACGTGAGAATTTTAGAGAAAAATATAATGTCACATGTATCATTTGTTTTCATCTTTTGGCATCGTGTAAAGGAAATGGAGTTTTCTAGTGAATCGTGTACCGCTTCAGTTTTCTGTCGCCGAAGATAAATTATGTTGCATGTTCTTCTCTGATGATGACAGATTGTGAACTTTAGAGATCGAACTTATTCAATACGAAAAAGATCTCGATCATTCCTTTCCAAAACGTGTGATTGACTATAAAATAAGTGAATAAAGTTAGGCAAGTATGTATTTGCAGCCTCATTTAGTCTTTTTCTCAGATAAGATTGAAATAGTTCATTTTTATTCATCCTCTCCTAGAACAAACCCAGTATATGAAATCAAAATCTGTGAGATGCATGAAGAGTATTACCTGGAAGAAAACTATCTTGTCAAGTACTTGCCACAAACCAGTGCCGTCGAGGAGCACACAATGATTCCTTACGCAAAGAAGCTTGAATTTAATAGTGACTGCCTATTTTCGGCCTAAACGATTTTTTGTCAGAAGGATAATTTATGACTTTTAGATAGTCCCGCATTATTGATGCTTATTTCATTGCACTGAGCCAGTGGACTTCACGTTTTCTTTTCCAGATTGTATTAAAGAGCTCCCTTGATTACAAGGCTGGGATTGGCTCGAAGACGATCACGTGACCTACGTTCAGTCGATACGGGCGATGAATTGGAGTATAGAATGTCAGACAGCGAAAGGAATGAAATAAATTTTAGTCATCAAGACATGCAGAAGACTGGATATTACGGGCATGCTCAAACTTACCATTCATATTATCCTACTGAAAATGGCTTCTCGTATGACACCCCTACAAGTGGGAACTATGGGGACCCTAGCCCGTCACCTCCAGTCTCGGATTACTACACTCAGGCACCTTGTGGAATACCCAATAACCACCCAGGCCCCACCCAGGGGGATTATAGTCCATCGCAATATGGAGATGGATATCCAAACCAGTGCATGCAAAATCGGAATATTGTTTGTAATCAGTCCGTGGGGTCAACGAACCCCGCACCCAGTGGATTGAAAAATCGAGAGATTTACCCATGGATGAAGGAATCTCGACAGCATGCTAAACAGAAGCAGCAACACACTCAACAGCAGCAACAGCAGCAACAACAACAACAGACGCATACTGGATCAGGTAGGAACCGTACTTTGATGATATTAAATATTATCATTTTGTGCCATTATAAAATTCTTCTTCTTCTTCTTCTTCTTCTTCTTCTTCTTCTTCTTCTTATTATTATTATTATTATTATTATTATTATTATTATTATTATTATTATTATTATTATTATTATTATTATTATTTCAGAAAATGTTGCTATTATACCGTGATATAAACACTTGATATAAACGTTTACCACTATGTTCAGAATTTACTTTACAATGTAACAGTTATTTACTATTACGCCTTTTTTGTATTTTAGCTTAATAAGCGGTGAGATTATGATTCTATTTAAATATTAGATATTATATTGTTAGTGGAGACAAGATTTTATCTGATTTTAATGCTTAGACAATGTGACAGTTAGAAGTGTAGTGACCATTTCAATGTTTGGTATGTATAGAAGTTATAGAGACAAGTTTAATGTTTGGTATGTATAGAAGTCATAGAGACAAGTTTAATATTTCAAGTATACATAAACTAATAGAGTACTCGCATATCTTTATTAGTTGAGTGAGTTATTTACTTACATAAAAAAACAAAAGTGTTTATGAATTTACGCTATATGTTTTTGGATGTGAAGTAGAAATGTCTGTTTGTTTGTCTGTCTTTACAATATACTTTGCGTGCTCTTCACAGACTTTTAGCGGTATTACCTATTAATAATATTCAATATCATGAAACAATATTTTTGTCTTGTTACACATACATAGACAGTATCTTTGCCAAGCGTCATTCTAAAAATGTGTAAATTCAACGATACAACATTTCACATATGCATATGTCAATAGCGCTGGGTTAGAAATACTATTTAAAAAAAAACCTGTGTGCGACGAATGGTTGTTTTATAATTGCAAATGAATTTAGGAATGAAACAAATGATCTGAGTGAAAGAAAGAAGTAAGTCTTGAATGATTTACCAAATGAGACAAAACGAACACAAAATGTACTGTAGATATAAAGGGAAAAACTGGTGTGCGAAAGAAACAATAACCTAGAACATGAAAAGAAACGGCAAAATATCAACACGAACTATAATTTATATGATAAAAGAGAATAGATTTACATACATACAACTCTGAAGAATACCTTTTACCCGAAAACACTGCTATACGCATGAACGTGTGAACATCAGAGTCGAAATGAAGTCAAAAACACATTACTAATATAAGAAAATACTGATGAACATTTTAAAAAAGGGAAATAATTAGGTGAAAAATACAACTCATTAAACGAAAGTGATGTTATCCAGTTGTATATGTTGTTATAAATAGAAGTGGTATTATGGCTTAAAATATGGTGTTATAAACGGCAGTGGTGTTTTGGCTTTTGATATGGTGTTATAAATGGAGTGGTGTTTTGGCTTTTGATATGGTGTTATAAATGGAGTGGTGTTTTGGCTTTTGATATGGTGTCATTAATTAATGTAGTTATATTATCCTTTATTTATGTGGAGAAATTAATGGTGGTAGTATTATAGTTTTTGGCATGGTGTAATAAATGGCAGTTAATGTTATTCCTGTTAGGTATGGTGTAATAAATGGCAGTTTATGTTATTCCTTTTTGGTATGGTGTAATAAATGGCAGTTCCTGTTATTCATTTTTGTACGGAGTAATAAATGGCAGTTTATGCTATTTCATTTGGTATGGTATAATAAATGGCAGTTTATGTTATTCATTTTTGTACGGTGTAAAAATATCAGTTTATGCTATTCCTTTTAGTATGGTGTAATAAATAGCAGTTGATGCTATTCATTTTTGTACGGTGTAATAAATGGCAGTTTATGTTATTCATTTTGTCATGGTGTAATTAATGGCAGTTTATGTTATTCATTTTTGTACGGTATAAGAAATGGCAGTTTATGCTATTCCTTTTGGTATGGTGTAATAAATGGCAGTTTATGTTATTCATTTTTTTACGGTGTAAGAAATGGCAGTTTATGCTATTCCTTTTGGTATGGTGTAATAAATGGCAGATTATGTTATTCATTTTGGTATGGTGTAATAAATGGTAGACCATGTTGCTATTTTTGACTGTGTAATTTCAAAATATTCTGATAATGCAAGATCCCAAATATTTGAAATGAAATTTATTTCGACAGTGGAAGTTTACGATTACTTACCGATGTGTTGTTTATTCAATTGTAACACAATATCTCCAAATGCTTACGTACATCCTTTTTCGTCCGACTCCTGTATTCGTTCAATTCGTGAACAAACCGCGACAGTCGACACGTTTCATTTATCATTCAGTAAGCGTTGAAAGGCTAGCCGCTGGAGATAATTTCAGACTATATTTTAACACTACGCTCTGAAGCATTGACCTGTCTTTCACTTCATTTCACTTTTCTCTTTTGGACCAACAGTTAGATGCAGTCTGATACTAAATGTTGACAATTGAAGATTAAGCCGTAAATCCTGTAGTAATAGCTACATATCCGCTGTTTTGCCCTCTGAGACCATTAATGAACTGCATTTTCAAAGATCTGACCTATAGAAAATGGATCTAACCTTCGAACCAATTTTAAAATTATAAGAAAATAATAATAATAATAATAATAATAATAATAATAATAATAATAATAATAATAATAATAATAATAATAACGAGGAGGAGAATATGCCTATAAAAATATTCCAATATTATCACGTATTGTCTTTTTTGTATATTCATTTATCATTCAAAATATAGATTGTTTACCTGATAATGTTTTCGTAAAGTGTCGTTATTCCCACAAGAATATGCTCTAGAATTCTGATAAGTATCGAAAATAAAATAGATCAATGAATAAATTAGCTACAGATTGCTTGTTTCATGGGACTTACCTAACTTTAGAAAGTAAACTAATTAAGGCCGGTACATATATATTATTGGCATACAACTAAATAAAACGCTTGCTGGGTAAAATAGTTGTTTTAATTTCAAAGTGCATATTCATTTTCCTTACGCTTATATATGTGAACCTGTTGAATATGGATTGAATAAATCATATGGGTTTATTAAGTCATTCATTGTTTATTATATATATATATATATATATATATATATATATATATATATATATATATATATATATATATATATATATATATATATATATATATAAATCAGTATCTTAATAAATCTTCGTTTATATCAATTATTTTACTCACCATCCTGATGCTAAAAATACGCATGACACAGATACATTCAACAACTGCAATGATCTTGACAGAATTTAACTTAGTATATTTCATCAAAATGCATCATTCCAAAATTAAAATGTTATTTCACAAGTTTCGTCTGACGCCGAATGTTTAAGTTTATTGGATTTCAAAATTCCATACATAAAATTTCGCATATTTATTTTTCATCTGTATTTCCAGACAATATTCAAGTAACTGCATCTTAAACATTGTTCAAAATAACTAGAAATTTGTTACGAAAATATATGCACTCGTTGAAAACAACAATCTGTGTAACAATATTTACAATGAAACACATTCTCAGGGGTACCTAATGGATTCTTGCCTTCTTGGTCAGGAACGTGAGTCCAATTTAGATACGGTTGAATTTAGATACGGATGTAATTAGAATAATAGTTCCTAATGGAAAGTTGTCAGTATAGCTTCAGCTAAAGATAATAAAATGCATTACAAAACTACGAAAATCATACAGCACTTTTGAGGTTTTACTTAATTCAGTATAAGCTGAAGACTGCAAAACCCTCCAAATCAGCGCAAAGCAATACAATTTTAAAAAATGAACCAACTGAGGTGCAGTTTTTAACTAAAGTTAAAACTTGCAAGAGAATGTTAAACTAGTGCATCAAGCATCATAAAAGCGAGATTAAAATGTAAGGGGAATTATATTTACTTATAATTAATCTTAAATAAATTCCGCATATATATCTTCAATTAAAGTAAGGCAATAATGCGCATGATAAATATTACTTTGAAATTATACTGTTTCCTATTCTGAACAGGTTAATAAACTTAGTTATAATCAGGTCGAGTTTTTTTGAGCGCAAAATTCGACCTTAATCTAAAGTCATACTCTTGCACGTGTCAAAATTATTGTTTTTCTGTGTTAATCGAAGTAGTTTATAATTTTTGTATGTAACAGAATGTAAATGTGCGCCAGTTACTACAATTGTTTCTTTGAAATACACATATTTAGAACAGGAAAAGACTACTGTTCATTTTCTGACATTTTAACACACTTCCTCTCGCTCGGTGTGTCAGTTACAAGATAAATGTCGATAGGCGATGCATACACCTAAGGCCCTGTTAACATTGATAAGACATCGTTTATATTCATATTACTTTAAATTTTCTAGACACGCGGGAAGCTTAGGTGTCGACGCGTTTCTTTGCAAATAAATATTTATTGAAAAATATTTTCACTGTTAGAAAGTAAATATGATTACAACAAATATAAAGAATTAACTATTAATCATAAAATTATTATTATTATTATTATTATTATTATTATTATTATTATTATTATTATTATTATTATTATTATTATTATTAACAAACGCGCTTTATTATCCTTGACCTATTTGAAAAGAAGTCAGAGAAGGAATGTTACGTTTAACATCTTGAATGCTTCCTGACTGGTGCTACCAAAAGTTAGCTCCAATCGTCGTTTGAACGATAGTAACTAACTTGTACATGTTTGACATTTATAATACAATTTTCAAACAGTTGTAAAATACCAGTATATAACTAAAAGCGTATAGGTGTTGCAGGAAAACAACTGCAGTCTCGTTAGAGCATCACTGACGTTGATACGAAGATTGGTCAGTTTACCGTATCAGTGGAATTATACTGAAACAGATATTTGTAGATAAGAAAGATATTTAAAATGTTTTAATAATTTAGAATTCATATCTATATTTTAGTATGGTATTGTCGAACATATGATCAAAATATTATCAAAATTCTCAGTTCTTTGTCTACAGTTAATACGTTCTTTGTATTTATTTATTGAATCACTTCATGTAAATGTTAAAATATGTCAGATTTTTCTCGGTTGTAAATGGATGGATATCTCATCCAATATATACTACTACTACTACTACTACTACTTATTATTATTATTATTATTATTATTATTATTATTATTATTATTATTATTACTGAGGATTTTTTAGGGAGTTTTATTTTAATTTTAAAAAACTATATTTAGTATGTCGTGTATGAGTGAAGTGTACGAACAATAAGACTTGTGTTGCGTATTATTGGCCATTCCTGATTCTGGAATCAGCAGACCGTGACCATGAATAGATGCTCAGTATAATACGATGTAATTATTATTAACATCATAAGATCTCATATAGAACCATCTGAGGTTAGTGAAAGGCGATCATTTTGGCATTTCTATTAAAATTACAGATAACAATATTAGACCGTACACAATGCTTTCATATATCGCGAGTTTTGAAACAACAGATCATTACAAATTCATTTCATTTTATATTATTTTATTATTTTTTTACAGTATTGCTATTTTACAATTCACGCTTTATGTATGTTCCACATTTCTTGTTATCTAAAAAATAAACAAATAAACATTTCAAAGTAGTTTGTCAGTGCTTTTGGTTTACACAGATCTTAAGATGCTCCCAAGTTCTGCCAAATTACGAATATTTATGTCAACATGACATGCAGTGGTCCAGAAGTGGTTTTTTGCGCGTTCAGGTAATGCAAACGATGTGCCTATTCTCGTGCAGACTTATAGATAGTGTCCTGCAAGGAGTTAGAAATTTCAGACAAGCGTATATTTCCATATTTATTTGGGCTTTTCAGAATGTAGTTATGTAAAAATTATTTTCGTAACGTAATATCAGTTTATACTTGTTCACTTGTTGTGTTGGATCTATATCCCCTGTTTATAAAAAGCATTGATTCTCTCATGCGTGACAAAAACCCACAGGGCTGTGAAGACCTGTAATATGCATACATCTTTAAAATACACATTCGGTTCTCAATTCAAGTTAATGGAACCTTTATCAAAATCCTTGAGAAATACCAAAAGCGCACGCATTTTAAAAATTGGCATCAATTTCTACATGTAGCTTTAAAGAAAACGGCCTTAGAAACAGTTGTTCCACTCCAGGATAAAATATTTATACGAACAGTAACGACTACATATACTGTAATTTTTGTAATTGCTCTAATATGCAAGAAAACATTCATAAAAATATCGTGAAATAAGGATAAAAATAAAACAGTTGATTGCCTCGGCTTAATCTTGCTCGCATGATGTCATCAATTTAAATTTCTAGAAACCCATCTCCAATAAAAATGCAAACCGCGAATTACACGACTTCGATTATTAGTTAACATTTACTAGTTTCTACTAGTTTCGAGCTTCTATCCATATCTACAACATACGTGTTCTTAAAGAAGCAAGACCATTTTGTTATGCATGATAAGTTATTGGCTCATTGGCACTACAAAGTAAATACGGTGCCATATTATTCGGCTATTCGAATCCAAAATCTTTCAACAAGTTTAAAACCAGCAAGGTAAGCTCTTCTTGCTCGCGGAGATTCAAGGTTAAAAGGAATGGCAAAATCTTTTCGTGTATATGCTGGCATAATCTCTTCATTTTTATAACTGAAAATGTTACTATATTTACTGGAAAAGGTAGAGACGTGGTTTTGATTTACCAGTTCGAACACCCTCTAAATTTGAGTTTGTACTCAAAACATGTCAATATATAGTATGTATATTGTTAAATATAAAGAAAATGTCTATCCTCATTTCTGTATACATTGGATCTTCAATTAACATTATCATTAACAATATGAGCATTATATAATAATAATAATAATAATAATAATAATAATAATAATAATAATAATAATAATAATAATAATAATAATAATAATTGTTATTATTATTATTATTATTATTATTATTATTATTATTATTATTATTATTATTATTTAGCCTGTATGATGATCACATCTGCTATTATTTACCTCAAACTAAGGATTCTTAAGCGAATTTACTAAGAAATTAATAATTATGTCGATTTTGCAACCAATTGTGATTTTAACGCTTTCTGTAAAACAAGATGCGAGATTTAAACTCTTAAAACGATACTTTGCCTGTCTGTGATTTTAGGACATATATTGAGTTATTATGTAAAAAAGAGGGTTCTCACTCCTGTGCTTCAAAATATCATATAATGCATGATTTTTTTTTCAATTCAGCCGTACATAAAGTCTATATTTGGCACAAAACTAGAATATTTTGTGAACTAAATAAGAAACTAAAATTTCCAAAGTATTTTGTGAACTAAATCAATGTTTTTCTCCTTAGGTGTGAAATCTCTTTGTGAATTCTATGTTTAATATTTACTTCCTAATGTGTTTGTGTATATATATATATATATATATATATATATATATATATATATATATATATATATATATATATATATATATATATATATATAAATTTTATTGTTCCGTCACTTTTTCAAGTGACATCATATCCTACCGCATACATACACTATTCCTTTAGAAAATTGGTTGGTTTGTTGGTTGTTAACTTTAATGGGGATATTGTGCAGAGCAAATGGAAGGTAAGTTCCATTAGCAAGAACGCATGACAACGTTTCTATGGTAGAAAATAAACAGCGCATGACATCGTTTTAATTGTAGAAAATCAACAACACGTGACGTTTGTATAGTAGAAAATTAACAACGCATAACAACGTTTCTATAGTAGAAAATCAACAATTCATAACAACGTTTCTATAGTAGAAAATCAACATCTATGATTTAGATTTTTTATCCTCTAATTGTGTTCTCATGACTACAAAGATATGTGTGGTGGAATTTAGTTTGAAACAATAAATAGGGAATAAAATACTTAGTTTCAGACTCCGTTGTTCTACCAACTATAACAACAAATATGGTACACACATACCGCTAGTCACAGAAATAGAAGAATTTTCGACTTAAAAAGAAAGAAAGGTTAAACGTAAAAAGACAGATATCTATAGCACATTCTTTTCTGTACGTTAACATTTCCTGTTCGTTTCTTTTCTCTTTGGGAATCTGTATGTTTCAAAAAACTAGTATGCGTTGTAATGGGTTAAAATATAGATTAATTTCTTGACGAAGTTTATTTGTTAGCTAGAGCCTATTGCTTTTCTCATTTCTTACACTCAAAACAAAGTATTGACAAAAACGGTGATGAGCCATATATTCTTTTTTTCCGGACATGAAAGAAAGATATGTTTTCTTTGTCTGTTTTTCTTGTTAGAGGTAAAGCCTTGGAAACACTTCCAAGATAACGAGTATAACATATGGCCATGATTGCAGACCTTGTCTGGATGGTTGGTTGTGCTAGAACGCTTAAAATAAACGCGTGTCTTCACTTCATGCAAGCTGTATTTGAGTTTGAAAAGATGCATTATATGTTCTTTATGGCCATAGAGATGTACACTTTTGTTTGTAAATCCCCGAATTTTTTTGAATACATTTGATTTTATGGGAAACTTAGTCATTGGATGGGGAAAACAATGGACAAATGCTGCTGAAAAGTAGTTTATTGTTTAGTAAATACATCATAATAATCCAAGGCTGATTAATTGACTAAAGATTAATCACACTCTTTTACAAAATGAACATGAAGCGTTCGTATCACACGAATAAACAAATACAACGAAAACTCAGAGAACACAATCAAATGAGAGATTGGTAAGATTGCTATTTTCACATCTGAAATATCGGTTTTCATACCTCTGTGGGTAAACAGGTAAAACGAAACGTTTAAAATTTTATTGGAAGCAAACATGGTGCGGTACGACTTTAGGATTAGCCCTTTGTTTTGTTTTCTTATTTAGCAATCATAAGCCGAAATGGCATATTTTTTTATCTAAGTCGTCAGATGGTAAGCTTTCTACAATAACGACAAAAGTTTTCGACAAATACACGAAGGCGATACATCCTATTTTGCCTTCGTCTAAATCTTCTCTACAGGTTGTTTTTTTTTTTTCGGGGATTGGGGTATTGCAGATTTATTTCCCGTGATCTGTTGCTAACTGTATTATGGGCATGGTTAGGAAATCTTTATGACAAGCATAAGGTATGTATTCCCTGTTTTACAGCCAACACTTGGACCCTCAAGATGCTGTGATTGATCATCTCTTGATTTCCAACTATTCTTTCTGATAACGTTTTGCCCATCTTCACTTTTAAATCGGTTAGCAAATAAGTCTGACTTTAATCAATCAAGCCGTCCTCTCTATTAATATGTTTAAATCCAGACATCATCTTAAAGCTAACCAAAGAATGTCTTCAGAAGATAAAATCGACTCATTTATCTCTTGCTGACATTCTTATAAAAAAAAGCCAATTGCCCTACAATTAAGTTTATCGTCCTCTTAAGATCATTATTTTTGCTTGAAAATATTATTATTATTATTATTATTATTATTATTATTATTATTATTATTATTATTATTATTATTATTATTATTATTATTATCCAGAGCCCACCAAGAGAGCAAGAACAGCATACACAAGTGCACAGTTGGTGGAACTCGAAAAGGAATTCCATTTTAATCGTTACCTATGTAGGCCAAGACGTATTGAAATGGCGGCATTGCTCAACTTGACAGAAAGACAGATAAAAATATGGTTTCAAAATAGAAGGATGAAGTACAAGAAGGAACAAAGACACCATAAAAGTAATTGTGAGAAAGGGTTTTCTTCATCGAAGCCAGATGGCAGTCTCTCAGGGAGCGAAAGTGATAGCCAAGCTTCATATTCTGGAGGTCAAGATTCGATGAGTGACTGCAGTGGTAGTAAGTCTCACCGAGGGGCAGCAAGCCCCGATATACCATCTGTTCATCAACAAATTACCCCTGGTCATTCACAGTCACCGCAGACTCCAAGTCCCATACAAAATCAACGATCTCAACCTAATCTTTCCAGCGTGACTCAATTTCCATCACCTAAGAATGGGATGTATCACACTTCCCAAAGGAGTCCTCAGTGCCTAAAACAAAGTGCATCACCCATTCCGCAACAAACATCCCACAGCAGCGGCATGGGGATGGATGGAATGAACAGCATTGGTAATATGAATACGAGCTTCAGCATGCATAATTCAGTGCAAAATCATTATTTTCCAGTGAGCCAGAATTCTCATGCATATTATAACGGCCAGCACTATATGACTGCCCCTCACATATACCCGGAAATAACACAAATGGAAGACCCAAATCAATATCAAATGAGCTCGGGTCACATGACGTCTCAAAATATGACATGCGCAGTAGGAAGTGTGAACTGTTATCCTCAGGGCCCATATGAGTATGTACCTAAACTTACTCATTTGTAGAATTCTTTGATGTTACGAGACTGAAAACGTATATCATTTACAGTTTCATGCATGAAAAAGATTTACGAAAATACCTTTTGATATTTTAATTTGTAAAGCATTCTTTCTCCGACTTAAAGTACGAGTTAAATGGCGTTGGATCTCCACCAAAAGCACTAATTTTGATCGAACTGTTTCAATCAGATTCAAATAAATGTATTTGTTGCAGGCTGACCGTCATCATTTTTTGTTGCACTTTTCGTAAAATGGCGGCGAATGAAACTGCGAGATTAGTTATAATTGCGCTTTTAGATACAAAAGTGAAATTTGTATATTTCTTTTCTATTTTTTTCTCAGAACAACATATGACAGGAAATTGCGATTTTTGCATTTACATACACAGCATTTTGTTTTATTGCTGTTTTTATTTTATTTCGATGTTTTGTAATCTTTTTTTATTGATATACATCAATCCTGTATCAGGATACATTTGTAAACAAACGAGGAAATGTTCCGCAAAATTCAGATTCTAGTTCAAAGGAGAAGAAGCAAGATACTTGGCAATATAGTTTACATGCATATATTTTCGTTAGAATATTTCACTGATGAAAGCTGTCAGACTAGTTTTAAGAAGATTCGTATTTAGAAATGATTTGTCATATGAATCCATAAGCTTTCTATACTCCCAAACGAATTAAGGTCATGTCCGATATTTTATAAATCCCCTCATTACTCCATATTGAGAGATTGCTAGCAGTTTTGTCAATTAATCTAGAATTATTCTTAATAGTTTTTCTGTCATTAAGAGATTAGGCTACCTTTAATTATTCATAAATCTTGTAAGGTAATTCCCAATAAACAAGAAGATAATACATTTATTTATAAGCTTACAACATTTCATCCTCCTCTTTCATTTGTATAATGTTTTCTCACCGTACTCTACTAATGTTACTTTCATTTGTGATCTCAATTAAAGTACATACGTGTCTCTTCACTTTTGATAATGCATTTTTGTATTCCTTTAGCCACATCCTATTGGATTAGTTTACGAGTTTTGTAAGTAAAGAAGGTCATGCAACTTGTAGATCTATGCCACTCCACGACAATAACTTTTTTGTGCCCATCAAAAGACAACTCTGACGCTATCCTAAATTTTATTCGTAAACCTAACGGTCCTTAATAGATCCATTATGTATTTTATACTGACGCTCTCCTAAATTATATTCGTAAACCTAACGGTCCATAATAGGTCAATTACTCATTTTATACTGACGCTATCCTAAATTTTATTTGTAAACCTAACGGTCCATAATAGGTCAGTTATGTATTTCATACTGACGCTATACTAAATTTTATTCGTAAACCTAAAGGTTTACAATAGGTAAATTATGTATTTCATACTCTTAAATTTAAACAGTAAACCGAAAGGCTTATAATAGGTCGATTATGTATTACATAATGATTTTTCCATAAAGTAGTACAAAATATGCATTATACATGTAGTATACCATACTTTCTGGATTTAGATTCAACGTTTATCAACACGAAAAGTTTTTATTTGGTAACGCATTTAAAACCCATTTTCTATTATTTTTTATTGTCCTGACATATATTGTAAACATTTCAGATTCAACCAATTGATTGCTTAATTATTTTAATTGAAATAAAGAGTGGGATAGTTAACGATTCAAAAAGAATATATCTACAGGAATTCAGCGACAAATACTGTTGCGGTTTTATTCAATGTTTATCAAATAATTTCATCATCAAAGTATAGGTCAAGATAAACTGAATAACCTCTTTCAAATACCATTAGCAAATTATTTCATTTCCGTACGGTGTACATATAGACCTATGGTTTTATCTGCCTGTGAGGATAGCAAGATGAGATGCTATAGAAGTTATTGCAAATAGAAGCATTCATTCCCCTGTTGTTACAATGTCAAAATCATTACTAATTTGATCAATCTTTAATTTTGATAATAGAAAAAAAAGTATGTCTATATAATATATAATGCTGTTTTATATATATATATATATATATATATATATATATATATATATATATATATATATATATATATATATATATATATATATATATATATTATCCGTATATATATATATATATATATATATATATATATATATATATATATATAGATATATATATATATATATATATATATATATATATATATAACAAAATAAATTGCAATTGCTTGATACATTGAATGAAAACTATTTTTATCCTAAATTTAGGCTATATTTTTCCAAACAATGATCTTTTGTTGCCACGATTTGGTCGAAATTACAGACTGAGTTTGAACCAAATTGTTAAATATATTATAAGCAAATTAACTTAAGCATTTGTACTTTGCAAAATATTGTAATATTTTCCCCTTCTCCTAATGATTCAAAACATTTATTTGTCTGAAACACACAAAAGAAAAAAAAGTAATATGTACATTAGACCTATTCAAAGGTCATAATCCTGAATAGTATATTTCTATCAAACGTTGAAATATAAAAGTTGATATAAGCGATCTACCGTTTGAATCATTACATTTATTAGCATTGACGTCACTGGTGATGACCTGACAAAGCCTAGTAAATATGCAAAGTAAGAGACATTAAGCATTAAATTTTTACATTAAAATAATTGTTTTCTTCCGTTCAACATTGACCCAATACAACATTTCAAATCGTACTTTCAAAATACTGTTAATTACTGTTATATCTATTTAGTTCTATGATACGTCATCAGTGCGTTGCTAATAATAGATGCCCTTAACAAATCACATCTCTTTCCTTTACTCACACAAATAACATTGTTCATTACCTAATTATCTTAATTATCCTTGAGTTTGAGATAAAGATCCATAGATCACCAGTTTGAAAGAGTTCAATACATTTCCTGCATATAGATATAATTTAATGAACTCCTTATGAAAACATGCTTCAATTTCACAGGAGAGGGGGTTTACAGGTATAGTTTGTGTTTTTTTTCCCCCCTCTTCTTTGATTGCAGTGACTTTTCAGCAGATATGATATGATATACTTTAAGCAGAGTCAAGCCCGTTGCATAATTGTAAAATTAGACAATATAGGAAATAATTCCTAAATCAATTACTGAAAGAATGGAAAAAGCAAATATTTGGAATAAAAATAACAGAATCAATAAATAAAGATACAATTTATTTGACAAATACGAAGGCAATGATTAAATAAAATAAATATGCATGACACAACAGTACACAAGAGAAAAACAAAATTAATTCAGTTATTAAAATAATTTATAATGTAATATTTACTACTAGGGCATATATATATATATATATATATATATATATATATATATATATATATATATATATATATATATATATATATATATATATATATATATATATATATATATATTGATTTATTTGTTGTTGCTTTTGTTGTTTTTCCTATTCACCTTTGTGTGGAATCCTACAAAGGTGTAGTTTCTATTTGATGAAATGTACATCTCAGATTGAAAAACTGCAGGGAAGTTTCAATAACTTTGTTACTCAAATATAGAATATACAATGGGTATTTTTGTCTTCAAAAACACAGATTTAGGCAAGAAATTTTTTTACATGCAAATGCTTAGATGCAACAACATAAAATATTGATTCTTATGTTAAAAAGTGAAATATATAATTAAATTGATAATCTTTTTTGTTTCAGGGTAAAATACATGTATAAAATGGTTGATATGACTGTTTCTGTTTTTGTAAGAGACTTATACAACACTTTTAAATATGTGAATAAAAGTTTCGTTGGGTCCCTTTCATATGTTCTTTCGCAACTGACAAGTATGTATGTATGTATGTATGTATGTATGTATGTATGTATGTATGTATGTATGTATGTATGTATGTATGTATGTATGTATGTATGTATGTATGTATGTATGTATGTATGTATGTATGTATGTATGTATGTATGTATGTATGTATGTATGTATGTATGTATGTATGTATGTATGTATGTATGTATGTATGTATGTATGTATGTATGTATGCATGCATGCATGCATGCATGCATGCATGCATGCAGGCAGACGCATACAGACAGACAGACAGAGATATTCAGGTGGTGGTATATGTTTTGGTAATATTTTACAGTAAAGTCAAATTCCAATGGAATCTTGTCACCAGTATAATATTTAATTATGTATAAATGCGTATTTTAAATTTTCTATGAGAAATTAATTCAGAACAATAATTAGTTGGTTTTTGAAAAAGAAATATATTTGTCACAAACTAATTGTATTTAATCGAAATGTTATCTCTCTCTCTCTCTCTCTCTCTCTCTCTCTCTCTCTCTCTCTCTCTCTCTCTCTCTCTCTCTCTCTCTCTCTCTCTCTCTCTCTCTCTCTCAAACTTCTGTCGACAACTAATGCCTCATTTATGTGGGGACAGTCTCCAATAACTGATTACATTTTTGTCTTGAATAAAATTTTTTTTTGTTTCTTGAATATAATGATTGTCTGACGACAATGTATCAGGGCGGAAGAAAAACCAGCTCACTAATAAAATAATTAAGATATTTGTATGACTAGCATAGTGAAAATGCTAAATCTGTTGCTAAAAAAGATTGAATTGCTGTATTTTTATTCAAGAAAATCTATAAACATTGACTTGTGCCTAGCATACCGCCATGACGTACTAAACAAAGCCCAAACATATTGTTACTGATCGATATTTATCCAACGTGAGGAAGGTAATTAAGCGTACAAGGAATTGAAACTTAACCCAGAATTCAAATGATTATACTACACCTCTGCCTATAGTAACTACTAGACTTGGGTGACCTACTGACCTCGACACGCATTCCTGTTTTATCCAGGCTTCATCTTGTCCAATAGCAAGATTGGCAAAAAATGTTTGCTGTAATGAATTACCGTGCAGTTATGTCCCTTTATTTGTGTATTTCCTGTCGTTCATACAATATTCAGGCAGTTTTATTTCGTCTCGATATAGACACGAATTATCGTGGTCTTGTATAGTTACAAGTGTGGAGGAACAAACTCCAAACAAATTTAACTAATTTCACAGACATTAAAATGGCATGTGTAGAGGGAAAATTTAATTATAGGAGCAAATTGAAAAGAATATATAAATTTGCAAGAGGCTACATATCCAACTGACATCCAGTGTAAACAATATGTAAAGCAGTCATTATTAGATTTTTATGTTTGTTGGAATTAGCTTGGGTAAATAAAGTTTAAATGTATGACAAACACAATTAAAAGTATTATATTTAAAAACTAATTTTTGATACGTGCAAGATGACGATGATGTGTTGATGCCATTCAAACTGGATTTATATTATAACATTTTCAAAGTTCATTTTCTCCATTTAATGAAAAGCATGCTAAACTATATATTATCATATTACCAAGGTAATGTAATTAGCACTTTAAAAACTAAATATGAACCTTTTCTTATGAATATATATATATATATATATATATATATATATATATATATATATATATATATATATATATATATATATATATATATATATATATATATCGTCGGTTCGTTCAAAGTAGCAAAGGAAAGGTTTAAGCCAATAAGCTTTGTAAATTTTAACAAAAATAATTTATTTCTCTGCAAAACATACTAAAAATATGAGAAAGGACTTAAAGTTTGTGAATATAATCCAAAACATAACACACCTAGAATTGAAACACACAAGTGCTATCACTACAATGTCTTAAAGTAACCCAAGATCGAATTCGGGCGAAGTTCAACGATGACGTCAGATGAATGAAATATTGATGTGTCAAAAGTTACACGCTGAATTTTGTATATCTCGAAAGAAATGTCAAAAGAAATAAGTTGAGTTTTGTGAATCACAAACGAATATTGCTGCTTTTAACACTCTGTAGAATTTCCACTGAATATCTTTGTCCAAAGCTTTGATGACACACTAATTTTCAGTGAATACAAATTATTCTTGAATAACAAGTAACTCAAAGTTGGCAACAACAGAAAATAGTTCTGATCACTTGAAGGTATTTTAAGGCTAGATTAGAAAAACAGTGATACTGAGTATTAAACTCCACTGAAACGTCATTACACACACACACACACACACTCTCTCTCTCTCTCTCTCTCTCTCTCTCTCTCTCTCTCTCTCTCTCTCTCCACACACACACACAAATTTGGAGAGACTTTTGGAACACCAGAAATAATCAATTCTTTCTCATTAAATAGCAACAGCTAGATGAAGAAGAAGAGGCAAGATAGAAAATGACAAGAAGCATTGAAGAAACCATGTCATGGAGAGAAGGAGAATATTGAAAGCCAAATGGTAATGGCACTCTTAGAAATTTTGGCAGAGTTAATTGTCTTAAATAAATGAGCAAGACTTCTTTAATACGTCCCAGGAGAAAAAATACCTTCACCGAGCCAAACAGTTTAACACCGTCGACACTCCCTCACCCCCTACGCCTGAGATACCAACACTAGTGATCTCTACCAAATCTTTGACAGTAACAGGTCCAGAATTTGTTCTTGGCCGTGGCAATGGAATAAGAAAGTTACAATTCATTACTTTTAGTTCCGATGGCTTTTTTTAAAATAGCAAACACCCAACTGTCCATTCCAGGGCCACCCATATATATATATATATATATATATATATATATATATATATATATATATATATATATATATATATATATATATATATATATATATATATCGATCTCGAAAATATACTACTCAATGTTTGCCAAAATCAATTAAACACAAATCTATTTTTCCCCATGATGGACGTGTTAGTGCGTGAGTTAGGTACTTATTATCATAATCAAAACCAACTTACAAAGACACTTACCGACTTTGTCCAATGGATCTTAGAAGACATTGAACGTTTCGCAGATTGCCGTCGCTATACCACAGTGATGGCTCACTGTTTCTAGGGATACGATGGACAGTTTCTTCTGAAATACTTAACGAACAAAGTACAAAACAACCTAAAGTCAGCTTGAACGGAGCCAAAATCTTCATGCAATTGGTACAAAAACAGTTTATAGATTCTACGATTTACTTGGCCATGCTTTTGAGTCGAATGCCTAAAACATTTGGAATGACAAATATGACCAAAGGACATTTCCGCACCTTTTCAATACAGAAGCCAATCAACAAGCCGTTCTGCCCCATTTGCCTGACGCTCGCTGCTGCGACCATAACAACATACGCACCGAATAATGGGAAGCTTTCTACGCTTTTTACCATTCTCGTGCCTTGTACACCTTCGACTTACAGGAAGAAATATTAAAGTATTGTCGATCCGACGTGGCCATTTACACCGATGCTGTGGAAAATTTCGAGAATTGTTCATGGAGATGGGAGGAATCGATCCTTTTGTAAAAGCTCGTTTCATTTCAAAGCGTGTTCCTTAGTGTACCGCAAACGATTCATGCCCGAGAAGACCATAGCAGTTATACGCAATCAAAAGACCAGATTTGTCAAACGTCAATACTCGGTCAAAGACCTACAAAGCTCAAGCAGTCTGATCTCTCAAACGTTATCCAAAACTACATGCCCATAAACAAGATAAAGGACGCATGCCAAGCAATGGACTTCAGTGTTTTTTTTGCTCCTGAACCAAAAAGATGTTTTTATAAAGACGTGCACACCACCACTATCGTCGTTTTCCTGTCCCAAAAAAAAATAAGAAAAGGAAAAGAAAAGGACAGTCTCGTCGTTTGTCCTCGAATACGAAAAAAATAAACCGCTTAGTCACAAGGCATCGATGTCTACCTCAGAAATAAACAGTTCTACAAAGAAATAGAGGAGCAACGAAAGGAAAGAATAGTGTGGCGATATAGAAGAAAACAAACCGTCATATTTTGACGAAGCGTTAGTTAAAGTGTTAGTTTAAGAGTTCCTACTGCATACAATAAGATAAATGAGCGTGTGCCAAGTTATCGACGTCGGCGTGTTGTTTTGTTTTTGTCCACCGGAACAAAGATATCCCCCAAGCCATCCCTCTTCTACCTTCAAAGGAAAAGATAAAGGAAAGGAGTGCCTCCTTGTTTAGCCAAACATTGGGATGTGTTGTCTGTTCTGTCCAAAGCCTCTTTTACTCATGCGAAATCCTTTAAATAGCCTCCAAAGACATCATGGATGCCGTGTATGAATGTTTTCTGTTACGTATCGGCTCGTTCAAAGTAACAAAAGAGAGTGAAGACAACAAGCTTAGTAAATTTTAACAAAAATAATTTATTTTCCTAGAAAACATGAAATAATGTAAATAATTTAAGCAAGACTTACGGTTTACAAAAATGATCAAATTTTGTTCAAAATAAAAATACAAGTCCTGTAAAAAGTTCTAAACAGTCTGAAAGTGTCTGAAGTTCCGGTCCAAAATGGCGGATGATTGCGTCAGACGAAGGCTAACAGAAAATTCCAGAATTTACACAATAAAGCACAGTTTGTGTTGTCCCGTTCCAATATAGAATATCATCTGGAAAATGTCCAAATCAGTAATGTTGTTCTCCAGGAAAACAATTATTCATAAAAACGAAGTGAAAATAGCTCCTCTAACAAGACATGTTGTTCTACTTAGACATGCGGACAACTAAATCTAGCACAAAAAATACCTTTCTAAGGTATTAGAAGTTGTATAACTGACTTTACGACTCTCGATTATGACTGTTTGTCCGTGACTGTGTACGACTAACAAAAATCTCAAGCATATAAATGAAGCTAATGCGTTGTTTGAATTGCACGCGCACGAGGACGCATGCAATTTCGTAATACTTCTAGACATTCAGGAAAGCCTGACCCAGTATCAGCCAATCATTTTCATGGCTATTCCTGAATGTTTATAGGTAATGCATTTGCTATCATACACAGCACGTGCTCACATGAATCACTTCTACGACTAAAGTAAACACTGTTTTTTTTTCAAAAACATGTTAGACGATATTAATATAATTATATTAATAATTACATTTAATGAAATAAATGAAATAAAAAGATTTATACAAAATTCTTATCTTAACACACACACATACTTAAACAACAGGGTCGTAACATGTCTGAATATAATGAAAATATTGATACCTTTGTATCAACATAGGAAAGAATGCTTAGCCATGCATCGATATGTTCTTCGCCAAATAGTCCTAAAGACAATACCCATCTGTCAAAAGAATAAGATGTTGCTTCAACGCCAAGGATTTGTACACATGTTAGCACTCATTCTAAAAGCCACATTGGCACCACTGATTACAGGATACTTGGGAGCTACTGCTTTACAAATGGCATAAGGATAGAAAGGATCAATAAGATAAAAGGGACTTTTGAAATCAAAAGATCTCAGAGGTGACCTTTTGAAACTGATGGAAGGACGATAACTGATTTTATTGCTTACAACAGATGGATGGAATTACATCGTTGTCAAAAACGGACAATGCATTTACCTGAAAATTTTCATTTGACCGAGATGTCCCAGTCACAGCACGAACTGCAATTATTGATGGATAGCAGCTATTTCTTAGAAAAAAATTGAAACGGTATGGTGATGTGTTGCCGCCACGTAAACTTTCACCAGAAAGCTTGAGTCGAAACAGCTCAAATGACTGAAAGATTTTAAGACTATGATGAAAAGTACGTCTCCACACTACCCACATTGACCAAGACAGAAAAAAGAGAAGAAAAATTTAAAACTCCACCAGAAAAAGTATGCAACTTAACACCACCAACATAGAATCAGTTGGATTAAAAAGTTGATAATAACACCTTCACTTTCAGAAGAGAGAACGAAGGTGAACACAGAAGTTAAAAAAGAACTGAGAAAACGAAGGTGAACACAGAAGTTAAAAAGAACTGATTACCCCTGATCAAACATCCATCTCGACACCTATTGCTCGTCGGACTGGTTAAGAATTATAATCCAAGAAAATACTACACGAAGAAAATATTAGCATCAGTGAAGAGTAGGTGACTTACAAAAACGTTCCAGCAAAGAATTTGTTAGCCAGCATTTATTCCGATCCATCTCATCTTGTGGGGTAAGGAGAAATTCATAAATTGTATCGTGCTGCTAAAACCAGACTGAAAGAGTCCGCTTACCTCAAGTGCAACGACTGTTACAAGAACAGCTTCAATGGTAAACCCACAAAGGTACATAATGTCTCAACCAAACTTTGCAAAATGAATTAAAGAAATGAGACATTTAATTTTTCGCCACTGAGAATCCAGAAATCAAAGCCATCATTGTGGAGCGTTTTCAACGCGCATTGAAAGAACAAATGTGAAATACTTCACTCATTAGCACACTCTTAAATATATGTACATCACCTGGTCAAAGTGTACAACCAATCTCCCCATAGGAGCATGAGATACACTAAAATAAAAAACAACCCCCGGCCCACGAAGTTACTCCCGACAACGAAATGAGCGTCTTTGGGCGCCTGCTTTTTGTGTCCCCGACTCTGTCCCTAAGAAAGGTGGAGTGTTGACGACGTGAGATCGGGTTCGCATTGGCAAAGCCAAACGCACTATTAAAAAAGACTACTTACCCAACTGGACCACCAAATTGTTTCGTGTCAGTGGACGAGTGCGTGGCCGTCATCCTAAGTTGGAAGACATAAACAGGGAAGTGTTAAAAGGAACGTTCTACTTCCCCAAGTTACAACGCGTGACCACAAATTATGAAGTTCACGACATCGAAAGCGTTCTCGATTCAAGAACCCGTAAAGTGGGAAAACATCGTGTGAAAGAAGTCAAATGAGGTCTCGGGATATTCGACTATATAAAGAAGTGACTATCATGTCCTTGAATACAGCCGCAACCACCACAGTGAACCAGTCCTTTATCAAGTTCTGCAAGATCTACAAAAATCATCCCTTATGAGTGTGGTGTGGAGAACGTGTGCCTAAAAGGCAACTAGTCATTTTTAACCAAATCTTTGTGGTTTATTTTGTCATTGGTTCTTGACATTGCCAATTTGAGATTGCAACAAGGAGACAAACAATTGTGGAATATTCTACTGATCAGCTGCATCGGTTACCTTCTCCTCAATCCTTCCCTGAAATACTTTAACGGTAATAATAAGAGTCTTGCGCCCAACATCAGTCACCCTCCCGAAAGTCACAATGACAATAATAACAACTATCCTCTTTAAGACACTCCTCTGACCCCCGGTGACCCCTCATACAACTGAACACTGAAATTATGGATAGCAAATTTTGCTTGACTTTACCAAGTGGCAGATCCAGGCATGTGTTTCCCAAAATACTTTGTGATTTTTCACCTCCATATTACCTCAGGCGATATAGTTGGATCAGAAAGCCCACTGGGAAGTGGCTTTAGTCGACATTATTCACTTTACACAAATAAAAAACATCACAGAAAATCAAAACACTTTTCAGTTTATAGTTTTGAATGACCAATTGCAACAATACTTAAAAGAAAACGATATTGTAGATGCCACTATGAAACGACGATTAACCGGATATTCCACGGTACATCTATACATTGAAAATTCATGAAGGCTATTATTTTAACGGCCAACATCTGGTGGTCACGATTGCTTCCATATTTATATGCGCTATTTGGCAGGCCATGGACAAAACCAAACGATGTGTCACCATCAAGTGCCATAACGTTGCTCATCATCTACTGATGACATTTTCGGATGCACGCTGTTCTTGACATTTTGTCCTGATTTGTTTGACATTTTGGGCGGAAACCTCAAGATGATGAAGGGTAGTGACATGCCACCCATCGCCAACAATTTGAATGTTGCAAAGTTTTTTCGATTCCCAGTAGAATTTAAACATGGACTAAAATTTATCTTTGTGTACTCTGATGTGGTGTAGTACAACGTGGTTGGACACACTTTCGCACAGTTACTGCGAGCTATTCCATTTAAAGGGGATTCTACCACGACCAATGCTGAGGAAAGTGGAAACAACTTTCACGTTCACTGCAAATTTGTACATGCTCACTATTTTTCAGCCAGTAAGTCATATTTCGACACTGTCAACATCGCTATAAAAAGAGAAGTGGGACAAAATATTCCATTCACAAAGGGAAAGTCACAGTGAAACTTCATTCACGAAAACGATTCTCAAACGACTTTTAAGTCATGTATCCTGTGTAACGAGGGAGGACATGGTTTAGGAGATATTTTGAAATCGGCGTTTCGTTCGGTGGCCCACGTTTAAAACCGATGGAGAAAACGAGAATTGCACGCCTCGAAAGGTACCTCTTTGACGCAAGGCAAAGAATTTCTACAAAATTTTGAAATCGGCGTATCGTTCGGTGGCCCACGTTTAAAACCGATGGAGAAAACGAGAATTGCACGCCTCGAAAGGTACCTCTTTGACGCAAGGCAAAGAATTTCTACAAAATGTCGTCATCGACAAACAAACCCCAAAGAAGATTTTGGCTGACGAGAAACTCCTACAAATGCCGTAGATGCTGCCCAGTTTGGCATTCGTGCTTACCTAACACCACAGAAAAGATAACGCAAAAAGAGATGACGAAGACACACTTCCAGAGGACTGCACACACCTAGAGCTAGAAAGACTAAGCAAAGAAGAACCTTCCGAAAATTAGACGATATGATCATCAAACAACAGAGAGAAAAAATGTTGCACCGAGAGTCTTGCAAATCGGAACTGGATATATTTTCCGTGCCACCCACTATGATGACGATGCAAGAATCCCAATGGGTAGAATTTCATCTTGTCTTCTCTTTGATAACTTCATCTCCAACCGCATTTCAAATCAAATGATAGCCCGAAGATTACATCTATCTGAAAGGCAGTCATTTGTACCTGAAAATCAAAGTCATCAAAACGGACTACGCCACCTTGGCGAGCCTATGCTAGAGTAGTTGCCGTCAACAATTTCATAATTCCTTGATCAGTGAAGTGTACTTGTACTTAAATAACAAACTAGCTAGCAGTAGCATGTACACTTACCCATACCGATCGTACATGGAAAATCTCTTGACGTAAGGAAAAGATGCCAAGAACACTCATGTGGATGCTTGCGTGTTATGGAAACCTAACGCAGCAAGCGAGGACGAGTTTCATGATACAGTCATAACAGCAGTTGACGATCCTCACAATGTGGAATTTAACCACATTCGAAAGAAATTTCGGCAAGGACGTAGTTTAGAACTGATGGATCGTTTGCATTTAGAAACATATTTGTTTAACGGAGTGGATATTCGATTCAGAATGAATGGTAGCAGTTCTGTTTTCCATTTGATGACCAATGCCAACAAGCACAAAACCATCATCCAAAAAGCCAGACAACGTGCGACGCGTGGAAGTGTTACTCAAAGTGGGAAATGGCACACACTTTAAGCAGAACGACTGTCAAGTATCCGATACGAAGAGTGGAAGTGGAAACTGTCACCATTGCCGCTTTACCCGGTATTTCGTACGACGATTATGCAAGATTTGACTCGTCAACTAAATGAAGATGACTATGATTGTAAAACTCTTAGAATGGAGTATGCCAGGCGATTCCTGGTAGAGCTAGTCATGGAAGCAATCCAAGAAGAAGCAAAGATTGAAGAGGAAGAATAAAGAAGAAAGTAAAGAGGAAAGAAATGATTCTTCCTCACCTAATGCTACGGCAGAGCTATGAAGTGAATTCAATGGTGAGGACAACGCCAGTACCACAGCCACTAATAGCACAGAAAGCCGTGATCCCTGAAAGCGAAAATTGGAAATAACAATTGGTGAAGCAGAGGTAAGAGTAGGAGCCCTGCAAGTAAGGTGACCACAATATCCACCGGCAGAAAGAAGGATAGCAAGGGAGACAGACTAAGGAATCCTACATACTGAAGATTGGGGTTGTGAAGCCACTCAAGTGTCCTCTGCGCTCCCTATCACAAATTACAATTGGAACAATGACTGCTGTTGGCGATGTGTTTGTGGTATCTGACCTGGGAGGTCTCACCATTAACCAGGTGCATCTAAATTAAGAAAAGCCCTTCTCAAGGACTAAACAAATCTCTGAAAAAGTGACTAATCAAGTTGTCAATCATATGATTGTGTGTATGTGTGTATGTAGTTATGTTTGTGTGCATGCATGCGCTCGTACGTTTATGTGTTTGTGTGTATGTGTGCACGCGTACGCTTTTGTGTGTTTGCTTTTCTTGACACAAACGTATCCCTAAACATGAACATTGTGATTGTGGGTGGGTGTGTGAGTGTGTGTGTGTGGGTGTGTTTGTTTTCGTTTGCGTGCACACGTGCGTTTGTGTGTGTGTGTGTGTGCATGTGTGTGTGATTTGTATTGTTTCCTTAACAAAATCACTTGTCCCTGAGCATAAATGTTTGCTATTAGTGTGCTGTTTTGTATAAAAAAATTTTTAGGCTAGCATTCATAGCACTGTGAATTGTTTGGTATGTGATATGGATAGTTGGTGAAAGGGGATGGTCTGAGACACATAAAGTGAAGCGTTAGTGAATCATGCCATTTTACTGTGAATAAAATAATTTTCCAGCAACACTGTGGTGGAGAAAATATTAGTGAGAGTAGAGTATGGGTGTTAGAACACCTATCGTGTAAAGATGTTAATCAATAATTTCATAAGAGCCAAAAACATACTACAAAAATTGATCACAAGGAGAAAGAAGAAAAGGAGAATTAGGATGAAAAAGAACAAATCAGATCTTACAATCAAAATCTTGAAAAAGAAGAGGAAAATGAGAAAAGGAAAAAAACATAGGAGGAAGACGAGAAGAAAGAAAAAGAGAATAGCAAGAAGAAGAAAAAAAGATAAGAGAAGAGAAGATAAGGTGCTGGTGGCAAAGATAGAAAGAAGAAGAAGAAGAAGAAGAAGAAGAAGAAGAAGAAGAAGAAGAAGAAGAAGAAGAAGAAGAAGAAGAAGAAATACAAGAGTTCTTTTTGAACCACTCTCTTACCTCTAAAAGATATATATTCTCTCTTGCATACAAGATGATTAGCCGATATTTGTGTTATAAACTTATTTTCATAAATCTGTTTATGTCATATGCATATCTCTATATCTATCTCTGTCTCTAACCCTGTCTCTAACCCACGTTTCTATGTCTATGTCTCTATTTATCACTAGAGTAGCGCGTATTCAGGTCAACCCCATACCACACTGTTCCGCCCGATTGAGGTCAGTCTTTTGCAACATTGTTGCTAGTGTGCAGTACCGAGACGTCACCCGTCTCCAATTCCTATTGACGTTAGACACGCCCAATCCATTGTCGCTATACATTCCCTATATTCAATTCCTATGGACCCTAGAGTGGTCCACCCATGTTATAAAGTTCCATTGACTCCATAGTACAAAAGGACCAAATTTAACACTAAATTATACGCGACCCTATAAATTGTGACCCCATAGTGCAAACGACTAAATTTAACACTAAGGCTTCTTTTAATGCTATATCGCGTCCACACAATACTAATCATATATTGCACGATATTTTGCCTTTACATTGCGTGGGATTTCGGCCTTAAAATGTGTGATATCATAGTATATTTTCTGTTATATTTTGTCTTATTTTGTGTAATAGCTTGGCTTTACATTGTTTGATATTTGTGTGATATTTTGGCGTTACATTGAGTGGCATATTTCCGCACAAACCGACTAAACTGAGGCAAGGGAATTCAAATTCCAATTGTATTTACTATGAATGTTTTCATTACTCCCACCCAGATGAAATGAATACATGTATATTATGATTCGTGACACTTTTCTTGGCACCATTCACTTCACTACGGGGCTGAATTTCAGAATTGGTCTAAGGACGTTAAAACCTAAATTCGTTGCTAATTTTATCGCGCTATAATTTGTTCTTATATTGCCTAATATTTTGTTCATTTATTGTGCTATCGACCATTCATCGTCGAGGATGACACATCTTTGTATATATCGACTTTTTATATATTTCGATCATTTGGAGGTTTTATGCTATCAACGCTTCGAGCAATAAAGAGGAATAAATTTACAATATATTCCTTATATATCTATATAATAAATATCAAAATTAACTACTAAGGAACAGAAAATCAATTATTCACCGCAACAGAAAAAATAGAAATTAAATTCTTTTACCCTTTTAGTCCGATATGGACTAAAGGATTGATACAGTGCCAATGAAACCATAAATATTTTCCGAAACAATTAAAATAGAATTAACTCTAATTTTTCGGCAACCTGCGTAAAAGTGCAATATAGGATACGTCTTATTTGAAAATAAACATATTTTCATTTAGGTACAGATCATGTACTTTGGTAAATGAGTCATACATAGTTTAAGATGCTGTCAGTGTTGTCTTAAAGAATGAAACTACAAACTGCAGGTACTCCTTTTTTGCCATATAATGAAAATAGTAAATGACCATAGATAATGAGCACATCTCGTAATTCTATAGTTTCCTCCTAAAAACTGGTTCATAAGAGAAAGCTGTTATCATCTTATGCTTCCTTTTACTATTTATCCTCGCTGCACAGCTTAGTAGTTATAAATAACTTTATCAATTTAGAATATACTCTCTATCTAGTTACACATATAGTGAGACTGATTATATATCCAAAACATGCATTTTCATAAGTATTCTGTTAGAATTAAATTATATTTTATACTGCACAAAAACCTTTCTTACAAGCAGATTTGACATAATTAAAACACTGATTAATTGTATGAGCTCATGTTAATAAAATTACTTTTTTAACAAAATTAATCTGGACAAGTTAACTGGTTTACCATACATGCACTGGTCATCTATATACACGAACTTTTAAGCTAACCACTTGAACACAGCCGAAAATAGAACAGCTATCTTTTTTATTTAATAGGGGGATAATAAGCTTTGGTGATAAAGTTGACCATCCAGTAAACAAATTCCCACAAGTATATTCGTCTTCGTTATGTTTGTAATGCTGTTGGAAGAATTTAATTTATTTTAATTTACAAACTGCATTCCTGTAAAATACCTGTAAAATGTTTTATTGTTTCCACATACAAAGAAGAAACCGGACGTGAAAAGAGAAACTGGGAATGCTCAGTTCTCATTTGAGACAGTAACGATCATGTTTGGGACAGTACAACATTATCTGGGACATTTAATTACCGCGATTGAAACAAACGTAACGTAATCGTTTTGTAAATGGGGCATTTGTCATCAACAAAACATTACTAACAGATTGACTAATTCACTAGTTAAATGAAAGGATATGTGATATTCAACAGCAAACTAATTATGTGGAGAAGCTGGACGATTGTTAATGGTGATATGAGCTTGCAGTTATACACAAAGGTGATGGAAGTGCTTAAATGGAGTTTGAAGTTAAACACGGGCAAGAGCTTTAATGTTACCATCAATAATGTGGTAAACACCCAAGAGAACTCCAGTAACTGTGGTTGACAATTTCAATTTTATTCCGAAAGTGAAATCATGCAAGTTTACACGTATTTCAGCTTTTTAATTTAGATTGAAGTTGATTCACTGTACTAGTGCGTTAAATATATCTATGGTTTAAGCTATGAGTTCACCAAAACTTTCTTTAGCATTATGTTTACTACAAACCTTAATGTGTATATATATATATATATATATATATATATATATATATATATATATATATATATATATATATATATATATATATATATATATATATATATATATCTATATATATATATATATATATATATATATATAATTTGTTCAGAATTGAAACTATCTGCCACGCAATTGGTCTCACCAAATATATAATTCAACTTCTACAGCAACTTCTTACTCAAAAGTCAATGATAATAGCTATGAGGCATGATATAATTTATGTGGTCATACTATTTGACTAGGACTAACTATATCGGGTTTGTTTCCTACACTGTTGCATTACTACTTGGCTTCGACAAGTTATAAGGCTATATACGCAGTTCACATGCATGCCCACGTTTTGTCTAAAATGATACAGCGAAATATGTTCCATCATGTTCCTGGTTATTTGAATGCACGATATAACAGTTATGCAGACAAAGTTAAAATGAAACATTATTCACAAATCGGCAATGTAGCTTTTTTCTTAAAGCAAATTGTCACTATCTATTTAAGTTTACACACGATGTAAAATCATTTGAATAACATACTGTAAAACCACGCCTACTCATGACACAAAATTGCGTTATCTCGTCTGATACTGAACAATTTATAAATTCGCAGATATATTCTGTTTTGCATTGCAATTATCGCGCTAATAAACTCAGATTGACTGCATTTTGGACTATGGCTAAAATAAGAAAAAAATAAAGGTAAATCTACAGGATTAATAATATGAAATTTTAAAGTTTCTGCTTGTATGACTTTCTCATAAATATATTTTGATATTCTTTACCTATTTTTTATGGAATAAAATTTTCGTACTTATCCCAAACGACACATGCAAAATGGTACATTAGTTCTTAAATGATAAGACAGTTTGTCTTTACTTTTCTCGTAAGATAACATTTTAATATTTATATTGAACTTCTTATTTTATTTATATGATTCATATATATATATTGGATGTTGGCTAAGACATACACATAAATGGAAAGCCGAATGACCTATCCCGTCTCTTAGGGCGTATCTGAAAGATTCGAGCGCATGGATCAAAAAAGAGGAATTAATCCTATTTTGTCGACTTAAAATCTTAAATTAAACGTCTCGTAACGAATAGAAAATATTTGGTATTGCAAATACACATTATCAGTTCTCTTTGTTCACATTAAAAAGAAACATTAACATGTCCATACCGATATGTTTACTTCTATATTAATTTAGAATATATAATCAAATATATGTATCATTGCAAGGGCCTATTTAACTCATAATATATAGACTAATGAGTTTATATACATAGGCACTCATAATTTTTTAGCCTCCTTTACACCTTCCATTCAATGCTGAAATAACAGCTGTATGCCCCTCATTGCTTTAATCCCGCCATGCATTTTGTATAAGTTTCAGAACAATCTCACTTCAATATGAGAAAGCACTTTTGGTCATCATGAAAATATTTCGCTTTACAAACTGTCATTGCAATTATATATGCATAAGTTCAAAATTAAATGTATTATTCTCGCTCTAAACGTTATAGTTTTCAAAATATTTATGTGAATTTAAGTTTTAAATTCAAATCATTGTGCCGGTCCTAAAGTTTCCCTGTATTTATATCTTAATAAATTTTCTTCTTTGATTCAAAAGTAAATTTGTCAAACTTCAAATGTTTCTTCTAGTCTCTTAGATATTTGTATCCTACAAACAGAACAAACAAAACAATAATGGGACCAGTTCGTGTACAATCCTTCGTAAACTTGCAAAAAAGGAACAATGATTATTTAGGCACTTTCCATCAGTTTACAAATGGATGTTCTTGATTTTTCAAAACATAAATTGAAGACGTGTGGGGACCTTGAAGACGGATGAAATGTATCTCTTTTGTTTGGCCATAATATACCGCTGGACATTGGAAAGGCTGGCATGATTAATACTTTTTCATTGTTTCTCTCGTGGATAATAAAAACTCATTAATCAGAAAAGGCTGACATACAGAACTATTGACGGCAACATTAGGAATCAAGGCTGATATGCAAAGGACAGTGGCGTCATTATGACTTTAAAACTTCTGTTTCATATTTTCTCATGCATACAGTCTGAATTATTTGCAGGGTTCAATGCATTCCTTTTATGAGATCAAGTTGCATGTATGATATACGTGAATACCTGTTAAATTATCGACGGAATACTTTTGAAAATGCATATTTAAGCAATAAGTTTAAAAGGAATAGTCAAATCTACTCTCACTCATGGAAATATGGTAAACATGTATGCAGAATTTACCTTTCACGTGAAAATACATGCATATACTTGTTAATACCAACAATTTGTTGATAGTAGTGATGTGCGGTAAACGTAAATCCGTCAAAAAGTGCACCTAAACCTGCGTGACAAACTGTGGTGTCGCAAAAGCAAAACAAAATGTCCTTTTCGTATAAACGCTATTATTGTATGGAGAGAACTTATTTTCTTCGGATGGAAAATTTGTGCAGTGTCTGATTTATTAGTAATGGTACGTTTCATAATGTTTACGAACTTATTTCTGGAATTATAACCATATGCTTACAGAGGAAAAATCAACATAGCAGCAAATGTAAGTAAGTAGAGAAAGCAATATTTTATGTCCTTTATAAAAGTATTGGTAATGTATTACTACTAATGATGCTACTTTTACTACAACTTCTTCGTATTGTTTGTTTATTTATACAACTAAATAACATTGCTTAAATATTATTTTGTTCTAAAACCCTGCATTTTGTATGCATTATTTAAATGATACCTCTTTTGTCTGAAATCTTGTTAGTACTGCAGTTGTTTCTTTTACTTTTGATTATATTTTCAATTTTATATTGACTTTAATAACTGCGTTTCAAATAGTTTTGCGACATTTGAATATTGTTAACGTTTACATTCCTTCAACCACTTCAGCTAATACGGAAAACCTATAGACATTGTAAACACATTATTTAGGGTTCGGAACCTAAAGACATTGTAAACACTCATTATTCAGGGTTCTAAAACTACAGATATTGTAAACACTGATCAGTCATGTTTCTAAAAACTATAAACATAAACACTGGTTATTGAGGGTCTTAGAAACTACTGACATTAAAATCCTTGATTATGCAGGGTCTTACAAATTATAGACGTTGAAAACAGGGACTATTCGGAGTCATAAAAACTATACGCATTGTACACACTGATTTTTCAGGTTCTAAAACTATAGACATTGTACAGTCTGATTATTCATGGTTCTTAGACTATAGACATTGTAGGCACTCATCATTTAGTGTTTTAAAAACTACAGACATTAAAGCACTGGTTATTCAGAGTTTTGAAAACTATAGATATTGTACAAGTATATGTATATGCATAAGTATATGCTCTTAAAAATAAGATACAGAAAAGAGTGAAAAGCAACAAGCTTTCTAAATTTCAAAATACTCCCAGAATTACAGACACAAGTCCCATTAGTATACAAACCTGAATAAAATTAAATATAAATCGAAATAAATCCAAAGGTGTTTTTGTATTTTTATAATAACTATTAGGCTGATCTGTCAACAGTATTTTGTTCAATCACATTAATATAATTCTAGGTTTGAATGACTAGAAATGCCAGTGAATGTCTCTGTCCAAGAATTTTATTAAGAGCATTTCTGCTTTTATTTTTTCTAGAATAAATAATTGCTTGAATTCAGTAATTTGAAGAATTAGATTCAAGCCCAAAAGTTACTAGTCACAACTTTATAACACAATTTGATCCTTCTACATTATTAAAGCAGAAAAATATTTTTCATTTTTCTTTATTCGCAACAAGTTTATGCAGTCTGGTTGAGACAATGAATCTATAGTTTTAACTCATGTAGAGACAGCCATGTAGAGTTTTACAAAAACAACGTTTGTGTGTTTATTTGTTTGTTTTGTATATGTATAGTATTTGCCTTTGAAAAAGACTTATTAAGAGTCGAAAGCGCTAAGACGAGCGAGTTAGGTACTAGTTTCGTATTGTTATTCGTCAGTTTACTGTATCTATCTATCTATCTATCTATCTATCTATCTATCTATCTATCTATCTATCTATCTATCTATCTATCTATCTATCTATCTGTCTGTCTGTCTGTCTGTCTGTCTGTCTGTCTATCTCTCTCTCTCTCTCTCTCTCTCTCTCTCTCTCTCTCTCTCTCTCTCTCTCTCTCTCTCTCTCTCTCTCTCTATCTATCTATCTATCTATCTATCTATCTATCTATCTATATAATTTTCATTGTTTATTAGTATTTCAAAATTGTCAATTTATATATATATATATATATATATATATATATATATATATATATATATATTGACAATTTTGTAATACTAATAAACAATGAATATTATATATTTCAAAATTGTCATTTTATATATATATATATATATATATATATATATATATATATATATATATATATATATATATATATATATATATATATATATATATATATATATATATATATATATATATATAAAACTGACAATTTTTAACTACTAATAAACAATGAAAATTATATATATATATATATATATATATATATATATATATATATATATATATATAATATATTTATATATATATATATATATATATATATATATATATATATATATATATATATATATATATATATATATATATATATATATAAAACTTACAATTTTTAACTACTAATAAACAATGAATATTATATATATATATATATATATATATATATATATATATATATATATATATATATATATATATATATATATATATATATATATATATATATATATATATATATAGATGGATAGATAGATAGATATTAATAGATATATAAATAGATAAATATTATATATATATATATATATATAACTTTCATTGTTTATTAGTATTTCAAAATTGTTAATTGTATATATATATATATATATATATATATATATATATATATATATATATATATATATATATATATATATTATAATTGGCATCGTTTGTTAGTTTCTTAAAATCTTAAAATAGTTTTTTTATATCATTATATGTTATAATTAGCGTTGTTTATTTGGGGTTTTTTTGAAAAATTGAATTGTTTAAATCAGTACGTGGTATTTTAATGAAAAGTTAATGTTGGTCTTGACTTTGTCCAAAACTGTGCTTGCTTCTGCTTGACCAAAATTTTGTTTTTAATATTATTTTGTAAACAACTAATAAATAGCTAATATATTATTTGTGAGAATGGTCGTAATATCATGACAATTATTGATAGAAACACTCATTTTTACTTTTTTAGGTCAAGATTATTGGTCAGTACACAGTCCAGGTTCAATATTGTAATTTTAGTAATAGGTTTCTAATAATAACTAACATTTAATTTTTTTTAACATTAACAACTTTCTAGAAGGCCATTTTTTATTACGTAGTGTTTGCTTCAGAAAATGTAAAATTGGGACGTGAGGTAAAATAGAGGACTATATAATCTTATCCCTGGAGAAAGTATTCATTCGTGCTTAAGATCGAGCAGAATCAATTTTGTAAACATCAAGATCATTCAGCAGATTGTTGTCCATTAAGTAATAATGTTTTTCTTTTGTAAAAGAAAATGCTAATTGTGACGTTAGATGCACAGTAATAAATTATTTAGGCGTTGCATGGCAAATAAACCTAGTTTTAAAATATCGACTTAAGTATCCTGTAAAGAAAAACTTAAATGTTGCTAGTAGGTAGTGCTTACATCTAATCAAACAGAATATCTAAAGAATAAATAGTAACACTCTAGCTGAGTAGTCACCAGAATGAATAATTAGCGGAGTCAGGAGGTAGACTTGTCCTGTTTCTTACTCTTTGTTTCTTGAAGATTGCTATATAAGAGAGTAAACAAATCTAACTCAGTAGATTTAAGGTATTTTATTTTTCTAGTTACAGTATAATGTGGACAGTGTAGTACAAGATAAAATGGATACTGTAGTACAGTATAATGTGGAAAGTGTATTAAAACATAAAGTGGATAGTGTAGTACAGTATAAAGTGGACAGTGTAGTACAACATAAAATGGATAGTGTACTACAGTAAAATGTGGACAATATATTACAACATAATGTATAGAGTGTAGTACAGCATAATGTGGACAGCATTACAACATGATGTGGACAGCGTAGTACAACATAATGTGGACAGTGTATTACAGCATAAAGTGGTCAGTGTAGTACATTATTAAGTGGACAGTGTATTACAGCATATTGTGGAAAGTAAAGTACAGCATATTGTGGACAGTATCGTACAGCATAATGTTAACAGTGTGGTACAGAATAATGTGAACAGTGTAGTACAGTAATATGTAGACAATGTATTACAGCATAATGTGGACAGTGTAGTACAGTATAAAGTGGACAGTATAGTACAGTATATGTACAGTATAATGTTGACAGTGCATTACAGCATAATGTGGACAGTATTACATCATAAAGTGGACAGTGTGGTACAGCATAATGTTGACAGTGTAGTACAGCATAATGAGGACAGTGTAGTATATCATAATGTGGACATTATATAAACACTTTTTCATATTATCTATGTGTGTTTGGTTTGCAAATCATATTTAACTTTAAAGCAGGTTGTATATCTTTCATCAATACTTAGCTTTAAAGCATGTCTGATTTCTTCCATCAATATTTAGCTTTGAAACATGTTGAGTCTCTTTCATCAATGCTTAGCTTTAACTAAATGGCCGAATTACACTATGAGAATCAAGTTAAAAAACGTGCCTACTAATAAAAGTCCAGATGGATTTACAGTCAAACTCTTCAAAGATTTTTTTGGAGAGGTGTTGTTCAGTATTTTGTAACAGCAATCAATTTTGTCATCAATAATAATGAGGTATCAGACTTCTAAACGGTAAAAGCCAAAAGAATTAAGAAACTGGAGATCAATTTATTGTATCATACCAACTCCCATGCATTGCAGATAGAATTGAATTGAACTAGCCCTTAATAGAAAGACTTGCCATTAATTATAAGTAGTGATAATAAAGGCTTTATTAAATGAAGATACGTCACAAAATATATCTGACCTTTTGTTTTCAAGACGAAAAAAAAACAAGCTCACTGGAATTCTTCTTTTGATTGATTTTGAAAAAGTATTTTTTCTGTTGCGTGGATGAATTAATACAGTGTTTAATTTCCTTTTAATTTTAACAAGGATTTTCAAGGTTGGATCCGTCTCTTGTAGAAAAACATAAAATCATGTGTTACTGTAGATGGACAATGTTCACCATAGTTTCAAATAAAGAGAGGATGTATATGAGTTGACCAATTATCTCCATACAGTTTACTTTTATGTACAGAGATATTAGCGCATTTCAGTCGGCAAAATTTAAATATCAAAGGAATCAAAATAAAATGCCTCAAAATATCTTGTTTCACATTATGAAAATGACGATTGTTCTTGCCCTAGGTAACTCAAATGATTGTTCATGTCCTGGATGACTCAGATAAGTTTCTTATGTCAGTTCTAGATTATATTTATCAATATTCTAAATATTGCAGGGCTCGATTCAAATATATAAAAATGAAATATGTTTGGATAGGAATTACAACTAGAAGTACTAAAAGGTACTGCCAAGAATATCATTTAGATTCCATACATCTTCCTTTATATATTTAGGTATTACATTCTCAACAGATTTCTTGATAAGGTCATGCTCAATTATGAAAGCAAAATTATGGAAATCAAATCGTGACTTTCACATTGGTCAAAAATATCACTTACCCCATTTGGATAACTGTTGTTGTGAAAAGCTCTGCCCTATCAAAGAATATTCACATATTTCTAAGTTTCAATAGTTAATTGGACTTTCCCATACATTTCAATGGGGTGGTATAAAAGCTAAAGCCAAAGGGAAGGCTTTATGTAAAGAGTATTTTGATGGAAGTTTGAAAATGATAGTTACACACGTTTTTACATTCACTAAAACTCACTTGCGAGAAATACTTGTCTCCTCTAAACTTAACTGGAAAGAAATTTTAACAACTTCCATGCCAAACATAGAACACGTTATTCACTTTTGGCATATATTTTATGAGAACGATGAGTATACTCTGAATGCATTCATGACTGATGCATTTACATTGAATTATATAATACATTTACTGTAGAGAACTGAGGATTTTCTAAAAACTCAAATATGGATGAATCCCAATATTAAAGTTTAGAATTATCTTGTTACCTACAGGCACTGTGTGAAAAAGGTAATTTTGTATGTAAGAGAATAACTTAACGGAAACGGTTCTTAAATGAATATCTTTTTTGCTTTTTAAATTAACTAAATGTCCTACAGTGAGATGGTTTCAAACAAAAATAATGCACGGAATTTTACCCCCCAAAAATACATTCCTGAATAAAACTTGAAAAGTCCCTACAATTATGTACTGACTCCTTAAAAATTGTATCTTATTGTTATTACTTACTAGCTTATTGGGTTGATAAAGAGTATGTATAATCTTCTGTACGTTTTTAATTGAGAATGTATTTGTGACATAATATGACAAAACAAACGAGACACAGATATCAGAATCAAATATTATTATACATTGTACACTGACTAAGTTTGAAAACAAATGACCAATTAACAAATATCTCTCTGAATAATTAATGCTTTATTTTAAAATCACAACTATGATTTAATTTAAACTATGATATGATGTCTATATATGTAATTAAGCATGCGTAGTGATGGCTGTAGGACCTCATTTGTTTTGTTCTAGAGCATTATAAGAGGTGGGGTATGTGTCATCTCCCATTCCTTATAGTGATTTGCTTGTCATTATCGGTGTTATTGTCCAGAACGAGTAAAAAAATGCAATAAAATATAAAATTAATGGATAGAAAAACAGACATCTGAGCAGAGATATAGAATAGACCAATATAAGTCCCCGTACGTTTAATATAAAATTATAGTCAGTTACATAGAAGGCAAGAATGTGTGAAGACTTGAATAAATGTCCAGAGCACACACGGTTATATGAAGACAGACGACCGACACAGTTCACCGTACCTATGTTCAACGTCAAGGAAGAAATGTTTGACAAACTTTTTGACGCATTTCCAAAAGTTAGCACTGGTTCATCAAATATCCAAATACCAGTGGGATATCCAAGTGTTAGAGTTTTTGTATGGACAACCATTAAGTAGATGAATAAGTTACGATAACGCCAAAGTTTTAATAACTAATTTTGCAAAACTTATAAAATAACTGATGAAATCAGACCATATCAAGCACTTTTCATAATATATAAAATTTCCAGAATCAATTGCATTGCACTTTTTCTCTCGCTGATAATACCTTATTTGTACATTGAAAAGTGATTTAATTCTCTTTGCTTTGAGAATATCAAACTTATCTCGTGGTTATAATTGACATTGTTTTTATTGTTTTTAAATATTCCTTTATTTTATATTCCATGTCATAAGTTGACGATTGGGTCGAGGAGAGCCAACTCATGCTTAACCATTCTTGGTCATTAGATATATCAAGGGTATTTTGTCCTTTATGTATGAGAGAGGAAGGGGAACGGAAAGAAGAAAGGATTGCGATAAATTGTATACCATAGTAATATTCATTTAGCAAACGGGAATTATTAATACTATTTCTCCTTGTTTTCACACATCTCTAATGATTAATGAGTGGACTGCACACAGTTGAAAGGGTACCGTTGCAAGAAAGCTTATACATGCATATTATTGAGCCATGGGCGGATCACAATTTGATATACTAATGGTACTGGTATGTCATTTATCTTTATACCAACACTTTAAAAGCCATTATATATATATATATATATATATATATATATATATATATATATATATATATATATATATATATATATATATATATATATATATATATATATATATATATATATATATATGAGGGGGTGTGTGTAGAATATATCCATAGTACGTACGCTGTATCAATGACATACCACGAGATGTATACATTTCCTAAAAAGGAAACGATTCTTACCGAGTTTCTTTCCAGTGAAAATGTATGCAAGTGGTATATCATTGATACAGCTTATATACTATACATGTATTTTGTTTATATCACATACAAATACACATATTTGCCCTTTGAACGGACTTAGATATGCACCGGGAAACTGTGTATTGACCGAGTAACTCTTCACATCCCTGCGAGTATGTCCGCTACAAAATTTATTTCTATGCCTTTTCTTGCTGTTGACGATCACATTTGCAAATAGACAAGTTGATTGTTTTGTTTTTTATATTTCCTTTTTGATTCACATTAATTAAATCAGTAGAGAACACTCATATCATTTAAACACAATTATTTTTGTGAAAAAAGTAGAGCACTACAAAACATTAGCTTCTCTTACACACGTTTAGCTTTGCATTCACGTACTATGGAAATTAGGCTGGAGTAGAAACTAAGCGAACTGACAAACCAAAAATACTTTACAGCATTTGTGCCTTGAAATCGACTAATTTAACTTATAGTGTTGACAGGCTATTGCAATTGTGTATCATTGATATTATGGACAATGCAGATAGATCCCAAAGGAAAATGTAAACGAGAGCAACTGAGGCCTATGTGAGAATAACAGTTGATACAAGTCTGACATCCTTTAGCATATTAAAAACATCTGTAAAAGCTTTTTCCAGGAAAAATTTGTAATTAACTTGGTCTTTTATTTGGTTTGTATTCAAGAGAACGATGTAAATTTACCTTTCTCCATTCCAGTGATATCATAGTGACTGCATCCAAATTTGGTCGTCTATGTCCTCTATAATTTGTATCTTCTGTGAATTCCGGCAGTTTATTACACATGGCAGAAGACCAGAATTAGATTTTTATGTAACTGACGAATCAGGAGATGTTGTCCGGCTCTAAAGCCCACTATAATGAGAACTTTAGGATAACATGTTTTGTCACATATAATGAACGTTCTTTCCACAAGCAATTCTTGATAAATAGTCAAAACCTCCCCTAGCAATTCGTAGTAAGTAGTCGCAACCTTGTAACTTTCCAACCGGTAATGGTATAAAAATTCAATAAAGAACATAAAATTATTTCAATTGACAATATTACTAATTTAAATGTTCTAAACTAGGCTCTCTGCTTCTAAAAGAGTATAACTTGAATAGAGATAGCAAGGTCTTGGTCCTCGAGACAATTATTAGACAGGACGGGTTATGTTACCTTTGGCCTGAACATCTCAAGCATAAGGAACAAAATACAAGTAATTCACAAAATATCGCAAAGATTTGAAACGATGATATACAAAGCCAATAAGACAGACACCTCAATAAGAGCCATTTATGTCTTTGTTCTTTGGTAATCGTTTGATGTCCTCTTTGGACATGCAAGAAGGTAACCAAGTGCTGATCACGACATTTCCAAATCTATCAAAAGGCTGGCCTGATGCTTTCTAAAATGTTAGGTACTTAATAGACATGTCAGTACTTTTGGCCTCGATCCAAGCAGTAAATACATGACTTAATTTTTCTTTTGATGATTTCAAATGCATTTATTTGTCAACATTCCGGTATTTGATGCAAACAACATATAAATAGGAAAAGATGTATATGTGCACGATTTCTTTGCATTTTCATAGTTTGGAAAACATTACATTCTTCAGAGATTTGTCTGTCCTTTATTAGTTTCCTGTTTAAAGCCCATTTCTACTTTTTTCTAAGCAATTATTTATTAAAATATAATTAAAATGTCTCATCGGATTATTTCTAAGGAATAATAGAAGTGTATGACTTGTGGTCAAACGTTAAGCATTCAATAAAATGTACTTGCTTCCTTTATAAACAAATAATAAGTATTTAAAATATTCCAAAATTAACAAGCATAGCATTTTCCAGAATTAGCGAGAACGATATTGTCTGACATGAAATAAATGTTACTTATATAATTTGATAGCTTGGTAAGACAATGAAAACATGGCTAAAAGATTACTCGAATAATAAAATTAAAATATCCTTATAATATATATATATATATATATATATATATATATATATATAGCCTCAATTAAAAATGACGTTGACGTGTTGGAGGTCATTACTTTGGCATCATTCTGCATGAATGTTAAATGAGAATTATAAATATACAACAATAGTCTTTCAGATATTAAATTTTAACACTGTTTTCATTTTTTGCTTCCAAATATGCACTGTAATACCGCAGTGAAATACAAGTGATATATGTATTTATAAGATTTCCTAGACAAGAGTATCTTGTTTATTTTAGTGCTGGAACAAAATAATTTTTCCCATTGCTTTCTAATGATGACGAGACTAAAACAATATATGGCTATCTTTTTTAACAATGTCATTGAGACCACATTAGAATAATATTTATGACATGCTGAATTTACGTTTGATTTTCGTACTTAATAAACTGTTTGCTCATTCTGATCTCAATCTTAAGCATTTTATCTGCTTTTTTCCCAATCCCCACCCTGAAACCTCCACCCCCAACTCCATTAAGAAAAAGATTGGAAAGGTTGATATACTGTATTCAAATTAAGACTTCAAGTATACAAAATCTACTATATATATATATATATATATATATATATATATATATATATATATATATATATATATATATATATATATATATATATATATATATATACTAAAATATTAAAAGAATCACAAAACAAAGACTAACACATACCATACCTCATGCAAGTTAAATGAAGATTAATATGGCTATAGATTCCTTTTGCAACACAAGGCATAATAATTGGCTATGATTGTATCGCCTTTAAGATACGAAGCAATGCATTCCGATTCCAAATAAAAGAGAACATTTTGCCTCTAATATTTGTTTGAAACATGAGTTTCAAACAAATGTACGTATGCAAATGATTAAAATAGAGACTATGTAGTTAAACTGAAACCTTCGAAGCTTTTTTAGCCTTATCGTTTTTATGAACTGTTACCAGTTATTAATAATTGCAAATTCGTTTGTTTTCATGGTTTTTTTTTTCGGAAAGAAATAAGATAAGTTACTTAATGCCAATTTAATTAGCTCACCCAATATGAAGGATAAAAGATGCTTCATGCTCCCTTCTAAAATAAAATAGAGCCCAGATTCAGGTTTTACCTGCGATGCCAATTATCGGCATGTTATGGACCTTACCAGCATTTCATTCGGTACAAAATTGTGTCTTACAAGCAATGAAATAGGAATGGTTTTTTGGATTTTCTTCATGTCTGACATATCGTTTTCTTGTTTTCTGTATAACTATTTCAGGAAAATACGAAGTATTCAATACAGTTCCCCTTCCAAAATATCAAACTATCTGTTCAAGCATTCATTTAGAAGACGTACACATAATTCTGTGGCAGTATCTGCATATATCGTTGAACTTCATGGCATATTATCCATTCAAAATCATAAACATTTGGCTGTACTTAAACTCTCTCATGTAATGAATCGTACTAATTATGAAGACCAATGGATAAAAACAGAAATAACAAGTCTTAAAGCTGTACATAGGTTCTAATTAAAAAGCATCAAACACATGTTTGAATCATTTTGTCTAAATGGGTGTTTCGTTCAACCTCAAAATACTTACTGTGCATCTTCCCAAGCATTAAAAACCCCTTTATTGATTGTAAACTTTTGCTTGCAGCATCTACATACTTTAAATGATATCGAGCTATTTGTTGACTGTTTTACCCTACCCTCTTCCCAATGCATTCTCTATAGACTTTAAATTGATATTTGGCAAAGTGTTAGCAATATAGGTATTTGGCGTTTTAATATCAAAGACAGATTTAGGTCAGAAACATTCACTTACTTTAAATAATTATATTCTGACAATTTTAGCACCTCAGAGAAAGCCTCTCTCTTAAAACAAACCACCCTCCTACAAATTTATATCTCAGAAAATGATGAAAGTTTTAAACCCAAAGAGGATAAGGTCCAAAATATCCACCTACCCTCCAAGTCTGAATATATGATGATGTCTCAAAACACCCAGCCAACTCCCAGGTTATGAAGCACGTGTTAATGCAGATAATCACAACCTACAACGTACATGTTAATGCAAGATATCATGACCTACAAAGCACAATAAGATCTTGTATAAAATGTCATAAGTAGTCAATTTTAGCGTCGATTTAATCTATAAAAAAGATTTTTTAAAAAGATTTAATTCATTCAAATCAGACTCAATATATATTGGGATAGTAACATGTCAAAAATATGTTAGGAAAATACTTTCACTTACCTATCCACGCTTAAATCTGTTTACAGAATGGCTACAAAGAAAATTCTTACCTCCTTTGATAACGTTATTCTGGAAAAATCCATTGGAAATTACCTATCTTTATACCTTTTTCGGCGTTATTTAGGACAATCCACCAGAAATTACCTATATTTAACATGATTTCAAAATATTCAGGAGTAGGTGTTACATTCTAAAAAAATCCATTGGAAATTCCTTATCTTTAACCATACAAAATTTCACAATGATCACATAATTTAGTTAGTATGGAAATTCCTTGTGGGCATTATGACGACAGTCAGAAGTACCCTTTGTGGTCATTTTCCAAGAGAATTTACACGTGGACAGGTAAGTGGAAATATTCCTCTATTTATGTTCACAGAATTGGAAAGTAGTATAAGAATGGGGTTCGTGAAAAATATATGTTTCTATAGATCATACATTTTAAGATTTTCTAAAGTGAACAAATGGTGAACAGGTAAGTGAAAACATTGTTTGAGATTATTTTATTTTTATATCTTACCATTACTATACCTTTCCTGATATTCTTTTCGTGCCTGTTAATTCGCATTAGCAGAATATCTGTTAACATGCTGTCAATAATACGAAACTCTCGTATTTTATAAAACGCCCAGTTGTAACATTTTTCACGCACCAGAGATTTTTATGAAAATATTTGTAATATTGTATTAGAGAGTCTGCATCACTAATTGGAATTTTATCTGAAATATGATTAAAATTAACTATATTTTTCTCCATTATATAATAGTTGTTTACAGATGTTATACAGTATTAAGTATTCTAGTGACAGATCCAGTGTTTCATTCGTATACTTTTGTTGACAACTTAATTGAGGTGTTTCAGTGAAATATTCCAGATAGCTAAATACGGACAGCCTATATATACACCAGTGACTTCCGATGGATGTTTAATAGTGTTGTTTTGTGGTGTCCGTGTTGCCGATTTTGATGCTACTGTGCATATCTCATTGATGATATCTGCTTGTGAGGAATTTTAATCAGATCCTTTTTCAAAGATATTAGGAATTCCACTAAAAATATCATTGATATTTGTGTTAATGTCAGCTAGTTTAATATATACAATCGCTGGACTTTCATAAAATTTATAATTGTATCTGCTTATTTTTAGGAGCTTTTGTACGTGATTGGAAGTATCATTTCAGGATGTGATCAATCCATCGTTGATTGTTGTTATTCCTGTCAAAGTCGGGATATTACAGTTGTCAACGTTTTTATCCGCTGCAGCCTCGAAATCTGATTCTGGTGTTCTGAGATTACTAATACCATTATTACTCATGTTAAGAAATGCAGGTATAATACCACCGTTGACTAACACAAACTTAGATTCTTGATTATCGACGTATCTTTTCGTTGTTCGTCTGTATCTCTGGCGTGTTTGCTAAGGTCTGTCATTTTATTTTTATTCATGATAATATTACCTGTAACTCTCCGACTGGATATTATCATGTTTTTATTATCCTCATACTTCAACTGCAAATAACTAAATGCTAGAGTTTGATTTAAGTTTTGCTGGTGGATATCAGGTCTGTAAATGTATAAAACATTTTCCTGACATATCTAATTCGCCTTTTAAAGTTCCACCAGAATTATCTAGTTTATTATCGTTGACTAATACAAGTTATGCATAACTATCAGCTTATGCATTAACGACATTTATTGGTGGCTAATTTGTTTCTAAATAAAGTACTCGTTGATCTGACATAGGTTTCCTGTCATTGTGTCTCCAGCATTTTAGATATCCCGATAAATCAGTATTGCCGTTTGTTATTGTACTTACATCTGATGAATATCCTGTTGTTCAAAATTTGTATAATAGCTCATTATTTTTTAACATTCTGACAATTTTTATATGACATAAAATTGAATAACGATGATTGCAAAATCGTCGAAATTATACATTCATACAGAACTGTTGGTGAAATGTACACATGAAAATTAACCTCCAGACTGTCATTAACTTATTTTTGGAAGAACTGGGTCGGGGAACAAGCTTGCTTATGAATATACTTCTCGGAGATTATTTTTATTACGATCGCATAGATCTTTACACACTTTATCCACATCACGATAAGTACGAGCTATTAACAATTAGAATGACAAACTTCCTGATGATCTTGAGGCTGGTGAGGATCTGTTTTTTATTATCAATCAACGGGAGATCTTGTTCCAGTTAATCAACTTTATTCGACCGAGCATAAGAGTTTTTCTGATATTCCGCTAAACAACGAGGAAAGGAATAAAATAAGATCATAGTTTTCAGTAATAAAAATATAAGTCTATTTATCTAGCTCAGAGTTTTTATAATCTTGACATATTTAATAGGAGAAATCCTGGTTGTTTTATATTATTTTCTGGACTATATAATATTGACGTTAGTAATATTGCAACCGAAAAATGTGATGTAAGATACATTTATAGAATTATATCATAAATGTGATGGTATATAAATATTAGTGTTTTGTTTGATAAACTAACAAATGATACGAGTAAAATTGTTTCAATGTTGCACTGAATAATATATCTACAGTAATTGTATAGAAAAAAGCATATACATATGAATAAGCAGCTAGTTCACTGAGATGTGTCAAATTTTGAAAACTCTTAGAAGCTTTGGTTAAAGGAAGTGTAACAAAGTCAACATAATTAAAGTAGAAAGGGCTAGAGATAGATGATTATTTTCATTTCTGCTCTGAATGTCAAAAGGGAATTCGTTCTAGCCGACGTAACATGACCGAGTCAGATGCTATGGTACAAGAGAATGACATAAGACCCTTTCCCAAAATCGACGGGTTAAAGGGCGGGAGCTGGCTATAGATGATTGTTCAAAGAAATGTTAATTACGGCACGATTAGTTTAGTTGTCTTGTCAATCCAAAAATTCTACGGAACAGGTTTTGGAAACAGTCTATTGCGAATTGGTTAATATGGATTTATGGACGTAACTCTGTAAGAAATTAAAGGTTTTACTTTACGAAAATTCTTTAGTCTTCATTCTTACTAGGAAAAAGAGTGGTCGAGACTCAGGGAAGAGCGTGTAAGACGTTATCTCGTGATTTGGCAGTAAAGCGGAAGTTTTGTCCCAGCGAGTAGGCAAACTCTACATTCCGAATTAGTAAAAAGTACGTTTTCATTATAGAGTAAGGGGCCAGATAGTTGTCTCAGTTAGGAGATGGACTATACGTCAGGTTCGTGGAAAGGAATAAAGAAACAGCAAAAGGTACGCAATCTTAGTTTCCCGATTTTAATATGTTATTTCATTTTTTGATCTATTTCAAATGTATTCTTGATATGATGTATGTATGTATGATTTCATTTTGCAGGATTTTAGTGAAATGCTAGTCATGACATTTTATTCTTTGATTTTCTAATTATCAATTCATTTGGAGAAGAGGCAAGATTGAATTAATTAAAATTTCATTAGATTAGTTGACAAGATTGCATGTAATTGAATCTTTAATACGTAGGAGTGATTAGGAATTTTCATGAATGATTTAAGGAATGATGGGTAATATTTCATAGTTTTATGGATTAACTGTCTAAAATGAGTATGACCTAACATTACATGTATATCCATATACTAGTTTGTAATATTAAATTGATCACTTAAGTGTATATCTATATGCTAGTTTGTAATATTTAATTGGTCGAGTAAACTATTTTAGAATAGTTAGATCTGAGGGTCTAAGCCATATGTAAATTAAAAGTGCTAGATTGGTAGAGTAGGACGTCAAGGGGTGTTACATACGGATTCATACGGCTGAGTTGAATTTAATTGACCACCCCTAGCGTGATCCGAATTAAGGTCAGGACAAGCCTTGACCATCTATGTAATCATAAGAGTTAGGGAGCAATGAGTTAGTGCGGCAGAATTTATGCCTTTTTTTCTGAGCCGAATTGATGCAAAAATATAAATATACGTGGGAATGTGACCTATTGTCTACTGCGAGACATTTTATTTATTGAAGGAAACAGCTTTCCTGGATTCACATGAGAAATCCCTGAACAATCACAGGACCAGAACAAGTTCTACGCAGAAATCTAAGTCCAGAGACGATTGTTAAGTCAGAGTTCGACGGACAAGAGTCCAAGACGAAACAGCTAGACAAAGATCGGCAGAGCAGGGATGAACGGAAGTCTTGATGTCCGTATAAAATAGGTGATGAAGTCTCTCATCCTTGCACTCAAAGATCACATCCCATTGGCAATGAAGATAGTATATTAACGTGGAAAGTAATTTTACATTTAAAGAAATTTGTATTGTCTTTTTTATTTTAGTACATGTTAGTACCATTTTCCTTCTTTTGTAACCAATTCATTGATTTCTTTTCATTTTAAATTCTGTTGATAAACTGATTAAATTTTATATTTGTTCATTGAAAGTGGGCTCGTCGTGTTTATTTTTTTCAATATACTTGTTCAGTGATCTGCATTCTTCTTTCTATCTATCCACACTGGGTAAACTACACCACGGAGGTCATTCCCTAGCAACGAACCGTAGTGAAAGAGGTTGGTGTGGTTTGCACGCCGCCGATTTGTCACATAAGTGGGAGCCTCGTTCCGATGTATTTGAACAGTGGAAAAAGCAGATCTGAACATATATTGAAAGAAATAAAACACCGTATCAGTGATCGATTTGTATATTTTAAATAAGTAACCACGAGTGCGAATTGAGTCAACACCTATTCTTATATGTTTAAAATTATGCACGATTTGTGAATTTCTTACATGTTGCATGACATTGTAAGAAATTAAGATTCCGTACCTGAAATTGCTGAGGCGATGTCGGTTATCCCTATCTAAGTAGCCCAGAAATATTTTGCCTTAGTACTCTTGCGAGGAGAGATCATTAAGGAAGTATCCCCAGGGTAATTTGCACATGTGTTGCAGACGATACGAATTTATGGAGAATTTATAGTTTGGTACTGCCCGAAAGCCGTTTAAATTACTTGTGTGATTTTTAAGTAAGTCTGTAGGTAAGACTTTACTGAGTTAGAATATTCGTGGATATTCATAGGAAAGTTGTTTTCTTGAAGGCAGAAAACAGATTAGTGATAGCTAATCTAGGTAAGTGAGTCAGCGACAAGAGAGAGAGAGAGACAAGAATGGCAACATTACGGCAATTTGCGCGAGAATTCAAAGTTCCAGGATCAGAAGAATTAGGTTATGAAGGGACCCAGTTAACTGAATTTGTAGAGAGTAGTCTCAAAGAGTACAAAGAACAGCAAGGAGCCGAGAGAGAGAGAGAGATAAGGAAAGAGAGGCAGCCGAGAAGGAACGAGAGGCCGAGAAGGAAAGACAGGTAGCCAAACTGCAAGCTGAAAGAGAAAAAGAATTTGAGGTAGTCAGTTTGCAGGTTGAAAGAGAAAAAGAACTTGAGTTAGCTAGACTGCAAGCTGAGGAAAGGAATAAAGAGAGAGAATATGCATTAGCAATGGAAAGACTAAGGATCGAAGCGGAGTCTAGGAGGGGAGAAGAACCGAGCGTACATTTAGAACCCTCGAGCAGAAGAACTGAGGATAGACATACCGTCCAGATAACTATACCTATGTTTAACGACAAGGATGAAATTATTGATAACTTTTTAACCCAGTTTGAAAAATTAGCTTTAATACATCAAATACCCAAAGAACAGTGGGCTATTAATATTTCGGCATTTTTGCAAGGCGCTGCCAAGGAGGTTTATCATAATTTGGCACCCGCTGAAATAGAAGATCATGACGCTCTCAAGAGAGCGTTACTACGGCACTACAAGCTGACAGCTGAAAGTTTCCGTAAACTTTGCAGAGAGTCATCTAAGAAAGCCACAGAATCTCACGCGCAATTCCATAATCTTTGTACGCGTACTTTTTGATAAGTGGATAAAAATGTCCGGAGCCGAACTTACATACGAAGGCATACGGGAAGAAATTCTAAAGGAACATGTCCCCAGCACATAGCGTAAAGACCTAATAGTATTTTTAGCGGAGCGTGATTTCGCGACCTTGGAAGATATTAGTGTAATGGCCGAGCGATATGAAGCTGCACACTCTCGTCCAACCACATGGAGTGGCAGGGATAGAACCAGCGTCCCAGAGTTTATGAGAGGTAATGGTTTAATACCAATCAGGCGGAGTGATCAAAATGGTGGGAAGCCAGAGGCTGACAATCCCAGCCGTGATCAGTCCCGGGGCTCAGGTAAGTCCCAAGGGATGGACAAGATAACCTCTGGTAAGAAAGAGGATGTTGTGTGTTATGGCTGCAACAAACCCGGCCATATTCTTAAAAACTGTAGAGGATACCGTCCTACTGTAAATGTAGTGACCCCAGATACTAGTAAACAGAGTAATCTATTGGAGTGGTCCAATACAGCAATAGCTACGGTAAATGGCGTAGAGGTTACTGTGTTGTACGACACCGGCTGTAGTTATCCAGCTTTGGTGGACAGCAAGTTTGTTAAACCTACTGATTATACAGGTGAGATTGTAGAGGTACATTTTGCAAATAAGAGTAGAGATTCCCTTCCAGTTCTTTATATCAATCTTGATTCTCCCTATGTGAAAGGACGAATTCAAACAGCGTGCTTGTCAGGGTTGTCGCATGATGCTATTTTAGGATGTTGGTATGTATTGCCACAACCTAATCCTATGACGTGTACACCTGTACACGTGGGGTCTGTAGAGACTAGGTCTATGTGACAAAGGTCAGGGCCGAAACCGTTGAAACCCTCGACTTCGCCCATAGATAATTTGCTACCTGGCGAATTAAGGAGACTTCAAGAGGAAGATTCTACCCTTAATAAGATACGCGGGTATGCAAAGGACAAGTCATTGCGGAATTTACCCGACGGTGAGGTAGAATTCACACTGAAGCGAGGTATTATGTACCGATACGCTCGAAAGGGGACCGAGAGGTAGAAGCAGGTAATTGTACCACGGTCTAAGCGGGATGAAGTACTTAGGCTTGCACATAAAGATTTACTTGGTAGTCACATGGGTGTGGCTAAGACGCGAGATAGGTTACTTAGGGAGTTCTATTGGCCAGGTGTGTATGGTGATGTGAGGAGGTTTTGTCTGTCGTGTGACAAGTGTCAGCGAGTGGCACCTAAGACCTCACATCGCCCAGTGCCGCTAGGAACTACTCCTCTGATTGATGAACCTTTCTCACGGGTGGCTATGGATTTGATAGATCCGATAAAGCCCTCAGCGGAAAGTGTCAATCGTTATGTGCTAACTATTGTCGATTATGCTACCCGATATCTGGAGGCCGTTGCTTTAAGGAACATCGATTCAGTTACGGTAGCTGAAGCGTTGTTAGTGGTTTGGTCTAAATTGGTGTACCAGACGAAATACTAACTGACCAAGGGACGCAGTTTGTTAGCCAGGTGATGGAGGAAGTAGACCGGTTACTTTCTATCAGGCACCTGACTACTACCCCTTATCACCCACAGTGTAACGGTCTTGTGGAGCGTTTCAATGGGACATTGAAAAAAACTCTAAAAAAGTTATGCGAGAATCGACCTAGGGATTGGGATCGATACCTTCCCGCGATACTTTTTGCGTACCGCAAAGTACCCCAAGCTAGTCTTGGATTTTCGCCGTTCGAGCTAGTTTATTGGAGGACAGTGAGAGGACCCATGGCTGTATTGAAGCAGTTGTGGACGGATGAGAAAGCATCTGAAGAGGAAAGAACAACATATCAGTACGTTGTTGACATCCGTAATAAACTGGAGGAAGTTTGTAACTTGGCCCAGAAAAATCTCTGTGACGCAAGGGGACGACAGGCCAAGTACTACAACAAGAAGGCGAAAGAACGTAAGTTTGAGGTAGGCGACAAGGTGTTGTTGTTGTTGCCATTAGAACATAACAAACTCCAAGTGTCTTGGAGAGGACCGTTCGTTGTAACGGAGAAGAAGGGTGGACAGAATTATCGCATCAGGGTGGGCGAGAAAGAGAAGCTGTACTACGTTAACCTCCTTAAACGCTACCGAGAAAGAGAGTCACCTACTGAGTTCGTGGTTGCTTCAGTTGTGACGGAAGAACTCGATGACAACGGAGGAGTGGCGGAAGTACTTCCTAGTTGTCCGTTGACGGGGAATGAAACTTACGTAGACGTCGTCCTTGACGTAAAGTTAACGTCAGAATAACGTGGCGAGGTAGAGGAGATACTTCACGATTACGAAGGTATTCTACCGGAGAAACCAGGTATGAAGGATTTGGAGGAGTTTAGTATGAAGCTACTGGAGGAAAAGATGAAAGATAGACTGACGTCAGACGCCATTGTTAAGCTACCAGACGTGACAAAGGACTTTGTGTTACGTACAGACGCTTCTGACAGATGTCATGGTGCTGTTTTACTACAAGAACATGATGGGGACTTATTTCCTGTGGCATGCGCGAGTAGGAAACTTAATACCGCTGAGCGTAATTATTCAGTGACTGAGAAGGAATGCCTAGCGATTGTCTTTGGGATTCCTAAGTTTCAGCGTTATCTGTATGGGCGAAAGTTTATTCTAGAAACCGATCATCAACCTTTAGCGTATGTTGCACAGGCTAAATTGACTAATGGGCGTTTAATGAGGAGGTCATTATTTCTACAACAATATCAAGTCCAGCTACGTTACATTCGTGGAAACTAAAATGTGGGGGCAGATTGCATGACTCGGTTACTTGAGTCTGAGGTGAAGGGGTCACATCAGGCCATGTAAACATTAAATTAAGCTATCACTTCAAAATTCGATGAGCAGAATTCCAGATTTTACTCTTAAGAGCAGGCCTATGTGATGTGTCAAATTTTGAAAACTCTTAAAAGCTTTGGTTAAAGGAAGTGTATCAAACTCAACTTAATTAAAGTAGAAAGGGCTAGAGATAGTTAGATGATTATTTTCATTTCATCTCTGAACGTCAAAAGGGAATTCGTTCTAGCTGAAGTAACATGACCGAGTCAGATGCTATGGTACAAGAGAATGACATAAGACCCTTTCAAAAAATCGACGGGTTAAAGGGCGGGAGCTGGCTATAGATGATTGTTCAAAGAAATGTTAATTACGGCATGATTAGTTGTTTAGTTGTCTTATCAATCCAAAAATTCTACGGAACAGGTTTTGGAAACAGTCTTTTGCGAATTGGTTAATATGGATTTATGGGCGTAAATCTGAAAGAAATTAAAAGTTTTACTTTATGAAAATTCTTTAGTCTTTAATCTTACTTAGTAAAAGTGTGGTCGATACTCCGGGAAGAGCGTGTAAGACGTTATCTCGTGATTTGGCAGTAAAGCGGGAGTTTTGTCTCAGCGAGTAGGCAAACTCTACATTCTGAATTAGTAAAAAGTACGTTTTCATTATAGAGTAAGGGGCCAGATAGTTGTCTCAGTTAGGAGACGGACTATACGTCAGGTTCGTGGAAACGAATAAAGAAACGGCAAAAGGTACGCAATCTTAGTTTCCCGATTTTAAAATGTTATTACATTTGTTGATCTATTTCAAATGTATTCTTGATGTAATGTATGTATGTATGATTTCATTTTGCAAGATTTTAGTGAAATGCTAGTCATTACCTTTTATTCTTTGATTTTCTAATTATCAATTCATTTGGAAAAGTGGCAAGATTGAATGTAATTAAAATTTAATTAGATTCGTTGACAAGATTGCATGTAATTGAATTTTTAATACATAGGAGTGATTAGGAATTTTCATGAATGATTTAAGGAATGATGGGTAATATTTCAAAGTTTTATGGATTAACTCTGTCTAAAATAAGTATGACCTAACATTACATGCATATCCATATACTAGTTTGTGATATTTAATTCATCACTTAAGTGTATATCTATATGCTAGTTTGTAATATTTAATTGGTCGAGTAAACTATTTTAGAATAGTTAGATCTGAGGGTCTAAGCCATATGTAACTTAACACTACTAGATTGGTAGAGTAGGAATTCAAGGAGTGTTACATACGGATTCATACGGCTGAGTTGAATTTAGTTGACCACCCCTAGCGTGATCCGAATTAAGGTCAGGACAAGCCTTGACCATCTATGTAAACATAAGAGTTATGGAGCAATGAGTTACTGCGGCAGAATTTATGCCTTTTGTTTTCTGATCCGAATTAATGTAAAAATATAAATATACGTGGGAATGTGACCTATTGTCTACTGCGAGACATTTTATTTATTGAAGGAAACAGCTTTCCTGGATTCACATGAGAAATCCCTGAACAATCACAGGACCAGAACAAGTTCTACGCAGAAATCTAAGTCCAGAGATGATTGTTAAGTCAGAGTTCGACGGACAAGAGTCCAAGACGAAACAGCTAGACAAAGATCGGCAGAGTAGGGATGAACGGAAGTCTTGATATCCGCATAAAATAGGTGATGAAGTCTCTCATCGTTTCACTCAAAGATCACATCCCATTGGCAATGAAGATAGTATATTAACGTGGAAAGTAATTTTACATTTAAAGAAATTTGTATTGTCTTTTTTATTTGAGTACATGTTAGTACCATTTTCCTTCTTTTGTAACCAAGTCATTGATTTCTTTTCATTTTAAATTCTGTTGATAAACTGAATAAATTTTATATTTGTTCATTGAAAGTGGGCTCGTCGTGTTTATTTTATTCAATATACTTGTTCAGTGATCTGCATTCTTCTTTCTATCTATCCACACTGGGTAAACTACACCACGGAGGTCATTCCCTAGCAACGAACCGTAGTGAAAGAGGCTGGTGTGGTTTGCACGCCGCCAATTTGTCACATTCACGAAGAACGGCGTGGACAGATAATTGTAGCAGAAACAACAGCCGCCACTTATAAACCAGTTAATGAAGCTTTACTTGGAAAACAACTTGAAAATGGTACACTATCAGAAAAACTTTAAAAACAACACAAGGTTTACGCGGACTAGTTAAAGAACATCAAGAAGCAGCTGTTTGAAAAATTATTGAAAGATCTGAAGAAGAAAGAATCAGATTAGCTAAGTTACTTACAGAGCATAAAAAAATCATGTTGCTATACAAGCTGAAATAAATAGGATTATTTATAATCCACTTGCACTTGAAGGAAGATTATTAGAAGCAACAGTATGTGGACCGATTGAAAAAAATGTTGGGTGATATGACGAAAATAACGTAAGAAACAGAATATGTACCGAGAGGAGAACGTCAAAAAATGGTTTCATAATTTGAAAAGGAGTTTAGAAAATAAATAAAAAAACAGAAGATGTTGGGTGCACGTTATTTGGCCTAAAATAGATTTAAAGTTTCGAGAGTATATAATATTCTCAAAAAAGAGTACAAAACTAAATATGAAATTACAGAGCTAAAACTGAGGGAAGATAATAAGAAATATCTAGATGGTATACCACCATCGAAAAAAACATATTTTCAAAATATTGAACTTTACAGACTTAGAATTATTGCTGATCAAAGCTATTAATTATCAAAGCTATTAATCGGATAAAAAGAGAAAAATTGAAAATCATAATAGTGTTTTGAGAACGGTAGCAAAAGAAGTAGATTTAGAAAGAATATTAGGAGAAAGTCAGACACGGTAAGTGTATTAGAAGATAAAATAGGAACAGGAGTTAATATATTTTCATCGGTTACTGAAATGATTGGCAGATTAATATTACCGATATTATCAAAAGAATCTGGAAATGTTGGTGCTGAGCTTGACAATAAAATTATTGCCATACTTTACGATTTGAAATAGGAAAATTTATTAACATCTGAAAAATATGAAAATTTACATCGAAATTTATGCTTGGCAATGTAATTGTTTTTAAAATATAATAATAAATGTCAGCAACATTATAACTAGACACTGAGCAATGTGAGAAAGATAGCGCAGATTTTCCGGAAAATGTATATTCATTAAATACAACTTGATATCGAAAAACATCATGAGATTGGGTTAATTTTCTGTACGTGTTGGCATTCTATGGCTAACGTAAAGACTGGGATCAAAGATGAATTTATGTTTAATCCTGGCGCTCGGGTAACATTTAAAATTTCGCAAGGGGCCTACGACATAATTGATGTAAATACGACGATACGCGAATTAATAATGAAAAATGGAGGAGTTGCATACACGTTTGAGCTAACACCAAATTATGACACATTACGCACCAGAATAACATTAAAAATAATTTCATATTAGATTTCTCATCAACAACAAGCGTGGCGTCACTGACAGGACTTACTCACAAGAAATATGGATCTGTATCAAAACAAACAAAAAGTACGATGGTGATTTGCAAGTAAATAGAACTGATGTGAGCACAGTATTAATAAATTGCTCTGTTGCACAGTATATTCTGCTAAAATCATATATAATTTTTCACAAGAAGTTCTACAAGGTTATCTGATGAAACTAATCCACGTTATATTATATATTATCCGCTAAATATTGAAAATCAAATAACAGAAGTAAATATGCGATTGACAGATCAGTCTGGGCGACAACTGGATCCCAGCAATGAAATTGTTACCTATTACCTTCACCTACTCGTAAAATAACAAAGTGATTGGCAATAACATTATGTAACCACATATATAATGAAAGAGATAAAAAAGTTTATAAAATAAAAATAGTCGGAAAATGTTTTGGAAATATATATATATATATATATATATATATATATATATATATATATATATATATATATATATATATATATATATATATATAGCTCAAAAGATTGCACCAATTGCACTTGACGCCTCGTAAGCTTTTGCAAATGAAGCTGCATCTGCAGTTCCAACTGCTGTGGGGTAAACATGGCTAATAAAATTAATAGACCGACGATTAAACAAGCTATTTCAGAAATCACACCAACAAAATAAACTCAGCGCGCAATGATAACGACAAAAAAACTTTACCTCCTAAAGGAGAACTAGTAATACAAGATTTAATATAAAGTAACAACACCGAAATAATTGTATAATCTAAAGAAATAAAACGTATCTAAATATTATCCAGACTTAACCGAAATTTATGACACAGGAGACACAGTAAACTACTTTGAATATCTTGGATATCTCGATGAAATTTCTAACGAACTAAAAAGGCTCGCGTTAGAACATTTAATGCTCGAGACGATGAGGTATTTCTACTGCCTCACAAAGCAATGTTAGGAGTTCGTGGTCAAATTATGAGAATAGCTAGTCCACCTGTTGCAATTGCCGGTAACGTAGAAGTAGCTCTTATAAATGATGGTTGGTGTTTATTTAGAAGTGCTAGATATCTGCTGACCAATCAAACTGTTATAGATATTTCAATTCGCTTGCAAGTTGCAGGTACAATATTAAATAGTTTTTCATTTCCGAACAGAACAAATCCAGCAAATATGACGTGGTTTAAAGATACCGGATCTGGAACAATAACTCCTGTAAAAATGAAGTTATTGTAAGATTATCATTTGCTGTTGTGGCTGATGCTACTGGAAATGCTGCAACTATAAGAGATTTTTGTTATTACTAAGATTAAATTTTTTAAGCACAGATCCACCAACTGCAGCCGCTGATGTAGACGGTACAAGAGTTTTACTTATTTCAACTTGTAATAATTGTGGTATAACACTACTAAGTCAGGCTGCAACCGGCACTGAAATGCTAAATCATGTTAATAATAATTTTGGTTCTGCAAGAAATAGATTTCATAACAATGGTGATGCTATGATAAAAAAACCTCCAGCAATATCACGTCAAATTACAATGATGTTACCATAAAGTACAATATTTGGATGTAGTTGCGATTACAATAATGTATTTCGTGGATTCAGACATACACTTATTTTAGATAATTCAAAACAGAAAGATTGTTTATTTCGAGCTGATGGAAATGATATACAGTTTATCATAAACAAACGTGGACTGTGGATGCAGCAAATAACGCAGTCTATCAATAAAATAGCAGAATTAAATAATATGCTTAAAAAACATGCAAACAAAATATTTTCAGCGACATAGAATATATCAAACACCAGTTCCAAATATTACCGACTTCACATGGCGAGTAACAACAAAATGCCAACATCAACCGCGTCAGTTATTTATTGCATCTCAAAGAAAAGTTCGACTTGGCAACTAACAACAAATTAAAGGAATATTTGGTAACGCTGATGTTAGAAGAATATATGCTAGAATTAATTCATAACAATATCCAGAACGAGCGATAGAATATACTTTTGCAGATAATTCTAATAAAAACATCACCAGACTCATTGCAAAAATATCAAGATGCTGGAGATGGATCCCAAACATCATTAGAGACATTTTGTGCGCTTCATCCAATGTTATATTTCGATGTTAATAAACACACTTAGAGAGTTGTTGACAGCACAGCAGATTCTGATTTTTTTGGACACTAGGAACAGTTCCAGTTGTACCATTATAGGTAACTGTGTTAGGTATAAGATATAGATTTGTTACAATTGACTATGTATCTAAAACATTATGATAGAAATCCTCCATCTAATTATATTATTTATCTCGATTCTAATAATTTATGTGAATATAAAATGTCATAGCCAATGCCGTATATTGGATTTCATTGGATATGCTAACTACATCATATGATCTTTCTGAGACTTGCAAAATTAAAGATAGGTAATTTCGAATGGAAATTTTAGAATATAATGCTTACTCCAGAATAATCGGAAATCAGGTTAATTATAGGTACTTTCCAATAGATTTTCCCAAATTAACGCCGAAATCTTGTTAAAGATAGGTTATTTCCAATGGATTTTTCCAAACAAAACTTCGAAATCAGGCTAAAGATAAGTACTTTCCAATAGATTTTCCCAAATTAACGCCGAAATCGGGTTGAAGATAGGTAATGGATTTCAATGGATTTTCCCAAAATAACGATTACTCCAGAAATGTTCTTTAATCTGGTTAACAATAGGAAATTTTCAATGGATTTTTCCAGAAGAACGATATAAAAGGCACTCAGAAGTTTCATCGAGGCCATTCTGCAAGCGGATTTACACGTGGACAGGTAAGTGAAAATATTTTTTAACATATTTGTGACAAAATGTTACTATCCCAGTGCATCTTGAGGCTAGTTTGATTGAATTAAATCTTTTAAAAAAAATCTGTTTGTTGGATTAAATCAAACGCTACAAATTCACACTTTGTAATATATGAAATTTCATATAATATTTTATTGTGCTCTGTAGGTTACGAGATCCAGGGTTAGCATGTGCTGTTTAGGTTATGATATCTTGCATTAACATGTGCTTCATAACTTGCGAGGATTGTGGGTGTTTTGAGACAGCATCATCGTATTCAAACTTGTGATGTGGGTGATTGGTTTAAGATAGGATCTTCTTTGGGTTTCAAACTTTCAATTTTTCTGATATACAATTTGGAGGAGGGTGTTTTTTTAGGGAGAAGCGGTCTCTGAGGTGGTACAATATGTCAGAATATATTTATTTTAGAGGGGGTGAGGATTTCTGACCTAAACCCCTCTTTGACTTATAAACCAAAAAAAACTGTGTAGGTTGTTTTATCTCCATTTGCTGTCTCTTCAGACTTAAAATAGTATTGGGATATTTGTTGATTTTTTTTCTCCAAATGCAGTCTCTACATACTTTAAATGTTATTTTGCTATTTGTTGTCTGTTTTGTCTCTAAATGCAGTCTCTAAAGAATTTAAATGGTGTTGGGCTATTTATTGACCGTGTTATCCCCAAATGCAGTCTTTACAGACTTTAAATGGTATTGTGGAATTTGTTGTTTGTGTTATCCACAAATTCATTCTTTTCAAACTTAAGATGGTATTTGGCTAATTTTAACTTTTTGCCTCCAAATGCTGCTTCTACAGACTTTAAATGGTATTGCGCTTTTTGTTGTCTGTTTTATCTCCAGATGCAGTCTCTACAGAATGGGAATGGTATTGGGCTATTTTGTTGACTGTTTTATCCACAAATGCATTCTCTGCAGACTTTAAATGAAATTGGGCTATTTGTTGACTGTGTTATCCCCAAATGCAATATCTACAGACTTTTAATGGTACATGGCTAAGTGTTGTCTTTTTCATTACAAAATGCAGTCTCTACAGACATTAAATGTTAATGGGCTAATAGTTGTCTGTTTTATCTCCAATAGCAGTTTCTACAGACTTTAAATGGTGCTGGGCTATTTGTTGTCAGTTTTATCTCCATATGTATCCTCTACATACATTAAATGGTATTTTCTAAGTGTTGTCTGTTTTATCTTCGAATGCAGTTTCTATAGACAAAGAATGGTAATGGGCTATTTGTTGTTGTGTGTTTTATCTCCAAATGCAGTCTCTACAGACATTCAATGGTACTGTTCTATTTGTTATCTGTTTTATATCTAAATACAGTCACTACAGACTTTAAATGTTATTTGGCTATTTGTAGTCTGTTTTATCTCCAGATGCAGTCTCTACGGACTGTGAATGATGATATCTGTTTACATTTTATCCATTGCAATTAATCTGCTTCTTGAAACCTTTTCTTGTTCTACCTGATACGGACCGGTATGGCTGGGTTTATAGTACTATCCGGATTGTTAGGAAAGGCAGCAAACTCTGTGGCATAGCTTTTGATTAAGTATTTTATATGGTTCTTCAAGTAATTTGTTGTAAGATAGATATAATCTATATGTTGTATATGCTGTTTATATACTTGAAAATGTCTTAAACGTCTAAGACAAATCTAAAATTGTAAAGTTATCTCTAGATTAAATATAAATATAAATTCGAACATGTACATTTTGCAATTTTCTGTGTTTGAACAGTTTAAAAACATGTTTTATATATTATTTTTTAAGAAAAAAACCCCAACTATTTGCTCAAATTAAAGAGAATAAACCTCTCAAAAATTATAATGTATTTTGGTCAGTTATGAGTTACAGAAATGGTTTTAACTTCATTGTAACCATAGGAGAATACATTCTCCGACAGTCACAAAGTTGATGGTATATTACACCAACTGATCCTACTACGAGTAGGTTCAGCGTTTGTTTGTTTTAATACATTTCTGGGTTTTCTGGACAGATTAATTTACTTGTAGTTTACTTGTAACTTTTCTTATTCCTTCAATCGAAGTAGTACTTCCTAGTCATATAAATCTGATGCACGTTCAGTTCGTTTTCTTGTCAAACGGGATAAAAGATGACCTCCTTTCATCTTTAATGGTTGGTGAAGATGTTGAAATCTCATAAGATCTATTCCAAACTGCATCTGAAATGATTCCACTGAAATGATTCCACACGCCGCGAGTCGTTCCGTCTGGTCTTCTAGTGCATCAGGATTAAACATTACATAAATTTCCAGAACGTGTTATCAAGGGGTAGTCGTCATGTCTATTGCTGTACTCATACCAGCACTAGACAAGAGGATGATCAAATAGCTAACTTAAACGCCCGCGCTTCTTCAGCATGGAAAATACGTTTTAGCATATTATCCGTGATAGTTTGGTCTATGGCAGTACCCTAACCTTGTCCAACTCGGTTATCTTTACCATTATTCACAAGTAGAGTACGTACACAATCTCTCTCTCTCTCTCTCTCTCTCTCTCTCTCTCTCTCTCTCTCTCTCTCTCTCTCTCTCTCTCTCTCTCTCTCTCTCTCTCTCTCTCTTTCTCTCTCTTTCTCTCTCTCTCTCTCTCTCTCTCTCTCTCTCTCTCTCTCTCTCTCTCTCTCTCTCCAACGAAGATTGTTTATTTCTAAAGACTGATTTTGCATAGAGATATTAAAATAATTAATTCAAACCAGACCACTGACCTTAGAATTATTTTTCATGAAACCGACCTTAAGGTACTCTAATATGCTTGATAGGATGCTAGTGCCATAATAAAACAAGCCCCACAAATGCATCAAAAACAAAACTAAACAAAAACAAATTTTCTATTGTTACTTTTCTCATCTGATAGGCATCTTGAACATGGAATCCAATAGTAAATTATACTCATTGGTGACTTGTATTCACGTAAACAGCATGTTCTCTGCATTGGCTCCGTGTATGTGTTTGGCTACAACGATCAACTCCAGTGTTTGTGTGATTTATAGTGGTCATCAGACCCGGCTGGTTGCGTGTGCGAAGTGCGCGATGAACATAAGCGCCGCCGCTTAATAATGTTCTTTTAACAATTTATTTGAAAAAATAAAACAAATTTTGAAAAGGCGCCAAACTTGCATCGCACACAGAACACCACGCACCGGGACTGGTTGTCATAGATAGTTTAAGTTATCCAAGCGATATAAAAGGTCTCCCCATAGACGTCGGTGTAACAAGAACATGATCCTATTAATAATCAGATAATCTATTTTATCAACGTAACTTGAATGGATATACACTAAAGTTTAAAACCTAGGATCTCAACAAATACAATTAAATCCAACTTAAGTTGCGTCAACCACAGACGCTAAGTAGTGATTTTGAAGTCCAGGTAGAATATTTTGGACTGTTCTTTACTTACATTCTCCAGACTTGCATATTTTTCCGCTTAAAGTAATTCTTTCATTAAATTTGATCATATATCTAAACATAAATAATTAAAAGATAATTTCAAAAAGCTAAAAACGAAGGATGTTTGCTGTTGTTAATTATTACTATGCTGGGGCCCTAGGGTGATCGAGTGGAGTGTCCTTTACCGATCAATGCCAACGCAACTCTGCGTAGTTTTGAGTCTTGGGCACGGCCGATGTGGGTGTGTGAGAAAGCTTGCCAGTAATTTCCTGTGGGTCGATATTTTTTTTACCGGGTTTTCCTGCGTTCATCCTTTACCAGTTATGCTCTTCGACATGTGTGTCCTTTCTTGAGCGGAGAAACAGTGTTAACCCCAAAACAACAAAAACAACAAATACTGCCAGGCCTATCTTGTAAGCTTTATCATCAAGACACAGAGGATGAATGCATGATGTTTTGCCAGTTCTCAGCTTCTCAGTTTCTCCAAAAATTGTTACCTGCATAAAGTTATTCCGTTTTGGATGTTGTTTTAATGCATAATGTGATATGTTTTACCGCGTGAACAACGACCATTTGTCTTTTGCCAGTTTTATTGCCTTCTATTTAAAGTGATGACTTCCTTATATCCGTTTTGTGATCGTCACTTTATGATTTTTTTTTTCATTTTCTGCTAAATTATCTACAATTATGTACCTCATTTCCTGTCGCGCAATTGTGTGTGTTTCTCCATTGCGACTCTGTCTTAAAAATGCAAAGAAAAGGAAGCGAAAAAAAGCAAGTTTAGTAACATCAACAAATAATACTTCCTTTAAGTTGCAAAGTGAAAGTTTAAGATACACTTACAGTATTATAAATTGAATCCCGAATAATCCCAAATGCCCTATCACAAGTTCAAAATAAAAAATGTTAATAATGCATTACAACAGTCTTGAATGTCCTGATGTACCACAATGATACGTCTGGAATATTTTTGAATGGATTCTCGATAATTCAGAAATAATATAATAGTCCAAAATTTTACTAAGTACTTTGTAATCTCAGTGAATAATGTGAAGAAACAATTCCTCTCAAAGTAAATCTGAAAACAACTGCAAACTTTGATCATAGATTGCCACAGACTGATATGAAACAGGAATGAAAAATACATATCTTGACTTTTAGGGTCCCTACCTTACACCTTGATACCTCACATGTCAGTTGTGTCTCTACCTTAGAGCTTGATAATTCAATTGTCCGTTTGTGACCCTACCTTACAGCAAAATTTCAGGCGACGTGTTTTGCTCTAAGGTAGAGACCCAAACCAACATATTAGGTTTTTAGCTCTAAGCAACATACATCGCCCGTCGGTTTAGATCCCTAATTTACAGAGAAGATAACGTGTACATTCACTATTTGTAATTTCAGTCTATGAGCACGTTTCTTTTTCCATGTTAGATGTATTCGACCAATATGGTTGTTATTGCAAACGTTTGTTCTGTTCATTTAGTTGGATCGTTTACTCTGATCTGACCAAATTGTTCTAATGCGGCATTTTCCCTGGTCTCTATTACCCAAGTCACAGTTAGCAAATCAACAATGATACGAAATCTACCTGGTCAGCTAACATTTATGCAGAGATTGATAGCAATGAATTTTACTTTTCCTAACCGCAGTTGATGAACGCAGCATCATTAGTTCCTTTGCCTTATTATGTTCTGACGTATTACCCAATAAATGATGTCTTGTATTTTTCTATACATCATACCCTCTCCTGCCAGCTTCAATTTACGGAAAGAGGACTGCCATCTGCAGGACCATAATGTAGCTATGTGTATTTATACGTATATTTATACGTATCAAATGTGTAGTTCTGTATGAAGCGTACATATAATAGACTTCTATATCAACACCTTTGAGGACTTAAAAATTATTATAATTTATTCTGACACTTGCCCTTCAACTACTGAACAAACGACAACAATACTGGATCAAAACTAGCTTTATTTTGCCAGTAAAATTTAAGTTTTCAAGTCTGTTAACTTGAAACAATGCGTACTTTAAAAAAATGCACATTTTCAGTTAGTTATAATATTAATTCTTTTATAATCAATGCCACATCGCACATTTAAAATACATCTATATTTGTTCCCTTTACATATTGTAAGTTCTATCCACATCAACTGCATGTAACGTATATCTCCTTCACACGCATTGTTCCATCTTATTTGATCTTTGTGTAGAATTTATCAACTAGTATCGACACCAATATGTTTTTACTTTATTATTATTACTTTATTATTATTATTATTATTATTATTATTATTATTATTATTATTATTATTATTATTATTATTATTGTTGTTGTTGTTGTTGTTGTTGTTGATACATACAGCAAAAAGTATACAGTAAAAGTGGATATTAAAGCGGACAAGAGCAAATGTATTTTGCAGTTGTGGCTATCTCAGAAGTAAAAGTGGTACTATGGCCATAGGTAAAGACTGAGTCGTATTAGGTGTATCTAGAAGGCATTTTTTCTATTTTAAAAAGCTCATGGTATACAAATCAGATAACTCTATCATTGAAGGTGCTTAAGACTATATATATATATATATATATATATATATATATATATATATATATATATATATATATATATATATATATATATATATATATATATATATATATATATATATATATATATATAATGAAGCAAAGTCTTTCAAAATTTGATAGAGTATCAGTAACAGGATGACTTCTTCTGATTGATTTAGTGTAGCTCACAATATTAACGATGGAGTTGAGGTTGGGGCTTTTAAAATGCTAAGGATATCGAAAAAGTGCACGTGTTATTTTGTACTGTTAGGTAACAAGGGCTCGTACGTTGTAACAAAGAAAAGAGTGAAAACCAAGAAACTTTGTATATTTTAACAAAACAATTTATTTCCAAAATTTGATCCTAGAAATGAAAACACAATTCATATTACTAAATAGTCCTATAAATGATGTATTTTGAGTCCCGACGATGTACAAATATGGAAGGCGATGACGTCAGATGTAGTCCAATGTATGAATAACAATAATTCCTCACTTGATCACAGTCTTTGTTTCCGAATAATTCCAGAATAAACTGCCATGAATATCTTTCAAAAATTGTTTTTAAAGAAAAGTCAACGTGTTGAGTTTCCATATGAATAAATTATTAAATTAAAAAATCAGACGAAGAAAAAAGCAATTTTGGCAAGCGTTGAATAACTGTCTGAAAAATATATGCAATGCGTATTTAAAACCCCAGACTTCATTTCAAGTCTCGCGAGATCGGTCATGTGGCCTCTTACTACACTTTTTTTTGTCACGTCCGCCTGTATGAACCTACTTAAAAACCAATCATAAATAAGGCTATTTACAAACCAAACAGTTTTCACGCAAAGCAAATAATGCTCGTGATACTGACCAATCATTTAAACTTTCAGTTGACATTGTTACCAGGATAAGACGGACTCAAAAAAAAAATAATTCTCACGTAATACATCTTCGTCTTGAATAAACAAACTTTGTGATAAAATAATATCTCACTACTAAAAATAAAATTTCCAATCTGAGAAAAATGTTTCATTGCAATTAAATACAATGAAACAAAAATGAAATAAAAAGAAATTTAAACCTTATACACAAGTAATTTAGTCACATATACGTAACAGTAAATACATTCTTGGTACGTCTAAGTCTACTGCAAATACATTTTTATAAAATAAATTAGGAAATTTTATTATGCACAGTATAAGATATTAACGTATTTTTAAATATTGTCTTAGAATTCAAAAATTCCATAATACTGATATCCCAAACAACGCTACAATTTACAGTTAAGGGTTGGGGATTGTGATTGGTGGCCTACAAATGTTAACAAACTTCTATTTACAGCTTGATATGACATTATTTGGTGTACTCAGGGCGTAAATGATTTTAAAACATTTATTTGAGTGTTAAATGAGAGATGTGAATATATGTTTAGGCAAAAGCTGCAGGATGCCGACTGCGTTTCTATAGGTCATTGTGAGTAGAATTCACTGGTGAAAGATACCTAGATTTGTTAGAAGATAGCGACCTTTGTTATATAATCACCGTGTTTAGAGCGGTGAACTTGCCTATCAGAGGTAACACTGGAAGATAGGACAATATTTATTATCAAGAATCATTGTGTCATATTTGTTATGTTATACTCCGAAATGAATTCCATTTTATTACTGCTTGTCCGCTATATGGATAATTATGAAGAAATATTTACCCACTTCGCATAAAAACCCACCTTTAAAAATTATACTATATTAATTCTGATGACTAATTTAGCAATGTTTACTATAAAAGCCTTAAAGATTAGAGAACCGTTTTACCATCGACTCTGCTGCAGAACACATGATCAGCAATCACAAAGATTGCTACCTCATGACTTTAGGGTTATCTTTAGTCTTTGTGATTACTGTTTATTATCTATTATGTATTTAATCCAAATATAAAAAATGCAATAATGATTGTTTTCATTACCGCCCCTTACACAATATTATCCTTATTCGCGTGGCAAGACTTAACTGAACTTTGTATTTTACTTGTTAATATGACAACTGTGTGCACGGTCCCTGGATGTAGGATTAAGTTCAAATGTAACTATAAACGTCTGTTCTAGCACAGTTTCTTCATATGGCATTGTATCGGATTTGGTGCTAGAAATCCTAGATCCCAACCCAGTAATGGAGGAAAGGTGTGTGGGTGTGTGTGATAATGGGGGCATGCAATATATGAAAAGCATGGGGATTTACTGTTGCATGTGATATTTTTGTCTTCGTGTTTTGTGGCACTACTATGTTTATTCCAGGACTGTTGCCTGCCTTGTATTTTACCTAAAGTTACGAATTTTAAAACTTTTTCAAATTCACTGCACCGTTTGATGGCTCTGAGCACTTGTACAACGATTTCGTTATTCCTAGATGCAGGTATGTTTTAATTGCCCACAATGTCGTTAAAATACATGTATTTGTTTTACGCTCCTCAATAGTTAATTTAACTCGATTGGATTTTTTTTACAATGCTAACGATAACGAAAAGGTGCACATCATTTTGATTAGTATGCACAGTATAAGATATAAACATATAACAAAATCTGCACTTAAACGTGAACAAATATATTATCTAATCCTATCTATGTGTATGTCTACTTATCTGTCTGAATGTAGGTTTCTATGTTCGTTTGATGTTTGAATGTATGTTTCTATGTTCGTTCGATGGTCTATGTTCTGGTATACAACCATTTTGGCAATTTCGTATAATTATATTATGATATGCAAGTTCCCCACAAAACTAAGATTGGACTGCATGGCTTCATTATGAAAAACGGAAATTTTATCCACGTTGTCTCTAATGACGCGTTTCCACACCAGTAAAATACTTTCTTGCATTTTCTTACAACATCAAGGGGTGTCAAATGTACAGCTGAAACAACTTTCGTTTCGATTCCCCACCGTTAATAGACAGGTGAGAGTAATGTCGCTGTTTTACTCACGTTTACCTTTTGCATCCTGTCTCCCCCAACACTTTGTTCCTGGTGCCGAAAATCTTGTGCCTGGTGTATATATTTCAATCAAACAAAGGTTCCCTTGTCAATTCTGAAATAGACAACTCAAATATTTGCAATAAAAACACTAGGCAAACTAAACTTATTTTCATATGGCTCTAGGACAGCTTTTTCAGAGGTATCTATGTAGCTATCTAACCACTGTCAATTTCCCACAAAGTAGAAGAATTGGGGAATAGTTCAGCATGTCAAAATAATTAAATCCCGTGTCAAATGGATCTTTTCCAAAAACCAGCCGACATAATGGTTTCGAGAAGACGATTTTATCGCAAAATTTGCTCGCCTGACTCGGGTATGAGTGGGATCTTTTTAACACGTACGAACAAAGCCACTCTGACCCTAGTTCAACAGCTGTCAATCAAAACATTATTTCGTGTATGTATAAAACCCACGCTTGAAATCCGATATATCGGAATTTTATACAGGCCTTAGTATTTGTTCAGTTAAGTGTGGGTCTTATCGCCTGGCTGTTTTTGATCAAACAGGAGGCTATCGTACAAAGAATAAAAGCACAACAATATTTGACTTTGTCGGGACCAGACTAATGAACACAGACGAGATATTTAGGGTAAAAATTCAGTGGCCTATTAATACGTCTCACTTAGGTTACCTACTGAACCACACTAATGCGAATTAACCGCACAATACAATGTTGACTGGTGATGAACAAGAGTCAAGGTTTTTTTATTCTAGCTGTGACAAAATCGGGCTGTCTATCACTTTCTGCAATATAATGGGCGCGTCCTAAGTCTGGTATTAATTTAGTGCGTTGCCTTTAGGGTTTAATATCTTGCTTTAATTTAATTATACAATCGGTGCAATGTGACGACAATCTGATATGCGGTAATCAATGACAGACTTTGTATGTTCACGTCAAACATAAGTGTTTTAAGTCGATTAGGTGCGGTTGCATATTTCATTCGGAAGGACTGTAAGTTACGTATTAAACCGTAGATATAAGGGTCGAGGAGTAGCTAGAGAAAGAACTTTGCAATAAATACGCACGAAATTAACACCCACTATTCGAACAAGTTATCACAGACGGCATTTACCTACGTAGTAGAAACATGAAGCATTGACACCAGTCAGTGGCGTCACTCGGGGTAAGGTGGGGTGGGGGCGCAGAACGGCACCGGGTGGCACCATCAGAGGGGTGAATCCAGAATGACTGTCTATAAAATTTTTGAACTTTTGTGAAGGAAGTAGGTCCATTGGAGTGATACAATGAATTTGTCAATAAAAGTTTTTACTATTTGTGCAGGAAGGAGATCCATTAGGTTGACACCATGAGTTACTGCACTGAATAACACCAACCCTAGTGACGCCACTGACACCAGTGCATGAGTAATAAAACTTTATTGATGTATATCACCAGAGTAGAGATAACCAGGCCAGCTTAGTAACAACGCATTGCTATTAACAATGTTATTCTGATATATATATATATATATATATATATATATATATATATATATATATATATATATATATATATATATATATATATATATATATATATATATATATATATATATACCCTATGCAATAAGTGTAACATTATGTCTGAATGTCAGAAAAGTTTTCAGTGCGCCTGTAAATCAAGTGATGCTTCTCTCCTTTCCAAACACACGTATTGTATATGCACGTGTTAGGGTTAGACGTAGCCAGATATCAATTGTTCTATGATTTAAAAAATTTGCAATGCCACTGTCAATATTAGCTGCAGGAGTGTGTACAATGCAATGCCACAAACTGATACAGGCATGTTTTCTTTGCGTACAAGATAATGATGTTCAAAAGATAGTCATGCGTATGGATAGAAATAAACAATGTCATTAATTTCATAGCTGTACATCACTTGCATGTATTGATATAGTCCTTATCTACAAAACATGATCATCTTACAGTATTGCGAAGACAACTTGGTTCCTTATCGGTTTCAAGTCTTTAAACTCATTTTTTACTTCACCATCCTATTCTTATTTGGCAAGGCTGCTTTTAGGGTAACGTGGTCTAATGTGACACATTGCAAACAATAAAATAAATACAATACCTGGCATTGCTAATTGGCAAGGTTGCATTCAGGGAAACGTGGTCTAATGTGAATCGTTGTAAACAATAAAATAAACACCATACATGCCATTGTTATTTTGGCAAGGCTGCGTTCAGTGTAACGTGTTCTCCTGTGATACATCGTAAACAATACAATAGACACTATATATGATATTGTTATTTGGCAAGACTGCTTTCAGGGTAACGTGTTCTAGTGTGAAACATTGTAAACAATAAAATAAACACAATTCATGGCATTGTAATTTGGCAAGGTTGCTTTCAGGGTAATGTGTTCTACTGTGACACATTGTAAACATTAAAATAACCACAATACATGGTAATGTTATTTGGCAAGGCTGCTGTCACGGTAACGTGTTCTAGTGTGACACATTTTAAATAATAAAATATACACAATGCATGGCATTGTTATTTGGCAAGGTTGCTTTCAGGGTAACGTGTTCTAGTACGACAAGTTGTAAATAATAAAAAACCACAATACATGGTGTTGTTATTTGGCAAACTTGCTTTCAAGGTAACGTGTTCTAGTCCGACACGCTGTAAACAATAAAATAAACACAATACATTGTATTGTAATTTGGCAAGGATACTTTCATGGTAGCGTGTTCTAGTGTGACATATTGTAAACAATACAATAAACACAATACATGGCATTGTTATTTGGCAAGGCTGCTAACAGGGTAACATGTTTTAGCGTGGCACATTGTAAACAATAAAGTAATAAAATACATGACATTGTTATTTGGCAAGGCTGCTTTTAGGGTAACGTTTTCTAGGTTGACACATTGAAAACAATAAAATAAACACAATAATACATGGTATTTTTTTGGACAATTTGGCAAGGCTGTTTTTAGGGTAATGTGTTCTAGTGTGACACATTGTAAACAACAAAATAAACACAATACATGATATTGATATTTGGAAAGGCTGCTTTTAGGGTAACGTGTTCTAGTGTGAAACATTGTAAACAATAAAATAAACACAATAAATGGTTTTGTTATTTGGCAAGGCTGCTTTCAGGGTAACGTGTTTTGGTACGACACGTTGTAAACAATAAAATAAACACAATAGATGGTTTTGTTTTTTGCTTTCAGGGTAACGTGTTCTAGTGTGACACATTGTAAACAATAAAATAAACACAATACATGCTATTGTAATTTAGCAAGGCTGCTTTCAGGGTAACGTTGTTCTACTGTGACGCATTGTAAACAATATAGTAAAAAAGATAAGCACAATAAAATATATTGTTTTTTTTAGCAAACGCGGCTTTCAGCGTAACTTTTTCTAGTATGGCAAATTCTAAAATAAAACCCAATACATTATATTCCTCTAAAATATCCAGAATTGTGCTTTAATATTGCTTATATTTTGTACAGACAGATGTTAATGGACGTAATGTTTTGTTTACCAGTAACATCTGGGATAATATAGTCAGGGCATTGAAAGGGACGGGGATTAAAAGGTAGAATGTTTTTAAAGTGACGGATGTAGATTCAAACACTGACTGGAATAGGACTTCATCCTTATAGAACGTAACTTTAACAAAATACCAAAAGCTCAACAAAGAACACCCCTTAAACTAAAACAACAACCACACCATCTCCACAAAAAGAAACAACAACAACAACAAAAACATTTCACATTTGTTTCCTTCATTTATCTTAGAACGAATATAATTAACATGTGTACAAGCCCTAAAACTAGCAACAATAGATGCATTTTCAAAAATGTGGTGTCAAGATAATTTTCATTAAATATCTAAAGGCTATCTTCCTATAATAAAGATTTTAAAATATTTTCCATATTGTTCAGTTAATAAAAAAAAATTGCTTATTCACAGAACAGTCCTCATTCACAAGGGTTTAAAGCACGGGGAATAAATCTTCCATGAAAACATTTATCAATCAGGACAGTTTAAGAACATACAGATTTAATACTACCACAATACGACTTCAGTAACTAGTTAACTTGTATAGAAAACTACTATAATCCGACTTCAGCAACTGACTAATTTGGATAGAAAACAACTATAATAAGAATTCGGTAACTGGTCAATTTCGATAGAATGTTACTGTAATACGACTTCAGTAACTGGTCAATTTGAATAGAATACTACTGCAATACGACTTTACTAACTGTTCTATTTGGATAGAATATTGCAGTAACTCAACGTCACTAACTGGTCAATTTGGATAGAATACTACTGTAACAAGACTTCACTAACTGGTCAATTTGGATAGAATTTTACTGTAACACAACTTCAATTAGTGGTCACTTTGGATAGTACACTAATGTAACACGACTTCAGTAACTAGTATAGTTGGATAGAATACTATTGTAATACGATTTCACTAACTGGTCAGTGTAGATATAACACTGGTAAATACAACTTCATTAACTCCTCAATTTGGATAAAATACTTATATAATTCGGCTTCAGTAACTGGTAAAATTGGATTAAATACTACTGTAATACGACCTCAGTAACTGTTCAATTTTAATGAATACTACTATAATACGGCCTCAGTAACTGGTCACATTGGATAGAATACTACTATAATACAAAGTAAGTAACTGGATAACTTGGGGACATTACCACTATAATATGACTTCATTAACTGGTCAATTTGGATAGAATACTACCATAATACGACTTCAGTAACTAGTTAATTTGGATAGAAAACTTATAATCCGACTTCAGCTACTGGAAAATTTGTATAGAATACAATTATAATAGGACATCTCTAACTGATCAATTTGGATAGAATACTCCTGTAATACGACTTCAATAACTGGTCAATTAGGATAGAATACTACTGTGTTACGACTTCCATAACTGGTCAATTTGGATAGAATACTACTGCAATACGACTTTTCTAACTGGTCAATTTGGAAAGAATACTACTGTAACACAATGTTACGAACTGATCAGTTTGGATAAAATACTAGTATAACACGACTTCTGCAACTGGCCAATTTGGATAGAATACTACTGTAACAACGTCACTAACTGATCAATTAGAATAGAATATTACTGTAATAAGACTTCAGTAACTGGTCTATTTGGAAAGAATACTACAGTAACACGCCATCAGAAAAATGGTCTATTTAGAAATAATACTACTGTAACTCACCTTTAGTAACTGGTCTATTTGGATAGAACACTACTGTAACACGACTTCAGTAGCTGGTCTATTTGTAAACAATTCTACTGTAACACGCCTTCAGTAAGTGGTTAATGTGGAGAGAATAAGACTGCAATACTATTTCATTAAATGGTCAATTTAGACAGAATGCTACTTTAATACGACATCAGTAACTGGTCAAGTTGGACAGAATACTATTATAATACTACTTCAGAAACTGGAAAATTTGGATAGAATAATACTCTAATAAAAATTACGTAAATGGAAAATTTGGAGAGAATACTACTATAATACGATTTTAGTATTATATCAATTTGGATAGAATATTTCCATAATACGACTTCAGTAACTGGTCAATTTCGATAGAATTATTTTGTAAAACAGTTTTAGTAACTAGTCAATATGGATGGAATACTTCCGTTATTCGAGTTCAGGAACTCGTCAATTTGGATTTAATACTATTATAATACGAGCTCAGTAACTGGTCAATTTAGATAGAATACTACTACAATTGGACTTCAGTGACTGGTCAATTTGGATGGAATACTACCAAAACTCGTCTTCAGTGACTGGTCAATTTGGATTGAATACTACTGTAACACGACGTCACTAACTGGTCAATTTGGTTAGAATACTACTGTAACACGACTTCACTAACTAGTCAATTTGGACAGAGTAATAATGTAGCACGACTTCCGTAACTAGTCTATTTTTGGATAGAATACTACTGTAACATGAGTTCAGTAAATATTCACCTTGGATAGAATAATAATATTATACAACTTCAGTAACTGATCAATTTGGAGAGATTACTACTATAAGTTGACTTTAGAGACTGGTCAATTAAGGATTTAATACTACTATAATACGACCTCAGTAACTGTTCAATTTGGATAGAATACTACTATAATACGACTTCAGTAGCAGGTAAATTTGGATTAATACTACTATAATACGACCATAGTAACTGGCCAATTCGGATAGAATACTATTATAATTCGACTTCAGTTACTGGTCAATTTGGATTTCATACTACTATAATAGGTTCTCAGTATTTTGTCAATTTGGATAGATTAATACTATAATACGACCATAGTAACTGGCCAATTTGGATAGAATACTATTATAATACAAAATTCAGTAGCTGGTCATTTTGGATATAATACTAATATAATACGACTTCAGGAGCAGACCGATGTGGAGAGAATACTATGATAATACGACTTCAATAGCTGGTCAATTTGGACGGAACACTACTATAATCCGACTTCAGAAACTGGCCAATTTTGATAGAATACAACTATAATAGGAAGTCGGTAATTGGTCAATTTGGCTAGAATATTACCATAATAGAACTTCAGTAAGTGCTCAATACGGATAGAATACTACTGTAATACGACTTCAGAAACCGGTCAATTTGGATAGAATATTTCTATAAAAGACATCAATAACTGGCCAATTTGGATATAATAGTACTATAATACAAATTAAGTAACTGGTCAATATGGATATAATACTACTGCAATACGACTTTACTAACTGGTCAATTTGGAAAGAATACTACTGTAACACATCGTCACTAACTGATCATATTGGATGCAATATTACTGTAACACGACTTCAGTAACTGCTCAATTAGGATAGGATACAACGGTGTTACGACATTACTAACTGGTCTATTTGGATAGAATACTACTGTAACACGACTTCACTAACTGTTCAATACGGATAGATTACTATTGTAACACGACTTCACCAACATGTCATTTTGGATACAATACTACTGTAACACGACTTCAGTAACTGGTCAATTTGGATAGAATACTACGGTGTTACGACATTACTAACTGGTCAATTTGAATAGAATACTATTGTAACACGACTTTACCAACAGGTCAATTTGGATAGAATACTACTGTAACACGACTTCAGTACTTACTCTATTTGGATAGAATGCTACTGTAATACCACTACAGTAACTGGCCAATTTGTATAGAATAATACTATAATTCGACTTCAGTAACTGGTCAATTTGTCAATTTGGATTTAATACTACTATAATACGACCTCAGTACTGTTTAATTTGGCAGAATTCTACTATAATACGACTACAGAAACTGGTCAATTTGGATAGAAAATTTCTATAAAGGATTTCAATAACTGGCCACTTTGGATATAATACTACTATAATACAAATCAAGTAACAGGTTAATTTGGATAGAATACTACTGTAACACATCGTTACACGATCACTTTGGATAGAATACTACTGTAACACGACTTCAGTAACTGGTCAATTTGGTTATAACACTACTGTAACAAGACTTCAGTAACTGGTCAATTTGGATACAATACAATTGATACATGCCTTCTGTAACTGGTTAGTTTGGATAGAATAACACTGCGATACGACTTCAGTAAATGGTCAATTTAGACAGATTACTACTATAATAGGACTTCAGAAACTGGTCAATTTAGATAGAGTACTACCAAAATTCAACGTTTGTAACTGGTCAATAAGGAAAGAATGTTACCATAATACGATTTCGGTAACTGGTCAATTTTGATAGAATTCTACCATAATACGACTTCAGTAAATGGTCAATTAGGATAGAATGCTAACATAATACGACTTAAATAACTGGTCAATTTCGATTTAATTTTTATGTAAAACGGCTTCACTAACTCGTCAATTTGTATTTGATAATTATGTATTACGACCTCAGTAACTGGTCGATTTGGAGAGAATACTAGTATAATACGACCTCAGTAACATGTAAATTTGGATATAATACTACTATAATACGACCATAGGAACTAGCTAATTAGGATATAATACTATTATAGTTCGACTTCAGTAACTGGTAAATTTGGATTTAATACTACTATAATACGATCCCAGTGACTGGTAAATTTAGATAGATTGCTACTATAACAAAATTTCAGTAACCGGTCAAGTCGAATACCCACCCTACTACTATAATACGACTTCAGAAACTGGTCAATTTGGATAGAATACTACTGTAACACGAGTTGAATAGATAGAATAATAGAAAAATACTATTATACAACTTCCGTAAGTGGTCAATTTGGATAGAATACTACTGTAACACGAGTTGAATTGATAGAATAATAGCATAATACTATTACACAACTTCCGTAAGTGGTCAATTTGGATAGAATACTGCTGTAACACGAGTTGAATAGATAGAATAATAAAATAATACTATTATACAACTTCCGTAAGAGATCAATTTGGATAGAATACTACTGTAACACGAGTAGAATGGATAGAATAATATAATTATACTATTATACAACTTCCGTAAGTGGTCAATTTGGATAGAATACTACTATAATAGGATTTCAGTAACTGGTCAACTTGGATAGAATACTTCTAAAATACGACTTTAGAAACTGGTCAATTTGGATAGAATACTACTGTAACACGAGTTGAATAGATAGAATAATAGAATAATACTATCATACAACTTCCGTGATTGGTCAATTTTAATAGAATACTACTGTAACAAGAGTTGAATAGATAGAATAATAGAATTATACTATTATAAAACTTCCTTAAGTGGTCAATTTGGATAGAATACTACTATAATACGACCATAGGAACTGTCCAATTTGGATAGAACACTACTATAATAGGATTTCAGTAACTGGTCAATTTGGATAGAATACTTCTAAAATACGACTTTAGAAACTGGTCAATTTGGATAGAATACTACTGTAACACATCGTCACTAACTGATCATTTTGGATACAATACTACTGTAACACGACTTCAGTAACTGCTCAATTAGGATAGGATACTACGGTGTTACGACATTACTAACTGGTCTATTTGGATAGAATACTACTGTAACACGACTTCACTAACTGTTCAATACGGATAGATTACTATTGTAACACGACTTCACCAACATGTCATTTTGGATAAAATACTACTGTAACACGACTTCAGTAACTGCTTAATTAGGATAGGATACTACGGTGTTACCACATTACTAACTGGTCAATTTGGATAGAATACTACTGTAACACGAATTCACTAACTGTTCAATACGGAAAAATTACTATTGTAACACGACTTCACCATCGTTACTAACTGATCACTTTGGATAGAATACTACTGTAACACGACTTCAGTAACTGGTCAATTTTGTTATAACACTACTGTAACAAGACTTCAGTAACTGGTCAATTTGGATACAATGCAATTGGCACAAGCCTTCAGTAACTGGTTAGTTTGGATAGAATAACACTGCGATACGACTTCAGTAAATGGTCAATTTAGACAGAATACTACTATAACAGGACTTCAGAAACTGGTCAATTTAGATAGAATACTACCATTTTTCAACGTCTGTAACTGGTCAATAAGGAAAGAATGTTACCATAATACGATTTCGGTAACTGGTCAATTTTGATAGAATTCTACCATAATACGACTTCAGTAACTGGTCAATTACGATAGAATGCTAACATAATACGACTTAAATAACTGGTCAATTTCGATTTAATTTTTATGTAAAACGGCTTCACTAACTCGTCAATTTGTATTTGATAATTATGTATTACGACCTCAGTAACTGGTCGATTTGGAGAGAATACTAGTATAATACGACCTCAGTAACAGGTAAATTTGGATAGAATACTACTATAATACGACCATAGGAACTAGCTAATTAGGATAGAATACTATTATAGTTCGACTTCAGTAACTGGTATACTTGGATTTAATACTACTATAACACGATCTCAGTGACTGGTAAATTTAGAAAGATTGCTACTCTAACAGGATTTCAGTAACTGGTCAAGTCGAATACCCACCCTACTACTATAATACGACTTCAGAAACTGATCAATTTGGATAGAATACTACTAAAATATGACCTCAGTAACTGGCCACTTTGGATGGAATACTACTATAATGAATTTCAGTAACTGGATAATTTGTATAGAATACTACTGTAATATGACTTTACTAATTGGACAACTTGGATAGAATACTGCCATAATACGACTTCAGTAACTTGTCAATTTGGATAGAATGCTACCATTGTACAACTTCAGTAACAGGTCAATAAGGATAGAATGCAACAATAGTACGACTTCAGTAACTGTTTAGTTTGGATAAAATGCTACCATAATACGACTTTACTGGTTAATTTCGATAGAATTTTATTGTAAAACGGCTTTAGTAAGTGGTCAATTTGGATAGAATATTAATATAATACGACTTTGGTAACTGTTCAATTTGGATATAATACTACTTTAATATGACTTCAATAACTGGTCAATTTGGATATAATATTACTATAATACGACTTCGGTAACTGGTCAATTTAGAAAGAAAACTACAATAATACGACTTCGGTAACTTGTCAATTTCTATAGAATGCTACTATAAAACGATTTCAGTATCGTTTCCCTTTGGATAGAATAAAACTATAACAGGACTTCTCTAACTATTCAGTTTGATAGAATACTACTAAAATACTACCTCGGTAATTGGACAATTTGGATAGAATACTAATATAATATGATTTCGGTTACTTGTCAATTTGGATAGTATACTACTTTAAGACGACTTCGGTAAATGAACAACTTGGATAGACTACTACCATAATATCACTTCGGTAGCTGTTCAATTTTGATAGACTACAAAAATGATGTGACTGCATTAAAAGAAAACTAATATGATATTACTTCAGTAACTGGTCAATTTGGATATAATACTACTATAATAGGACATTGGTAACTGTTAACTTGGATCGAATACTACTAAATTACGGATTCAGTAACTGGTCAATTTGAAATGAATACAACTATAATACAACTTCATTAACTGGCCAGTTTGGATAAAATACAACTATCATAAGATTTTGGTAACTAGTCAATTTGGATAGAATACTACTATAATTCGACTTCGGTACCTGGTCAATTTGGATAGAATACTACTATAATACGACTACAGTAACTGGTCAATTTTGAATAAATACTACTATAATAAGACTTTAGAAACTGGTCAATTTCGATTACAAAAAAACTACGATAATAGGACGGCAGTAACTGGTTAATTAGGATTTAACATTACTAATATCTGACTTCAGAAACTGGTGAATTTGTACAGAATACTTCTATAATACGACTTTAGTGCCTGGTCAAATTGTATAGAATACCACTATAATACGACTTCGGTAACTGTTCAATTCGGATAGAATACATCTACAGTACGTCTTCGGTAACCTGTCAATTTGGATAGAATACTACAAGAATACAACTTCGATAACTGGTCAATTTGGATATAATACTACTCTAATACGACTTCGGTAATTGGTCAATTTTGATAGAATAATACAGACATGCGAATTCGGTAACTGGTCAATTTGGATAGAATACTGTTAGAATACGACTACGGTAACTGCTCAATTTGGATATAATACTATTATAATACGAGATTGGTAACTGGTTATTTTGGACAGAATACTACTATAATACGACTTAAGTAAATGGTCAATTTGGACAGAATACTACAATAATACGTTATCGGTAACTGTCAATTTGGAGAGAATACTACTATAAAACTACTTTGGTAACTGCTCAATTTGGATATAAAACTCCTATAAGACAACTTCGGTAACTGGTAAATTTGGATTGAATACTGCTATACTATGACTTCGGTAACTGGTCAATTTAGATAGAATACTACTACAATACGTCTTCGGTAACTGGTCAATTTGGATAGAATACTATTATGATACTACTTTGGTGACTGGTCAATTTGGATAGAATACTACCACAATTCGATTTCGGTGGCTGGTCAATTTGGATAGAATACTACCACAATTCGATTTCGGTGACTGGTCAATTTGGATAGAATACTACTATAACACGACTTCAATTCCTGGTCAATTTGGATAGAATACTACAATAATACGACTTAGTAAATTGGTCAATTCGCATAGAATACTATTATAATACAACTTCAGTAACTTGTCAATTAGGATGGAATACTACTATAACACGACTTTGGTAAAAGGTGAATATGGAAAGAATACTACTATAACACGACTTCGGTATCTGGTCAATTTTGATAGAATACTACAATAATACTACTTCATTAACTGGTCAATTTATAAAGAATACTACTATAAAAAGACTACAGTAACAGGACAATTTGGATGGAATTCTACTATAATGCCACTTAAGTAACTGGTCGATTTTGATATAATACAACTATAATAACACTTTAGTTACTGGTCAATTTGAATAAAACAATACTATAATACGACTTTGCTAACAGGTTAATTTGTAAAGAATATTACTATAACAAGACCTCAGTAACTGATCAGTTTAAATAGAATCATACTTTAATACGACTTCGATAACTGGTCATTTCGGAAAGATTACTTCTATAATACAACTTTGGTAACTGGTCATTTTGAATGGATTACTACTATAAGGGCTTAGATAACTGAATCAGTTTGTATACAATTGTACTTCGGTAACTGGTCAATTTGGATAGAATACAACTATAATAGGACTTCGGTAACTGGTGAATTTGTATAAAATACTTATGTAATACGACGTCGGTAACTGGTCAATTTGGATAGAATGCTATTATAATTTTGACTTCAGTAACTGGTCAATTTAAATAGAATACTACCATAATTCAACTTGAGTAACTGGTCAATAAAGATAGAATGTTACCATAATACTAATTCGGTAACTGGTCAATATGGATATAATGCAACCATAATATGACTTCAGTAACTGCTTAATTTGGATAGAATACTACTTTAATACGATTTCATTATCAGTTCGTATTGAATAGTATACCACTGTAATAAGTCTTCAGTAACTGGTCAATTCTGGATAGAATACTACTTTTGAATTACTTCAACACCGGTCATTTTGAATAGAATACTTCTGTAATATGACTTCAGTAACTGGTTAATTTTGGATAGAATACTACTTTAGAATGAATTCAACACTGGTCATATTGAATAGTATACTACTGTAATTAGTTCTCAGTAACCGGTCACATTGGTTAGAATATTGCTTTTATCTGTCCTTGGCATCCGGCCAAATAAGGTATCCTTCATTAAAGAATTCAATATGGATGATATGAAATTTTTTCTTCAATATTTGAATCATATCCTTGCATAGAGTATTGGACGATGTAAGATGTACTGAATTTCACAGTAAGACTTCTTTGTGGATTTATGTTTAATGAGATAAAGATTTTAATATTTAGCAAGTAATCTTTTGAGATAAAGTACTAGCTACCCAACCATCAATGACAATTTGACTGTAAAATGACAACCACCACTGATAATTGGACTGTAGGAAAACAACCACCCCTGATAATTTGACCGTAGAGCCCCAAATACTACTGTTAATTTTATTGTAGAAAGGCAGTCACATTGATTATATGACTGTAGAAAGACAACCACTACTGATAATATTTCTATAGAAAGGCAACCATGCTGATAATTTGACTTTAGAAAGACAACCAACACTGATAACTTGACTTTGGATAAACAGCCAATACTCATAATTTGACTCTAGATAAACAACCATTACTGATAATTGGACTGCAGGAAGACAACCACTACTGATAATGTGAATGCATAAAGACAACCACTACTGATAATTGGATTTAAGAAAACCAACCACCACTTATAATTTGAGTGTTGATAGTTTGACTGTAGAACTCAACCGCTACTGATTTTTTTATAGATTGAAACAGATCACGCACTTCATTTTAGCACCACCACGACCACCCCTTAGAAAACATCACAAAGATCTACGCCTTTTCATTTTAGCCAAATAGATGAGACCAAGTCTCCATCTTCTTCAATCTGATGCTAACAAAAGAATTTAAACTTTCTTTGCTTTTTTTCTCATCTTGCTGAAATATTGTTAGATGTGAGAGTGGTTACAAGGTAAAGGCTCTACTACATATGAAAATATGACATTTGACTACTACTTTCTCCTCCCCAAGTGGCTGCTTTCAGAATAACAAATATTATTTTCTATTTATCTGATCGTCACTCTAAATCTCTCAAATATAATGGCAATTATGCAATTGTACTATTATTGTATAATGTGTTAAGTTGTATGGAAAACAGTAGCTGACGCAAACACACGATAAAAGGACGGATTTGATATGGTTGGCATCCGTTCGTCTTCGAGAGACAGTCTCTGTTGCACTTACTACACGTGAAGGGTGATTTTTGTTGAGGTTATTTTTGTTTTGCCTTCCACCTGGCTCTCTTTGTAGTGAGGTTTGCTATTATCCTTTCATTGGCTTTCTGCAAGCCTTGTCGGACAGCATGTCGCCACTCGTTGCGGTTGTTAGCACAGCTCTCCTAGTTGTTGACGCTGATGTTGGCCAATTTCATGTCCTTCTTGATAACGTCTTTGCATCGCAGACGTGGCCGTCCAGTCGGTCGTGTACCTTCTGCTAGCTCGCCGTATAGCAGGTCGTTGGGAATGAGGCCTGTATCCGATCTCCTGACGTGGACGAGTCTCTTGCTGAGGATGGTGAACATGCTGTACATGCTGGCCCGTTCCAGAACCTCAGTGTTGGGTACTTTGTGCTACCACTGAATGTGTATAATGCGCCGCAGGCATTTCAGATGGAAGCTATTGAGCTTTCGTTCGTGGCTCGTGTAGGTGGTCCATGCCTCGCTATTGTAGTGGAGTGTGCTGAACACACATGCCTGATACACACGCAGTTTGGTCTTCTCACTGAGGTTAAGATTGTTCCAGATCCTCTGGATCAGTCTTGCTACAACTGATGCTGCCTTAGCAATCATGCCGTTCATCACAGCATCAATGGAGAGGGAGGTGGAGATGGTGGACGCAAGATATGTATAGTTCTCAACAACTTCAAGGTTCTACCCATCAATGGTGATGGTTAGAGGGGAGTCTGTATCCTGCGCCATTACATTCGTCTTCTTCAAACTGATGGTCAGTCTAAACTCTTTACAGGCGTGGTGAGGCGACATACCAGCTGCTGAAGTCCATCTTCTGTATGTGATATCAATGCTGCATCGTCGGCGAAGAGCAATTCATGGATGAGAACCTCTGTGACTTTGGCCTTTGCACGGAGACGTTTGATGTTGAACACTTTGCCGTTTGCCCTGATGTCGATGTACACTCCCAGTCACTGAAGGCGTACTGGAGGAGCATGGAGAAGAAGATGGCAAAGAGGGTTGGTGCAAGGACACAACCCTACTTTACTCCACTGCTGACTGTGAAAGCATCTGATGTCGCGCCGTTGAAGCACACTGTGCTTTGAGTTTCTGGTGAAACGATGGGATGACGGCGAGCAGTCGAAGGGGAAAGCCGACCTTCTTTTGGAGCCTAAAGAGTCCGCTCCAGATGACCAGGTCAAACGCCCTTGTTAGGTCTATTAAGGCAATGTAGAGGGGAATCTGCTGCTCATGCCACTTCTACTGCAGTTGACGTATGAAGAAGATCATATCTACCTTTCACCGGCTCGCATGTTTTGGGGGATGTGTCACTGTTCTCAGCAGAGGCAGAGGAGTTCGTGCAAGGGCTGGAGTAGTGCCGGTTTCCCGTTCTTGAGGATTTCAGGTGGGATGCCGTCGCTCCCAGGGGCCTTCCCACAAGTGAGGAAGTCGATGGCTTTGCTTAGTTCTTCCAAGGGGGCGGAGTGTCTAGTTCCTCCATGATTTTCAGGTCTGGGATGGCGTTCAGGGTAGTATTGGTGACGACGTTTTGGGTTGCATACAACTCATGATAGTGCTCAACCCAGCGCTTCAGCTGTTTCTCCTGTTTTTGAGAGATAAGGTACCTGTCACCTTCTTGATGCTCTCGTACATGCCTCTTGCATCTCCTATCTACCCGAAGAGATTGGTTTTAAGGCGCCAGTGAACCGCCTTCACCAATACTCCTATTAGTGAAGTCATGGTCCGCCGGTATTATAAGCTAAGCCACTCGTGAAGGCCATGAGCTGGATTTTATTTGACAGAGGCGACCAGAGACGCAAGCCGTATGGGACATTTCTAGGGAAGTGGGGCGCTTGTCTCCCATTCCCACCCCGGCAATGTCAACCTTGGATTACACCAACGATTTGATATGACCCTACATAATACATGTGTAAAAGTGCAGATTTAAATGAGATTTCAAAATATGCTACTGAATCAAATAAGTAAACAGCGTTCAAATTCGTATGTAATAAACTAGACAAAATGTTGCATGTTATCTAAGGTTAACAATCGATACACAGTATCTGATAATTACTTACATGCAAAAACATAATTATTTTGAACAATAATATAATAAAGGATATCGGTGCAATTAATGGTATCCATTAACAAGCACCATTTCGTAACTTAGTAACTAACTTTGTAAAAATCTTATTAAGCATATAAATAAAGAGCCGTAATAAATGATTATGTGACCAACTAACTAAAATTACTAATCATTTTGCTAAGTAAATAACTGACAGACCAATTGACATACTAATTATTCAAGTACATAAATAGATAAATAAAAAAATAAATAAATAAATAAACATATAAATAAATAAATAAATAAAATAATCCTTTCTATTTTGTGCTTCAGAGAAATCACATTGAATCGTAACTTGATGAGGGTGCATTTGGAGATCTTATTATTATCTATGTGCAAGAACCCTAACACGACATAATTTCAAAATCTTTATATATGACCCCTAAAACAATATGATTGCAACCCCTTTTTACATGAACCCTAACACGATAAGGCTTCAACTCATTTATACATGATCTCTAACACGATATGGTTCAACCCCATGACCCCAAACACAATATGATTGCAACCCCTTTTTATATGACCCCTATCACGATATGGTTTCAACCCTTTTATACATGACCTCTAACTCAATATGATTGCAACCCCTTTATACATGATCCCTAACACAATATGATTTCAACCCCTTTAAACATTAATCCTAACACAATATGATTGCATCCCCTTTATACATGACCCCTAACACAATATGATTGCAACCCCTTTACACATGAACCCTAACACAATATGATTGCAACCCCTTTATACATGAATCCTAACACGACAAGATTTTAACTCCGGAAGTAGACATAAAGCTCGCAATTCATCATAACTAATTTAAGACACTTTTGTAAATATTTGGCATAGATTACCAAAGGGACGTTCTGTACATAAGGGTTTTACTTATCTCTTTCAGGAACCCCTGCAGGCAGCAGGAAGAAAAACGTTTATCCGAAATAATTAAAGTCAATTTTTGTCATTACTGTTGAAAAGATCATATAGCCTAGGCACATTGTATTCCTGCTGTGCATAGATAGTTTCTGATATAGTATACCCTTTCATCATTTCTTCGCAGTCTAAAGCTCCTAAAGAATGCTTTTAGACTTATATCAGACGTTCTCCCTATGCTCTTGGCAAGTGCTTAAATCCGTAGGGAGGATTGGATTTAAGGTTTACACGAATGTTTTATACAATGAGCATTGCGAATTCTATGCTCTGTCGAAACTATCTAACACGTCCAGACGGTAAATCGGAGTAAATATGTTTTGCAGAGGTACTTTGCGTGCAAAGTATTAGCGAGCAATCTGAAGTTATGTATATTTTATTGGTTAAGGCATGATGTTCATATTTATTGATTTAACTACAAATAATAATAATAATAATAATAATAATAATAATAATAATAATAATAATAATAATAATAATAATAATAATAATAATAATAATACCAGCCGTAAATTTCAGCAGGGATCAACGACTGCAAATTCAGTGAAAGTAACTTCCCCATCTTTTCCTCTATGGAACAAACTATGGTGTGAATTTTTCAATTTTTCAGCTATTATTGTTTATTAATTAAAGATATGGACATATTTGTGAACTGGGTGTTTCGGATTGGTGTTTGTTCTTGAAACTGATGTGAGGCATGTACATATTACTCGGCAGTATGTAGATAGCCAAATACCAATAGTCGGCTAGGAATAAGAGCTAAACCTTTCCCCATCCCCACCCCACAGCAGTAAACATGTCGGTTCTGGGCAAGTTTTAGACAGCTCCAGTGGTCTTCTAAGTGGTTAAAGCGTCCGCCTCGGATGCGGAAGGTCGTTAGTTGGAACCCCGGCCAACTCATATTAAAGACTTATAAAAATGAATCCTGCAGCTGCCTCAATTGGCGCTCAGCATTAAGAGGTTAGCGTTAGGATTGGTTGACCTAGTTTCAGGGTAATGTGACTGGGTGGGACATCATGCTACATGTCTATGGCATGATGCCCCTGTGCTAGAAATAGTTAAAAAATTACCACAATGTAGACATGGTTAAGCTACGTTAATAAAAATATTCTGGCTGGATTTGTTTGCTTTTCAAGCATGGCATCGTTGCAAACCACAAAATTCTTAATATTACCATCAAGATCTTCGACCGACGGTGCATCATTGATGTCAGTCATAACTTCAACACTACCTATATCGGGCGACAAGGAATTATTTGCAACTTCATTGAATTCCTTGCAGTCATTATAACATATTTGGTTGTTGTTGTTGTTGGGCTTAACGCCATTTTTCAGCACACAATAGGCTATTCATGGCGGCCAGTATTAATGGTGGAGGAAGAAACCGAGAAATCACCGGAAAGAACCACCGACCCACGAGAAGCTACTGGCAAACTTTCCCACATATCCACATTCGCCGAATCCTAGACTCGAACCCATGCAGACTCGAGGTGAGATGGCAGTGATCCGTAACGGACATCGCTTTAGACCACTCGGTCACTCGGGGCCCCTAACATTTTTGGTCGTTTGCGGATAAAATAAAGTTTGTCACATTTGGGCCATCTTATTATCAGTCTGAGCAAATTCTGAGTTTTACCAATGATACTGGCACGATACAATTTGGTGACGTTAGATCATGTGCTTGCTCTTGTGTATCTGAAATGTCAACCCCGTTCAGAATGTAGGAATACGTATTATTTATAACCATGAGTCTATATTGTGTTCGATGTAAGGCGGTCACTAATAATACAGAACTAAGAGCAACAAAGATGGAGCAGGTGTGTAAAATGTGGCAAAAATTATAAATTTGTGAGAACTCTTAGCGGGCAGTGCCTGGCCTGTGACATTGCTTCAGCAGTCGAGATATTACCAGGAACTAAACATAAGTAAGTATGCGGGTGAAAACATATTTAGAAAAAAATGCGATTGATCAAGTGTGCCATGCACATGACGTCGTGCATAAAATAAAGATCCAAAGCTACGCCATATCGCTGATGTCAAGTTGATTCACACGCTAAAGTGGATATAAAATAAAATAAATTATGAGGGAGTCACTTGCCAATTGTTTGATAATATGGGCGATGAGTGGTAAGATAGCCATAGGGGGTTAGCCCCATGGGCGAGCAGTTCGTTTTTTGGTAATTAACAATGGAGTCAATTTATTATAGTTCAAGAGGATACTGGAAAGGTACATCAGCGATTAGCAAACTCGCCAATGCAGCAGGAGCCGCACGTGTACTTGACGCATATTGGCTGGCCCGACAGGCAATATGGCAAATTTATCTATTGCCACATAAAATGACTCAACATGGACTTTTATCGTCAGGCAGATATCCTATGTTTACCCCATGACACTCACTGGTATGTAACGAAAGCGACAGACAAATAAACGCTGTCAGTCGACGACATTGTAAGCAGATACAAGGAAGCGAAATCACTATCGATTAAAACAACAATGAAGTCTTAGCCGCATTTGAGAGAATTTATTAGCGCAGACCTCACTATTGCTATAGGTTGATCTTGGCAAGGAATTCTTGGCACAGTATCATCACTGATGAAACAGTATAGTATTGAAACCACAAGCGAACATGCCACCATACATAGCGATCAGGTAATCGTTGAACGGTTTAATTCTTTATTACATGGAATTACTGATCAAGGACGGATCTCGTGAATGGGTTGCAAGAATCTGAAGGTTGTCAAAAAGAGCAATCGATCATATCTGGGGCGTAATCACATATACAGCGTGGTAAGATCAATGGGTAGGCCTGCAATCTATGGACTAGATTCGATGTCTCTTTATCGTGGATTTGTCCGTGACCAATCACAAGAAATTCCTGAAGAATACACAATTGCCACAAGAATGGATTCATGCGAGCAAAGGACACTAGCTCCTCGACGTCGAGTACACTCAAGAAATGTCTGAGTGACATTTTTGCACTAATGGCCAAGACTGCTATCAATTCTGTTCACGTTAAATTGTCGTGCGTTATTTGGAAGATACTGCCATGATATTTTTGTGTTACATCTAGCAACTAATTATTTTTTCTTTGTTTTAGCGTCATGATAAATTAATCGTCAAGATTTAACTCGCATTTATTTTTTTCATCTCGCTGATAGCCAGCTAATTTTTCCCTTACGGTGTCCTTGAGTGGCATGCAGGGAATTCCGTTGGTCAATCTGCTAGCAGATGCCACCTGAGGCTGATTATAAACCATCCCATGTATCTGAGACATTTTTGCAAATCTCGTTACTGCCAGATATAATAAATTTGACAATTCGACACGATCATCGACAATCCAAATATTGGTATCTGAAATTATCAGCCTGAATGAATTGTTATTACATATCCTAGAAACCAGTATAATGATTTTGCTAGAGCCTGCTCAACATTCTCTATGGGAACATCAAACTATATCATTAATATCGAGCATTTGCTGGGTTGCCGAAGATGGAATCTCCACGAGAATATTCTGACGACGAGCTGGACGATAACACAGTGGAAGTGGCAACTCGTGAAATCTTTCGTTATGCAGCTAATATAATCTTCATGACGTGAATCGCGCACTATTTTTCCGGGATGCAACTATCATATAATTAGAGCTCCACAAGTTCCAGAAATCATCATTTCTAGAATTAAACTGGATATTATCTCACACTGATTCTTGTCAAGGTCAAGCCCATGATTTCTGCAAATGATTACCAGTTTGTTTTGTTTCTAACCAATCAAAAACATTTATACCATTTATTTGGTTACACTACATATTTCGCCCCAAATGAAGATTTTAGGAATATGCTTCTCATCCATTCGAGATGGTGTCCACACATACTATGCCATCGAAAGAAGCCGTGTTAAGTATTATCCTTAACACCTCTCTGTTCCATCTCTAGCAGGTGTCAGAGTGGGTGTTAGCACAATCATGTCGGAATTGATAAATAATTTTAACTTACACGTTGTTTTTTGCAAGAACCACCAGGATCATTAAGATAAACAGTTTTAAGTTGTGCGATAGTATCGTTCATTACGGCTCCATTGACCATTCTGATAATTTATCGTTGTAGTAATATATGCAAAGAGGATTATAATCTACAAATTCAGAATAATTACGTATTTCATCGTTGTTCTCCAATGAAACAAACGAAACAAATTGTAATCATTATGTATCATCTGGAGATTTCTTAAAAGACCTTTTTGAGATTTACTTTCATAAAATGAATATTTGGCGACTTTTATAGCTTCGTTTGGAAATGCGTTTATCATAGATAATAGATTTATTGGTGCATATGAAAGCATCGAATATCTTACATGAGTTAATTGGCGGTAATCACCGTCCTAGTAACTGACATTTTCAGCAAAGGGATGAATGCGCGACTAAAGATGTACATACATATGTCGTCTGCTTCCGATATTTACAATGTCGAATCAAGCAATGGAAAAGAATGACAACAAAAATTTGCCTTTCACGTGGATTTAACAAGCGATTTCATTAATATGTTCATGTGTGCAAAGGAATATAATTCCAAACTTAACGTTATGGTAATTTACGGAATTATCCGGCATTTACCGAATAGGAAGAATTACGTTATTATGTTGTTGGATGGAAATAAACTGCCCCATAGTGTACGGAATATGGCACCGTGTTAGATTGGAAAGTCCTTTAAGCATGACAGGTGCATGGGGATGCCAGTGTTAGTATCAATCTGGTCAGAGTCAGGTCAGAAATTATAAATCAATGATTCAGTTGACTTAGTTCTGTGCACGTTTTATCACAATAAAAGTTTTGATTATTGAAAACGGTAGGGGTGTACAAACCAAACGGGGATATAGCATCGGACTAGCCTACCAAATGATTTTGATCTGATATTTGGCAAATTATTATAAACTTTCAATTGTGCCAGTGAGATCTCAAGTGTTATGGTTCTATGCTCCTAAAAAAAGTAACAGAAAAAGTAAAGACAATAAGCTTTGTAAAATTTAACATATAATTTATTTCCCTTGAATACCAATTAACAAATAATAAAAAGAACTTACAGTTTTGAGAATGAAATTCAAAACTAATCCAAGAATTAAAGACACGAGTCCTAGTAATAAACGTCCTGAATAAATTACAGTACAAGTCTTGAAAAGATTAAAAATTGAAGGCAATGACTTGTATATAGATTCTTGTTGAATCACAGAAGTATTATTCCAGGTTTTAATTCAGTAAACATTCCATGAATGTCTTTATCCAAGAATTTTGTCAGAGCACTTTTATATTCCGATAGAAATAAATCTCTTGAATTCAATAACTTGAAGAAAATAAAATTCAGCCCAAACTGGTCAAAACATAACACAACTTAAAGTGTCAGATATTAAAGCACAACTGGTAAAATTCTGACTGTCACAAAATAACACAATTTTCTGTTTGACTCAGGTCACAAATTATCATTTTCTGAAACCACCATTACCTAATAGAAAATAACTTTCTGGCATGATATAATGAGCTTTGTTTAGTGAAAACATAATATCCTATACAATTCACGTTGGAAGCCCTAAAGCCCTAACCCAAATTAACACGTTTACCAGAATAATAACTTTGTCATCGACCATATAACCACAAAAGGTAATAAAGTTATTTATAGTTGTCGATATAAATGAAATAAAAATGTCATTCATGTGAACCAGAACTGAGCTCAGTTATGGACAAGGTTGAGTACAGTAAACAATGTCACATTACAATACCATGCAATGGGAAAAAAAAATTAAAAATAACAGATAAACATTTAAATTTAATAGACATTACTCAATTGGCTAACCTTTATCGGAGTAGGAAAACTTATATAGGATTTTGGCTGTGTTCACGTCCCTGAGATCATTGTAGTCATTTTTTCCAGTGGTGCAATTATGTCTTCCGTTATTTTTATATCTATACTGATTCTAAGTGTGGCGTTGTCAACGTTGCCAACATCGTCTGGACGGTTACTATATTGTCATATCACTAATTGCACAGATTCACTATCTGCCGTTGACATTATCGATGATAGTGATACGTATCTAGGCTCGTACAAAAGTAACAAAAGAAGAGTGAAGCCAACAAACTTTGTAAACTTTACAAAATGTATTTTCCCTAGGAAAACAATATAAAAACAAGAAGCACTTACAGTTTATGAATGAAATCCCAAACTAATCCAATGAATAAAAATTTTATAAGTCCTATCAATGAAAAGTAAGTGACTCACACTTCAAATTCCGATGAAATTCAGGATGAAAGGCGAAAGATGAAAGGCGATGACGTCATCGATGACCTGCTTTGTCAAAATGTGTCAGCAGTTCTTTTTGAGTAACAAAGAATAATATCCCAGTATGAAATTCCGAATAATTTTCGATACATATCGTTTTCCAAGAATTCTAGAAGGAGCGAGCACTTAAATGTGCATTTTCCAGAGTAAACTATAAAAAAATATTTTTTTATAAAATCATTCAAAAATATAGAAATTCAACTGAAACTGGTCACAAAAAAACACATTAAACAACATTGAACATCAAAGGTTTAAAGCATAACAGGCTATTTCTTCTCAAGAAAACGACTATACAGTAAATTAAAACGCAGAACAGATTCCCGGAAAAGGGTCACGTTATCATTTTCCCAGTACAACACAAAAACATTACATGCTTAAAATCAAGTACTCTAGCAATGATTAAGCTAAAATCGATGATTCTTACTCTAGAAATAAATAATTAAATGTTGACTAAATAATTCTAAAATATATTGTTTTCAGACAAGACGGGACAAGTCTGAGTAAATCAAGGGGTTGGGGATGACGAGAACGTCTTTTTCGCTAATTCTAAATAAAGATGTAAGTATATTTTTCTACAAGAACTAAATGTTAATTTAAATTCCAAGGATATATTACAAAGTTTAATAAGATCAGAAGGTAATTGTGTTGTCAGTACTAGTGAGATTGTTTAAAATCTTCATACATTGTTTGATTACTATGAAAATGGAACATTCCATTTAAATCTTCATACAATTTTGATTACTATTTAAATGGAACATTCCATATCATGGTATATGTAAACAGTCTATGTTGAAAGATTATTATCTTTATACACGATGGATTCTATTTTATTGCTAAATGTGCCATGTGTGTCTGAGTCCTATAATTGATATGATTCATGGCAGTACCATTTTTTCATACGTATATGTAATTTGGGCCAGTGGTTTATGTTACAAGAATATAGATTATCATCATCATTAGAAATAGTTCTAACAATAATAGTAGTAGTAGCAGCAATACTATTATAAATTTTCTTGAAGAATTAATGTGCTCCTAGTATTTTTTACAGGGAAGTATGCAGCCTGATTTAAAAAAAAAGTTTTTCTTCTATTTATGAGCTATGGACATCAGGTTATCGAAAAGGACATGTTTTACTAATGTCTCTGTAAGGTCTATACCGATAAAGTTAAAGGAAAACTACATATAGACAAGTAAAATTTCAAGGTAGCGTAAAGACCTGTGTTATTTATAGTTAATTTGCATTTATGGTTTGTTAGTTTGTTTTTCTTTTGTTGTAATTTTTAAAACAAAATTTCATTATATGCCATTGTAATGTAGAATTCTACGTTCGACTTAACATTGTCCAAAATCAAGTTCATTTTCCACTTGAATTGAATAATTGGTTTGTTAAACATTTTTTTTCTGTAAACAACTAATTCATAGCTAAAACGTTTTCTCTGTATATGGGTTTAAAGTCAGGATCATTATTAATACAAGTAAATGTGTTTATTTTGGTCTGGATCTAGGTTATTGGAATTTTCCTTCAATTTACCTGGCGTACCTGACATTATCTAGTTTATATATTATAATTTTAGTAACATACATTCTAATATTTGGGGGGGGGTAAACATTACTAACTTTGTTGAAGGTTAATTTCCGCTAGGTAATGTTTGTTTAAGAAAATGTAGTTGTGACACGAGGTCAAATAGGGGACTTATAATCTTGCCATTGGAAAGATTATTGTTCATTCGTGCTTAAGATCTAGCAAAGTTAGTTTGTATCATTGTTATGTCCATAAGTTCATTTGGACTAGAATTTAGTTCTTCACATTATTTATTGTAGTGAGTATTTTCTCTGAAAATATAAAAGGGCTATGATAATATTTTTGGAAAAGAGATTTGGATTTATATTGAAATATAAATAAAGAATATATTCTCGGATTGTATTATTGTGATCCAACAAAAGACGGTTGGCACAACAGCATTATACAAGTCATCACAGACAAAAGAACACATTCAGAAAAGCTTTTGGACATTTTTATATTTAATTAATAATAATCGATTTTTAGAGTTTCATAATAGTTTCAAGAATCAACAACAACGCATTAAATCACCAAGAACTTCACCGTATGTGTCGACAGGATGTTGCAACTATGTATCATTGATTATGTATACACTGTAGATAATTCCCAAGGTAAGTGAACACATACCGTTACAACTAACCATACATAGTCTTGTATTTAACTTGGTGTTTGTTCACTTTTAAGGCTTTCATCCAGACCAATTTTTTTTTTCTCTCTCATACCGGATTTCAGCGTATTGTATTCTTATGCATGGGGATAGGGGTAGGAGAAAGGATTGCAATGCAACTGCGTACTGTATTCAAGAATTTTAGAAAACTGGGAGTATTAATACTTTTTATTGTTTTTTTTTATACGTCATTAATAATTAATGAGTGGAAATTTATCATTGATCTATAAACCTAGAGTCGACAGCACACAGTTGAAAGAATGTTTATATTTATGTATTGATGCGCCATATGTATATCAACACTTTAAAAACCATGTTCACTTACCTTATTATTTATCTACAGTGTATACATAATCAATGATACATAGTTGCAACAACCTGTCGACACAAAACGGTGAAGTTCTTGGTGATTTAATGCGTTGTTGTTGACTCTTGAAACTATTATAAAACTCTAAAAATCGATTATTATTAATTAAATATAAAAATTCCAAAAGCTTTTCTGAATGTGTTCTTGTGTCTGTGATGACTTGTATAATGCTGTTGTGCCAACCGTCTTTTGTTGGATCACAAAAATACAATCCGAGAATATATTATTTGTATTTCAAATATATATATATATATATATATATATATATATATATATATATATATATATATATATATATATATATATATATATATATATATATATACACACACACACAAAGCAATTTCATATACCAATACTATTGATATATCAAATTGTTGTTATCCGCCCATGGCGCATCAATTCACATATAAATATTGTTTCAACATCCTCTTATATTTCAAAGCAGGCTATCGTTTCTATATTACCTAAATATGTTATGAATTTCTACTGATTAATTATATAGTAAAAATTGTATTAATCGAATTCTTCTAAACGAATTAAACATGGAACAGATTTTATTCCCTTTGCCCCCCCCCCTCCGCCCCATAATAAAAATAATACGGGGAACTATGTAAAGTGAGAGGAAGAAAGAAAACTGAACTATACCAAGTAACCTACGAGGACCGGTGACTTCTTAATGGTTAGAAGACCACATTCCTTCATATTTTAATACAGTGTTCAAAATACCAGTGCTATAAAGTTGCAGTACCATGTTACGATTTGTATGGTACAATTATTTCTAAGAAGACATGCATATACTGTAATCTATTTTGATTTTATTTATTTCTTCGTATTTTATAAAACCCATGAATTCTGGTATAAAACAATATTTTATAGAAATGGCGCTTTACCGTCCCTCGGCCTTTTTCTGACTCTGTGTGGATATGGTAAGGCTTTATTTTCTTGGACCTGTAAAGAAGCGCAGGGATGAACAACGAGTATTTGCCCTTATGGTAAGTCTCCCTTACCCCTCCACCACATCTCTACGGTTTGTCTATTGAAATTGTCTGATAATATTAAGCAGGTCTGTGAAAAATAAGCATATGAATACGATCATTTAGAGGGGTGGGTATATCGGTGTTATTCTAAGTGTACACCTTAACACCTTTTTACATATTTCCCGGTCGAATAAATACATATTATGTTCGTCTCAGTAAGAGTTCGGTGTTATGAATGAGCTACCAACACATAAAAGCCATGCATCATGGACAAATTCAAAAGGCCATGGTAAAGATATCAGAGACTGACAAAAAGCGTTGACAGGTATATCAAACAGTATAAGATGCTTTCAACTTAACCAAATGAAAAGTATCCCCAACACTTGATAATATTGATAATATACCGGGTTTTAATCCGCGAATGGGGATATTAATTTCTACACGTTATCCTTGAGTAACTTTATAAGAGATATGACAAACTATTTTTCTTTTGATCTATGATCCCATTTGAAACTGTCTCTATCTTGTTTCTGTTAAAAGAGGAATCCAAGCGAAGAAAAGGCGTTTCCTTTACAAGCTAATAACCATGTATTCCATAAAAAAAAGAGGCAAGTACATTCCTATTCCAGGTAAATGCTTATAATACTGGTACGTATGCTTTGTTTGAATTTTTACCATAAAAACCGAGAACAACTGTGTTAAAGGAATGTCGTATATGTTATTGGCAAGACTGAGGAATAATATGATATCCTTTTTGTAGTAACATTCCCTATGTATCACAGATTTACATTCCTTAAACAAACGCAGTTCCGTTTCCGAGCAGGCATCTACATTCAAGATTTGTCAAGGTCTGATTTATAGTCAATAGGGGAATGTTGAAATTGTTGAACGAGATGGACTTTAATGCCGGCCCTATAAAGAGAAAAAAAAAAGAGGAATACATAAAAGAATGTAGTACAACAGACACAATGACCGACAGGCATGCACCCAAGGCTATACAAATACAGAAACAAAACAAGAAAAGAAACACATATTAATAGGTACATGTCAAAATCTAAAACAAAAAGGGGAACAAAGCACAAAAAGACTGGTGAGTTAACTTTCTATATGACACTGTATCATTTCTCTTTTACTATTTAAAACGCGAATCATTTATATTTCTATGTTAATTTATATTTTATTTATGTATTTATTCATTTATTTTTTTATTTATTTATGAAGGGGAGACATGGAACAAGCCATGGGTCAGTTACAACATCAATGCTTATTGTTAAATTGACTGATTTATCAACGCTATCTTACTGATAAAGACAAAACGGTATATTTTAAGATTTATAAATTGTGGAAATAATGTCAGTTATCTCTAAAAGGAGGAGAGTACAAACCCCACTCTCCTCTCTAATAATTCTTTTGATGTACTAAGCAGTTATATTAAATACCTGCTTGCATTTAGAATACAGGAATAACATAATTAGACCACTGAATGAGTACGCCATCACAGTTCGTACAATTGTAGCTATCGTGGTTTAAAAATTGATTGCGAAATATAAATCTGATACATGATTTGCTGCATATTTTGCAATGTTAGTTATTTGATAAGAAAACATATAAAGGCGTGCTATTTCACCTGGGTACTTTATATCTTACAACGTTAGCACTCCAAGGCAAGATAGCTTATATCGTTTAAAGCAGCCGTTTCTAACATGCTGCGCTGATCGCATGTAGCCCGCCACATGGCTGTAATCGGGTTAAAGTTACATCATGTTTAACATTTAACTTTAAAGCACGCTATCTGGTTCGTACCCTGGAAGAAGCTGGGTGCTTTAAAGCACGACGTCGTGGCCATTTTAAAGTCATGAGATTTGGGCATTTCTTCTGAATGTTGTAGGAAATAACGCTCTCTGTCTTTGCCTCTCTCCACAGACATTATTGAGTTAAATTTGTCACAAGTTGTATTTGTTTCGCTCGAACTCTATAATAAATAATTTTTAAAAACCTTTTTGGAGACAGAGGAAACATATATGGTATATTTGACTGGTAGCATTTCTCAAAAACGTATTTCAGAGGGTATTATATGCTAGCAGCTCTGCCAACTTCATGACCCCCACCCCTACACTAGTAGTAGTAGTAGTAGTAGTAGTAGTAGTAGTAATAGAAGTAGAAGTAGTAGTAGCAACAGCATTACTTGATGCAGTAGCAGCAGCAGTAGTAGTAGTGGTAGTAGTTGCAGTAGAATGTAGTAGTAGTAGTATGGAAATTTGTAACAAAAATGTTTTAGATTCGTAGGTACCTACTTTGTACATTGGAAACCAAACGTTTTTATTTATGTATGTAGCGAATCATATGCACAGGATTAATGTTAGCAGGAATTTTAAAATTTAACTGAGTTACATGTGTTTCCTCGAGATTTCTTTTTAGAGGACGGGTTCTGGAAGCATAGATGTGTTATACACAAAACAATACTACAATGTTTGAAAGCGTGGTAATGCGTCCACTGGGAAAGAGAGCTGATTTAAACAAAGGTCAAAGGTTTCTGATATCCAGCTATGTTGTGCTCGTTTCATCTCCTGATCCAGTTAAGTAAATGTTTTTCCCAGTACGATATATAGACACAGGCTCGCTTTTTTATTGTAGATAAAACCTTTCTGTTCCCAGGGGGTTCTTCGTCAAAAGTCTTGATACCAAGTACCGATGTATATAAAACACTTAGACAGATTGTGGCTGGCATTTTCGCGCTTTTCTGCATGTATAATGAATGTAAAGATGAGAGCGCAAACACAGTTATGATTTCCAGGATTTGAGATTTATTCACCATTCAAGATGATGTGTGATAACCTCTAACAACGAGGTGCTAATCTTTCCATCCACTCTTCCATTTTTACATTCATCGCTCCATTATTCAGGCTATGATCACATCTTCCAACGTGCATTTTTGCCAATTGGATATAAAACAGTATTTGAATATTAACATGCACTTATGTCGTTGCTGAGATAGAAAAGACCGAAAGGGTAAATGAACAAAGGTAAAATTGGACTAAAACCATAGATTTGTTGAGGTTCTAGCGAATAAATGACTTTCTTTTATAAGATGATTTTATATGGATGGAAAGTTTACAAGATAAATTTTCTTGTATATGAAATCTCCAAGATATTGAACAAAAATCGAAACAATACCAGCTTGTACTGCAGTTAGCATTTAATACGAGGAGTCCATACTCAAAATACGAACAAAGTTTTAAAAATTATCAGTAAAAATAAAGCGACGGTCGGATCAAACAGTTTGATTACTTGCATACTCCATATATTGTGCTGTTCTAGGAGTTGTTTCCCTTCCTCCGTAAGCATCATAGCATCCTTGATCATTTAAGGTCACCGGCCACACTACATTTTTCTGCTTACATCAGACATGCATTACATGATTATAAGTTGTCATACTCGCACAAAAAGAACAAAAAATTATTAAGTGTAAAGAAGAAATAATAATTTAATTACTCGAAAAAGACTTATACAACGCAGTTACTACCCCTTAGCTAAGATTTCCCACCTATAGGGGACGCCAGCTGGAAATGACGTACAATTTTCCCCATAAGAGGAATTACATGCTTCTTGTTGACGAAAAAAAAAAAACTTTATAAACCATGGATAGGGAACATTTAGGTGCAATTACTGAAAGCTAATATACTGTTCGGTCTTGTAAAGATGTGTGTGAGCTTTCAAAACTGCTCCATTGTTTCAATTTATTTTAAAAACTCACGTTAATGCAGGTAAAAAGGAATCGATATTGGCTTCTCTATGTCGGCCGACTTTATTAATAAAAAATCAGCACAATTAAAAGAACACAAAGGAACAAAATTTGACTTCATCATGTCGACTGACTTCATAAGAAAAATCGGCAGACTTTACGATACAAATGTCAGTTTTCGGGTTGTTTGCTTTGTAATAAAATAACCTTTGTATAATCCTGTCAGAAAGTTTAAGGAAAGAGTTGATTGATCGCTCCAAGTTTTGTTTATCCATCACCAGGGCTTCTATTTGTTTCCCAGATGTGATCATAATTCATGTTTGCAGGGCAAATAGTGTACACAACAATAACGAGCTTTATTAACACTTTTGTAACCAATGCTAGCGAAAATAAAATTATCATTTGCACTCACATTATTATTATTTTAAAATAATGATTTTAATTTGCGCCTTTTAACGTCACGCGTGAATGGTAGGTGCTTCAAGCACTCGGGTGATGTTTTCGTCACTTTTGTGATTTTGTTAATTGACATAATTCATACACACTACGGCAAGGACGCATACGCATCCACTACATACACAGAGTTCGTGGGTATATTTTTTCTTTAATAAATTTCTCATGATGAAAAAAAAGAAGCAATAAATGATAGCAATGCAAGATTAGTTTATTTCATTTTCAAATAAGTGAATATTTACCATTTTTGTACCTTGCAAGGTGGGTGGGGGCAGGAATTCAATAAAAAATAATTACCTTTTTTATTTGTATGGAATACTAGAGCAAATATGATTGACAATATTAACTACTAATGATAAAGTTTTATTTTCGCTTGCACATACGAAGAGGACTTGAAAATTAAAAACAAACATTACAATTGACAGGTAAGAGTTTCATATTGCAGCAACATTGACAAAATGCTTAATATTATTCTGTGTGTGTGTGTGTATATATATATATATATATATATATATATATATATATATATATATATATATATATATATATATATATATATATATATATATATATATATACATATACTAGTTTCCGCACCTAGTCTATAGAAGCTGGTTGTATTTATAGTTTTAGCACATGTGAAGACAGCCATGTAGAGGTTTACAAACACAACGTTTTTGTGCTTATTTGTTTGTCGTATATATGTTTTGTATTTGCCTTTGAAAAAGACTCATTAAGAGTCGAAAGCGCTTAGGCTAGTTAGTTACTAGTTTCGTACTGTTCGGCGTCAGTTTATTGCATCTATTTTAATTAATCCCTGACACACGTGATCCCTTGGTGGATCCAGTACGCTTGAAAGGGTTGTTATTCGCCATATGATTTGTATTCTTTATATTACCTACCTCGTATGGCACGATCTACTTTTGGTGTGATCTAACACCCTTTTCGGTCCTGTATTTATGTCGTGCTACTGTATCCGTTCCATTGTTTCCTTCTTATACTTAAATTGTTGCCGTATCTCTTAGAATGGAGACGATGTCTCAACTAATACAGAAATCATTCAAAACTTTACGCAATGAAACTGATGCCTTAATTCGCCTAAAGCATCATTGCACTTTCTTGCATCATTTCCTCGAAACAAATACAGTCACTAAAGGTCTTCAAATTCATGTGAAACCGCAAATTATTGGCAAGAGCTCAAACAGATTCAACAAAAGATGGAATAAAATAACTCACGACGCTTCCATGAAACTCACAGCCTTACTTAGTAAAAACGTAAATCATCAATATCTAGTCAAATCAGCAACCATTGAAGAACTAAAACATCAGCTCAATTCCGTCTCAACAGAAGAACAATTGAAAACGTTTTACTCAAAATTAAATAAAGATCAACAAAGACTCTCTTCGAAACTATACAAAGTCAGATATAGAAAACTTAGAGGTCATGATCTACAACCAAAAGGACTGTTGTGAAGAAACTTCAATTGACGAAATTTCTTCTAAAAACAACCGTAAGAAGAAAAATCGCCGCAAAAGGAAGAATCGCAAGCACTCTGTAACAAACACTAATGCAACTGTTACTAACACAGTAGTCAACATCTCCAATTTAGAACTTACTGATGCAGAAATAAAACTTTTATCGAAAGGTTTGAGTTTCTGTCCCCGTCTAAAAACATACGACAGAGGGAATCTTAAGAATGACACCGAAGAGTTCATCCGCCGACTAAGACTCAAACCCCATTTTGCCTTGCAACCAACAAACAAATCAAAGGAAAATATAAGCTGCGACCAACCCACATTTAGAAAGAAAAGTAACTGGACCCCACCAAAAAGTTCAATTCCGAATCTGGAAGCCTTTATCAACTCGGTTGAAAACGATACTTCCAGACATATCAACCATACTAATAAATATTCTAATTTGACAAAAGAAGAAACAGATGCCCTGCACTCACTGAAAAGCAGAACAGACAATTTAATTAAGCCTGCAGATAAGGGTTCCACTGTTGTCGTTATGAATAGGGAAGACTACATTAGTGAAGCAAGTAGACAACTAAGTGACGCTAGGTTCTACCAAAAACTGGACCATGATCCAACGCTGGAATATGCAAAAATCATCATTAATGTTATTGACTAGGCGTACCAAAGCGGACACATAGACCAGCAAACGAAAAACTACTTAAGCCCAGAAAACCCAAGAGCAGGTAGATTTTATCTTCTACCCAAAATACACAAACAAGGAAACCCTGCCAGACCTATCATCTCAGGTAACGAGCACCCCACAGAAAGGATATCAGAATATTTAGATCATTTTATGAGACCACATGTCCACAAATTACCATCATATCTTCAAGACACGACAGATTATCTCATAAAAAGCAAAGCTAGTGAACCATTACTGCCAGATACATTACTTGCTTCCTTAGACGTCACATCTTTGTACACCAACATACCGCACAATGAAGGGTTACAGGCATGTAGCGAAGCATGGGAAAAAAGAACTGTAAACAATCCACCCACACACTTCTTAGTCCAACTCCTGGAGCTTGTCCTAAAACTCAACAACTTTGAATTTAATGAAGAAAACTACCTACAAATCAATGGAACTGCAATGGGTACTAAAATGGCCCCGTCGTATGCTAACATTTTCATGGGAAAACTTGAAGGTCAGCTCTTAGCATCGGTTGAGCGTACACTATACCAGTGGGTACGCTTTATCGATGATATAGAAATGAAGTGGCAGTATGGAAGAGAAAGTCTGGATGACTTCATATCAAAGGCTAACAACTTCCATCCTTCAATAAAATTCACGGCAGAAATTTCCAACTCAAACCATGTTTTCCTGGACAAAACAACCAGACTGGTGGAAAACAAATTACACACAGACATCTACTCGAAACCACCGACAAACACCAGTATCTCATCCCAACCAGCTGTCATCCAAAACACTGCATTAAGAACATTCCATATAGCCAGGCACTGAGGATACGCAGAATTTGCTCCGACGATGAAAGATTCCTAGAAAGGTCTGAAGAGCTGGCTAAACATTTAATTTACCGAGGCTACGACAAAGACCTGATTGCGGAGGTAATCCAAAGGGCCAAACAAACAAACCGTGATGACCTACTCAGATATGGACAGAAAGAAAATGTTGATAGGATACCATTTATTCTGACGTATCACCCAGACAATCCCAAAGTAGGTAAAATCATCGCAAACCACTGGCCAACCGTGCAATCGTCAGACATACTAAAACTAATACTTCCGAACAAACCTGTAGTAGCTTACCGGAGACCAAAAAACCTAAAGGCCATCCTAGTCAGGGCAAAGCTAACGCCAATCGCTAGTTAAAACCAACCTAGTCAATCTGGACCCTGTGGCGATAAAAGATGCAAAACCTGTCAACATATGATAGAGACCAAGACATTCACTAGCACAGTGACTAAAGAAAAACTAAACATACATGGTCCAAACAAAACGTGCAAAACAGAGAATGTGATTTATCTCATCACATGTATGATCTGTGGCCTTCAGTACGTGGGAGAAACTGAAAAGCTACACAAAAGGATAAACCTTCATAGATCTGATTGGATGACAAAAAAGCTGTACAGAAGCCCGGTCGCAGAACATTTCTCCTCCCCTGGCCACACTTTCAGTGATATAATACTTATCGCTATTGCTAACAACCACAGCTGGAGTTCCGAAACCAGGAAGGAAAAGGAATCATACTGGATACGCCGCCTTAGAACATTGAAACCCAGCGGTCTAAACCAAGAAGACTAGAAAATGAAAACTATGCACTAGTAGAATTTAACATTTTCTAAATCTTCTTATTATCCTTCAATTTTTACTATAAGAATAACCGGTATAGAATCAAATATCCGGGATATAATCTGCGTTACATATGTACAAAAAGTAAAAATAGATGTCACTTTGGCTTGTAGACTTTTAGGGAATTATAAAACGTTTTCAGTTTCCGCAACTAGTCTATACAAGCTGGTTGTATTTATAGTTTTAGCACATGTGAAGACAGCCATGTAGAGGTTTACAAACACAACGTTTTTGTGCTTATGTGTTTGTCGTATATATGTTTTGTATTTGCCTTTGAAAAAGACTCATTAAGAGTCGAAAGCGCTTAGGCTAGTTAGTTACTAGTTTCGTACTGTTCGGCGTCAGTTTATTGCATCTATTTTAATTAATCCCTGACACACCTGATCCTTGGTGGATCCAGTACGCTTGAAAGGGTTGTTATTCGCCATATGATTTGTATTCTTTATATATACATTTATATACATACATATATATATATATATATATATATATATATATATATATATATATATATATATATATATATATATATATAAATGTAGTGTTACTACTTGGAGCCAAAATTTTAATATATTTGTTTTAATATCTCACGTACACTGCCATTAGAAAATGTACACATATTCGGTAAAATGGTATTTGTTAAGCTTTATTATTTAATAAATGAGTATTGATATTTCGACCGGAAGACTTAAATGGAGAATAACGTTGTGCAGATGCACATATTTTTATCATAAAAAATGTTCATAAATGTTTTAATTAGGACGAGCAAGAAAATGTCTGCTTGTGTTTTCACTCGTATATATGTCGATTGCGAAGTATGATCAGTTTTATTTGAACGAATATCCATTTCGTATAAATTTAGTTCTGTTGTTTTTAAACCTACTCCTACAATGTATCTTACTTAGTATCTACTTGCTGTTTTAAGATAAAGAAATTGTTCAGACTATTATTACGTTGATCCGAATTGTCTTTCGATTTGGGCTGAATTGTCTTGGGCCAAATTGATGGCATTAATGATACAACGTTCCCATCCCCATACCCTATTCTATTTCAGAGTCGTTGGGTAAAAGTAAAATTCCTTTTCCCCATCATCACTCTTTTTGTTACATCCATATGCAACAAAGTGCATCATATTTGCTGTACAATCGTAAGATATATCACATAGACATGTACGTCGGCAAATTAAACACGTGAATGACTAGGTTGAACTTCTAAATGTACGTCATAGCCGTGTTTGGCACGCTGAAACTACCAATCGTTTACTGAGATTGCCGAATACTTTATTCATTTATAAAAATAGATTTTTAAGTCTAATTAAGCATTTTTATGGTGTGCATAAATAGCACATGCATTTTGTTTATGACTATAATAATATCAAACGTTTGTACAATATAGGTGGCTGGTGACCTTTAATCTCAACCTTTTGCAATATAGAGTGAGCGATGCAGGTACATCATTGATAGGTACACTTACAAACTGGATTACATTTAAAGAAAATGAAAAGATCAATGAAAAGCAATATGGAAAATATACACAAAGAAATTAATACTTTTACAATTTGTAAGGAATTTATGTTTATCATAAATTTCGTTGTGAGATACTAAAATTGATCAGAGGGAGAAAATAATATCGCTACAATAACGATAATTCTTTTATCACCACCGTGACAATATCACACTTGGGAATAACTTTTCCCCTATTTGGAAAACATCTGCTTCCATGTTTAGGTTTATTTAATTTTTTTCTTCTTCTGCTCCTCTCCCTCCATCTCTTCTCCTTTCTCCCTGTACATTAGATGTACAGATTTTAAAATATGTCACCTATATAACCTCTAGAATACACATACGCAATCAACCGAGTGCCATGTAGAACTACCGAAAGAACGAACTAAAAAAAGAAATGAAAATGTTCAAGTATAACTTTTTCATAGCTGTTTCAATGAATCATTCAAGTTGTCTGTGACTAGACCTGTTACTATGTGCTACCCAAATTTAACCAGTATTACTCCTCAACACGTTCTTGTAAAAGAAGATCGTGATTAAAAATAAAAATAAATTTTTGTAAGTTGCAATTTAACTAGCGTCACAAATCGTGTTTGAAAATGACAGATTCATCGGGCGCTGTTTATAAACCGGAATAAAGTAGCAAAGTAGTAGACGTATTTGAGGTTATAACATCAAAAATGGTTTCAGGTTAGAAAACCCTCACCCAATCTAAAATAACTATATTCTAATATTTGTTCATCACCTCAGAGGCCCTCTCTCCCTAAAAACCCTATCTTTTTTCAAAGTTTTAAATTTTAAAAAGAATAATGAAATTTTGAAACCCATAGAGTAAGCTGTCAAAACACACACCTCTCCCAAAGTTTGAATATATGATGATACTGTCTCAAATTTCCCTCTTCTCCTCCACAATTTGAATATACAATGATGCTCTCTCAAAACACCCACCCCTCCAAATTTTACTACTATATTATGATGCTGTTTCAAAATACCCACCACACGTTAATGCAGTATATCATATGATATCATAAATTACAAAGCGCAATAAAATATTATATGAAATTTCCAATTAGAAATAGTCAATTAGTGGCGCTAGATTTAATCTAACGAACAGATCTTTTTAAAAGATTTAATTGAATCAAATCAGCCTTAAGATTTACTGGGATATTAACACTTTGTCAAAAATATGTTAGAATTTTTTTTCATTTACCTGTATACGTAATTCTCTAGCAGAAAATGGTTACGACGAAAATTCAAACTGCCTTTAATATCGTTAATGTGGGAAAATTCATTGCAAATTACCTATCTTTAACCTTGATTCCAGAATATTCTGGAGTGGGCATTACTTTAGGAAAGGTCACTGACAATTATCTACCTTTAACCTGATTTTGGCGTCATTTTAGGAAAAGCCATCAGAAATTGATTATTTTTAACCTGTAGAATTTCAAAATGATTACATGATCTAATTATTATGGAAATTCTGTGTTAGCCTATGACGACATTAACTGATGTTGTTGCTAAACAACGAAAGAAGAGCTATATAGCAATATTATGCATTACTATCTTTACAAAACGCTATTTATTGATTTTATTCACAGCTATCTAGCACGACTATTGCATTGTTAAAGAGAAAAATACATCGTAGCTGTGTAAGGAATATTCAAATGGGGCAATGACTTCGCAGTATCTATGCTTATCAAAGACTATTCACATGACTTGATAACAACGAATAGACTACAATTCATTTGTCATCATATATCAGAGAAAATCAAAGCATTTTACCATTTAATCTTATACGATTTTGGAAACATATTTCTATATATTTTTAGAGAAGTGGAAGTAGTATATGAATGGAGATTTGACTTTTATCTGTTTCCATCATGAAATATTTTGCTGTAAAAAGTATGGAGAACGGGTAAGTGAAAACATTGTTTGAGATTATTTTATTTTATACATCACTATACAATTTTAAATAATCTTTTTCATACATGCTAACTCATTGGCAGAATACGTTAACATACTGTCAATAATACGAAACTCTCATATATTTAGACTACGCAATTAAGATGTATCTGATCAAGTACTTTTTATAAATGGTACTTGCTGTTTTACAAGCAAATTATTTTTGTCGCATTTCGAGGCTCAATCTTTTACACGCTGTTGCAGAGAAAACCAATGCCAGATTTTAACAAAATACGGATCTAATGATGTTCCACTTGAAATTATACCAGAGCTAGTCATTACTAGTGATAAATATGTTATCATTCCAAATAATTTGTTATAGCATTTGAAACATGTTTTCGCGTACCAATTTTTTTTTAAAATGATAATATCCGTGTAACTGTTTTATTGTCAACATCTTGTTTTGGAATGTTTCTGAAATATGATTAAAATCAAGAATACTATTTTCATTATATATGTTTACAGATCTTATACAATATTAAAATTTCTAGTGCCAGTCCCTGGGTTTTATGTATTATATATAAGTAATTTATTAATAACCAAATGAGGAGTATCAGATACAAATTCAAGACACCACCAGTAAGACGCTGTGGATATTATTTTGTCAAATGATTCCAGTAGAAATGTTCCTTTGTCACCGTTATTTAACTCCTCATATACAGTTCCAGAAACATTATCGGTTGAATGACGCCATAGATATGTAGTACACAAGATAAATTTTTCACCCCCTAAATACTGACAGCCTATATACATCAGTAACTACTGCGTTATGTTTGAAAGTGTTTTTTTTGCGGTGATCATTTTGCTGATTATCATGCTATTGTGTATACTCATTGATAATGTGCTTGTGAGGAATTTTAACAAGATTAGATTTTTGAGCCATATTAGAGATTCCACTAACAATATTTTTCTGTTAATTTCAGCAAGTTTAGTATCTACAACCACTGGATTACCAAACTATTCATACACGCATTCGTTTATGTTTCACCAAAATTCAATAATATTTGTACGTGTTTGAAAAATCAAATTTGAGATCATTAATCACATCGTTTATTAGAATATTAATATCGTCCAGGTATTTTTCGTTACATGTCGAAATCTGATTCATGTGTTCTGAGATCATTAATACCATTTTTATTCATATTGAGAAATGCACGCATGATACAACCACGCACAAATACGTTCTTAGATTATTTTACCAAAGACGTATTTTTTTCTTGCTGAGTCTGTGTCTGCAGGTGGGACTCCAATGAATGTAATTTTATTCTGATTCATGATAATATTACCCTTAGCTATTCCGCCTATTTTATCAAGTTTGTTCTCATCAACATACTTCAACTGCAAAAACCTTACTGCTTGATTTTGACCTAAGTTAGCTGGTGAATACCTGGTCTCTAGATTTACGACTTTTTTCTGACATATCTAAGTTACCACTAAAAGTTCCAACAGATTTATCTAGTTCAATATTGTCGACATATTTTAGCTATGCATAACCATGAGCTTGTGTTATCAGCAAAATTTATTGATGGATACGCTGTTTCTAATTCAAGTACTTGTTAATTTGACATATACAGGTTTCCTGTCATTTTATCGACAGATTTCCCGATAAATCAATATCGCCTTTTCTACTTACAGCTGATGAAACTCAGAATAATGTTCAATTTTTTTTATATAGCTCATTATTTTTTTTTGTCTGAAACTTTACATGTGACAAAATTGTATAAAAATAATGGAATATTAAACTTCTATACAGAGCGGTTAGTGAAGCATAAAACATAAAAAACTCAATATTGTTATCATCTTATCGTTGCAAGATTAATGTCGGAAAAACAAACTTACTTCTCTGACTACTTTTGCATTAATCTTTACACAATTAATCCACAACATGATAAGCACAATCTATTGCTATTATAATGACAAACTTCGTGATGATCCTGAGGCTGGTGAGGATATTTTAATTATCAGACAATTGAAAGAACTTCTTCCAGTAATCAAAGTGATTCGTCAGAACATAAGGTAGTTACTTTTGGTGGTATTCTGCTAAAGAATGAAGAAATGAATAAAATAGGACAATATTTTTCATTATCACGTAATAAGAAATGCAATTCTGTTATCAAGGATAATGTTATTATAATTTTGATAGATTTATTATACAAAATACTGGTTGCTTTATATTATTTTCTGGACTGGACAATGTTTTAACGTTAGAAATATCGCAAACGAATAATGTGGTAATGTAACAAAATATAAATTAATTAAACTGTATCAAATACATACGAGTATTTTTGTTTGATAAACTAACAAATGATAAGTGTAAAATGTTTCGATGTTGTATTCAAAAATACCTACAGTAATTTCTCTTTTTTTTAGAGAAAATAGTATATAATAGTGGACAAGAGAGAATAGTACATATAACATACAAAAGATTTTTAGAATTTTGCACAATCTCAAGCAAATTTTAAGCAACTAGTCAAAAAGCACGACGTGGACAGATAGCTGCAGCAGAAACAACAGCAGCCGCTCTCAAACTAGTTCCTGAAGCTTAACTTGGAAAACAACCTGAAACTGGTACACTATCAGAATGAGAACTTAAAAGTTACTAGAAAAAGGTTTACTTGGGCAAGTTAAAGAACAAGAAGATAAGCAGGTTTAACCATACAAGATGTTACAAATATTTATAACATTATTCAGAAAAAATAGATGATATTGCAAAGGAGCAAGAAAGAGTCATAGAGCTGACGGTAAAATTTATGGATCTTAAAGATAAAATACGATTGTATATAAAGCGAGCATATGATGACATAAAAGATTATGAAGACGATGAATTTTTTCCCGAAAAATAAAATAAAAGATCTTGATAATATAAAGAAATGGAATGATGTTTAATTTACCAAACCTATTCATGATTTAAACAAAATGATAAGAGAAACCGCTGCTGCTAAAATTGATTGCAGATTAAAATATGCTTCAACTTCATGATAAAATGAGATATCGTAATATTTCTGAACTCTTTGGAAGAACAGCACGAGACATTGTAATAATATATGTTGGTATGGGGTGTGATTTTAGAAGTAAATTTCTTAACTTTGATAAAAGTCGTGCACAAACTATAGAGAAGAAATAACAGGAATTGGAGTGAAAATCTTTTCATCAGCTACTGGAATGATTCGCAGAATAATGTTACTGATATCACAAAAAGCTGGAAATGTTGATGCTGAAATTGACAATGAAATTATTGATATACTTGATAATTTGAGATCGGAAGATGTTTTAACATCTCAAGAATTCGAAAGATTACACATCGATCTAGTTTGTTTTAAAAAAATAGAATAATAAATGTCAGTAACGTTATAACTTGACTCTGGTCTATCTGATAAAGATAGCGCAAATGTTTCGGTGATGTATGTTCCGCCAATAGAACTAGATCGTGAGAAATAATATGAAATTGGACTAATTTCCTGCACTTGTTGCAATTATATGGCTAATATAAAAACTTAAATAAATTATGCATTTCCATTTATATATGCTAATCGAGGTCATCCACTATTTTTAGCACGGAAATTAATTAAAATTCTACATGAATTCTAAATAAAACAACTAAAGAACTGATGCCAAAGGAAATGAAGGTGTTGCTGATTGTTTTGAGATTACACCAAATTAAAAAGTTACTAGCTAGAATAACAATAAAACCTGGTGTAACCGTTAATTTTACCAATCCAAATCATCGTCTCACCACTGATATGATGTCTTTATGAAAGTTATACTGCTTCTCCTAATGAAACAAGAACGTGATTGATGGCAATATTAATAAATTGCGCTATTGCATATGGATCTTATTCGACTAAAGTTAGTAAATGACAAACAATATAGTTTTTCACCAGACGTTCCACACGGTTCTCTTATGCCAATTAATCTACTTCAGGTTATTTATTATCCGCTAAATGTTACAAATCAAGAGAAGTAAATATATTATGACAGATCAGATCAGTCTGGACGATAACTGGATTCAAACATCGAGATTGTTACTTATTATTTGCACTTACTCGAACAACAGTAAACATATCTTATAATAAAAAATATAAGATTTGACAAGCAAATATGCAACCTGAGATATAATGGAACAGGAAATGTTTATAAAAGAAAAAGTGTTTGAGGATTTTGGGGAAATATATTTTCTAAATTGAAAATTTTCCAGAATTAGCTCATAATGTTGCGCCAATTGCAGTTCTCGCGTTAAACGCTTTGCCGCTGCAGCTGCATCTGCTGCTGAGACTGATGTGATTTAAAGGTATTGGATCTAGAGCCATAATTTCTACATCAAATGAATTTATTTTAAGAAAATTATGTACTGTTGTGGCTGATGCTGGTGCAAATTCTGAACCTTTTAGAGCTTTTCTTATTGATAATGCTGATAATTTTAATATAGACGCACCAGCTGCAGACGCTAATGCAGATGTAGAAAGACCATTACTTATTGCAGCTTGTAATATTCTTTACAGAACTCCACCAGGCGGGACAAAAACCGGCACTGAAATGTGAAGTCATTAATAATTTTACTACTATAAGAAATATACGCTGTACTGAAACTTATTTTAAAAGAAAGGCACTTGCAGCAAGATCACGTCAAAATACAATGGCGTTACCATTAAGTACAATATTTGTTTTTAATCGCAATCGTGGAGCTAATTTATAATTTGTCATAAACAAATTTGCTCTGTGGATGCCACGAATAACTTCATCAATCACTAAAATGACGGAATCAAGTTATATGCTGCATAAACATACGAATAGAATTTATTTTCAGCAACATAAAATATATTAAACAGCAGGTACAAATGCTGTCGACTACATATGGCCAGTCACAACAACACCAACTGAACAACTACCGAGACAATTATTTGATGCCTTTGAGGAACAAGCACAACGAGGTAACCACCTACAAAATAGTTCAATATTTCATAATTCTGATGTTGGATGAATATATGCTAGAATAAATTCTAAGCAATATCCGGATCAAGAGATAGAATGTAATTTTGCAGATGACGCGAATAAACATTTCTCCACCTTACATGTATCAGCTCGACGCAATGTAAAATTACCAAAATGTCGGAGATGGATCTCTGATATCAGTAGAAGAATTTTGTACACTTTATCTAGTATTTTATTTCGATGTTAGTACGCATAGCGAGTGAGTTGTTGACAGAACAGCTGATATTGAAATTACCTTGACATGGAGGAGTTGGAACAGCGCAGTTGTATGTATATGCGTTAGTGATAAGCGACAGATTTGTTGCAATTGACTCTGTCGTAGGAAAAATGTCAGTCCAAGTTTAATATGCAATCGTTATATAATGACAAAATATATTGTAAAATAAATATATGTAGCTGATAGACAGGTTTAAAAGTAGCAGCTGCTGTTGCAAAAACCGAGGCCGGTATCATATAAAGTAAACCTGAAGGTGTTTTGATTACTTTAACAAAATCAATGTTAACCAAAAACCCAAATAAATAATCATAACTACGACAAACCTTTTGTTTAAAATTTAAGTGCTGCACAAATAACAGGTGGTTTCCTCACTAATACCAAACCTTTTGCAAGAACTTGGTACATTAGGATTTTCAGCAGCGTCTGGAGCAGTATCTGACGCAACGAATAAGGCAGGTGAAGGTCATGGAATAAAGTATTTTTCCCTGAAGGATAAATTTAATGCCCAGACGAGAAACGGCAAAAAGAAAGACAACGACAAAAGAAAGACTCGACCGAGGAGAAAAGGTGGTTTTATTCCAATATAACAGTTGCTAGTAGTATTAGAGGGAAGTCAATTGCCAGATCTGCTATATAACAAGGACTAATACTGCCAGGTGCAAAGAGATGAAATCTAAGCCGACAAAAGTGCCCACAATAAGCATTTTTGATAAAGTTGATTAACTAAAAAATTAAAAGCTTCACTGGAATCTATTCTAAATATGATCATATGGCGATTCCAGAGACGCCAGGTTCGTGCGTTTAAAATATACGAGATTTCAGTGACGGATTTGGCACACATTGGGTAGCTTTTCTTGATAACAAACATTTTGACTCTTTCGGAATTAAAACAGGTGACGCAGTTAAAAAATTTATATATGAGCAAAAATAATAGTAAATTATTCGTCTAATCAAATTCAGCCAGTAAGAACGTCCGCTTGTGGATAATATTGCGTAATGTTCATTAAACAGATGATCAACAAAAATCCAAATTTTTTAAAGTTCATTTTTAAATTTTACAAACAAACTTCTCAAACTAATGATGAGATTGCAATTAACTCACTGATAAACGATATCAACAAATTGTCTTAAGTGTAAAACTAAAACAAAAAATAAAGATGAAAAACAGAAAAACATGATATAATAATGCTGAAACGTATTGCTGGTTTCCCTGAGAACGTCAAGGAGATTTTTTTAGTAGACGATTAATAATGACATTCAAGTGCATTTGTGATAGATCTTTGTCTTAAGCAAAATAACATTGTTACACTTTGTGAGAAATGCAAAAACAGAAATAATTGGAACAGATATAGATATACATACAATATTTGCAAATTACCGAAACCGAAAGGCGGTTGGACATTGCCAGGCCATAAATATACTGGAGTTTATAATCTTCTTAATAAACAACTAGATGAAAACGATGATCTGCTGAGAGGGAAAGAGCCTCACAATGAAGTTGACGCAATAGAAACGCGCCATGATATCTGCTACAGAGATACAGAACGTCTAGACAGCGAACAGCTGCGATAAAGTTATGTTTGACGAATTTCGTCATATGAAACTTGTAAATATGTGAGATCATGTTGACCTAAGGCTGGTTCGGGGTTTTATTGGAGCAAACCATAAACTAGGTCTTGGATAAAGGAACTATATGATATTCGTCCCTTAGACGAATATCATATAGTTCTTTTAACCATGACCTAGTTTATGTTTTGTACACAAAACTAAAATAAGTTGCCGCGACATAAATTTGTCGCAAATGCCATTAATGTTATCGGGGCGATACAATTAGTTAATGTATCAAATCTAGCTGAATTTTATGATAACAAAAAATATCTTTAAAATGTTGTAGATGTTAGTAAATACGCTTTTAGTATACACGTTTTCTTCAGGGATATCGATGGATGATGAATTAAAACAACTAATAACAAATACAGATGGAGAACCAAATAGAATATGGACTGATCATGGATCAGAATTTTTAATAGAAATTTTAACTTTAACAGTATTAGAGAGCAAAATAACAATAAAAATATGCTACAGGAATTGAGGGTAAAGTGTCAAACTTTCAAAGATTTAATCACACGCTTAGCAAGAAATTCACAAATATTTAACAGCTTAATGTACGATTAAATATATTCACAATTTACAGAAAATTGTTGACGAAAGTAATAATACGAATCACAGATCTGCAAATTCTCTCCAAACGACGCGATTGCAACTCCAATAGCAGCAGATGAAAATATCTACCGCGGACACAAATTTAAAGCTGGTGAAAATTTAGAATTTCTCTGACGAAAAATAGATTTGAGAAAGGATATACTCATAGCTTGAGCGAAGAACTGTTTGTTGATAAAGTATATTTATCAATACCAGACATATACGCCTTGAACGATTTATTAGATGAGCTTATAACTTTCAGTTTTTACGAGCAAGAGCTTCAGGAATCAGAACAAGATATATTTTTTGTTATTGAAAAGTTATTAAAAAGAGCGGCGGCGACAAAGGTTTAGTCAAATATAGAGATAAATTTATATAGCTGGGTACCAACTAAATCTCTAATGATTAAATAATATTATTATACATTTCTTCGTATTTTATTAATAGTTTTACATCCTACTGGTCTACACAGAGAAATCCAATGTAATTTTCTTGCATAATCAACTGGCAGTAAATTAAATATTTTTACTAAATAAAATCACATTTAATATTTCATTTTTGTCCAGTTTATTTTTCGTTTTTAAAGGATGGTATAAGTTTTGAAAATATTTGAAGTTCTGTGATAGTAAAATTACTTTTTTAAATTTTTAGCTCTATGAAACTTAACATGATATCGTTCAGTTGTTGGTCTGCCTAAATGTTTTTACTAACAGCAACATCATCTTAATCGTCGTCATAGATATGAAAATATCTTTTACAGTATAGCAAGCACATCTATCATTGGTTATATTGTATAATGTAAAATCTGAAAATAAAACAAAATCTACCAAATTTCATTCACCTAGTCTTTAAATCCAGTCGATTTATTCTCCGTTGTTAACTTTACATTGTCAGAACCATTCGTATTTCCCTATATTAAACACCATATTGCACACCGCACACAAAGAAACTGTTTATGAAGGTGACCAATTTTTTATGAATAAACTAAAGCAGATATTTCATGGACGGTCACATCCCAGCAAATATTTTATAGATTGACACATGCAAACTGCTTTGGCACATTCCGCGTTTACTTTTCTGAGGCAATGTTTCAGATTTAGCTAGATATAGACGCTATACAGAGTCCTCACCATAACAACGCAAAGTTTACATATAAACTGTCTTCTTTAGCTGGTAATAAAATGGCAAAACTATACTTACAATTTTACAGCCTGGATTTCCTTAATAGATACACTTTCGTGGGTCTGTAAATCTGAATTAAATAAGCCAGATTAATGGGTTCTCGAGGTTGATTACACATTTAGAAATTGTACTGTAATTTTGAGTAAACTCCAAGTGCAGTTACATCCTCCTTACTGCACTCAAAATGAAATTAACATTAAATTCCACAGCATCTTTTCGATGATTGTAATCGAAAGGCGTCTTAATTTTCCAACATTATGATATGAATCATTAAATTGTAGAAAATAAACATGCATGCCGATGTCAAACACACTTCAAAACGATTAAATTGGCAGACGCTCTATGAGTCTGATGCAAGTCACTTCACGTTGATAAACCCAGACCATAATCAAAGGATTGCGTTGAATCGACAAACATACCAAAACGTATTCTTTCCTGATCAAATGGAAAAGTTTTGCATTGCGTATTCATCAGCATTAATATTCCATATTTCAATTTCAAGAGAAGCAAACGCCATTTTTTTTCGTAACGTGCGTCCAGTGCGCCATCAACTTCATATTTATCTGGCGGAGTTATACGCTCATTAATAATGTTGTTTACCATGAACGTTTATGTGTTTAGTTCGGAATACGGCATACATTTATTTACTTTGTTTTTTTTTTCAGTGCATATTTTGTTTATGCAATAAGCCTAAGAATAAGAAATGAGCATATAATAAACAGGTTACTGTATTTGTATGGAAAAATATAAACTCGTTTTTATGGAAGGATATACTGCACGCCCAAGATTGTGCAGTATACCCATCCCAAAAACTCGTTCTTATTTTCCCATACAAAAGGAGTAATTTATAAATACTCGTTGTTTATCTAATTAACTAATAATATGTTCCTAGAAATAAAAATATCACCAAAGCGTTAATATATTAATCATAGAGAAATAGCTGAGGCATTTGAAATTGTGTATTGGTACATAGTTTCTATTTTGTTGATGTTATTATAGCATCAGGTGATTCTGACAGACTTTTATTAATAGTAGCAGAAAAAATCAAACTTTGCTACAAATAAAATGATATTTTTACGATCAAATCGAAAGGATATTAAAGATTTTATTCATAATTGTCTTACTCGAAATGATCTAGAAAATATCAATAGTTATCGTATTTATAATTACATATATCAAATGTCAAAAGAGCATTGCTAATGTTTTCTTACATCATCAGCTAAGTCGTTTGCTGAACGTTAATAAATTAAAATTATGATACTTTGCCGCAGATGTTATTGACTTAGTGTTTTTCTCAAGTTTCTAAATTTATTGAAATGACTAATTTTATATCTTTAAAATTAGAACCATGATAACAGACTCAACGTCTTGTGTTTTCCTTTTGCGTTACTTAATGTTAATTTACTAGTCAATTATCGGTTTTAGTGTTGCTAATATGATCGATAACTAAATTATTAGGTATTAGTCCGTTAAAAGTTTCAAACAAGAAACAAAAATTAACTTGGTTAGTTTCTATAAAACATACCAATACATTTAAGTAACCAGTTTTATAAACATTCCCAAGTACTTTTTGGTTTTCTGTGTCAAACAATTATATAATAATTTGCCGCATATATCAAATACTGGATTATGTTGATATTCATTTTACAATGCTAAACTTTCAATACTCTCATCAGCAACTACTCTTCTGGAACATTGTTGCAAAGCAAAGCATAAACAAATTATAAATATAATATTTTATAATCATTTTAATTCTTTTAGTTTCGTTTAAGTTCACTGAAATTAATACATCAGCTAGTGTTAATATGCCAAAATATTATTTTGATTTTATGTTAATAACAGAATCTTACCAATTTGCTGCATATGATTTGTACTTTGTGTGTGTGTACGTGATAAAACGTTTGCTCTTCCGCTGTCAATCTCAGTTATCTCAAAATTTCTGTCATTATACTATTAAGGATGTCATATCTCTAAACAAAATAAAATCAAATAGAACATATTACTATAGCTATAATATTAAAATTGCGAGATATTGCTAAAAAGAACATTATCAAATCTGAAAAAGGTCGCTACAGCATTTTAAGTTTATGATAAACGTTACAAACTTCATGATCAAAATAATTTGCAAATATTAAATCGACAAATTTATTTGATCTTTTGCAACATAAATTTGTAGCTCATTAAAGTTTCAGAGTTATATTATAAAGGCATACGATTTTATTAAAATTACACGCAGTTGAGGATGTACTTGATATAATTTTGAAAGAAAATGTTTTTGGTACCATATTTAACTGCTAAATCGATACAAATATTATCTGAAACAAACATTGCCACAGTAGCCGAATAAATACACCAGGAAATAAACAAAACTATAAAGGAATGTATTGCATGCGGATTGGGAATGAGAATTAAAATTATAAAATAAGTTTTATTTCACACAGCAAAATATAACGTACTTCGCGGTAGTTTGTAAGTCGATCTTCCTCAAAACATTAAAAACAATAAATTGTTGTGTACACGTTAAAAATAATAATAACAAATGCTTTCAATTTCATATTCCTTCTGCGGTGTTAACAAAAAATACTGAACGTGTTAACAAGTATATTCCGAAAAATACAAACTAAATTTTAATTGCATTGATTTTTTTATAGAGGAAACATATATTGTTTAAGAAAACAAAACAGTATTTCAGTAAATGTTTATTGACTAGATGAGAATGCAAATATTAACCCGAGGTATAACTCAGAAAATGATACACAAAATGCAACAGATGTATTATGTTATCAGGGACATTATTGTTGCATAAAAAGAAATGTAACGCTTAGTTGGCAGAAAGCATAGTAAAAGTTGAAATAAAAGAATATTTCCGTTATAAATATTTACAAGGATTTTCTAGCGATGGAATATTGCAAGATCATCTCAAATACTGTGTCAACGTTTAAAGTATAAATATGGTTAAGGAAAAATAATATTATAATTGAAAAATTATAACAATAAACTAAATATTAATTTTGTTTTTTACGCTGATTTCGAGTTTATACTCATTCTTGTGGCTTGATTAGAAAATAATCCAAAAAATCAAGTACTACAACAATAAAACAACATTCTTCTTGTGGAGTAGCTTATATAGGAGTTTGGTGCGCTACTGATAAAACCTCAAATTCTTCTACTACTATCTTGAACAAAGCGTTTGTTACCGAACAAACCTCTAAGTTTACTGTTCCACAAAACAAAGAAACAATCTTTAGAAGTAAACTCAGAATCATTAAAATCTGTAGCTTAAATACGTCTGTCGGAGAAAAGATCTCTGTGGTGTTTTAACAGTGGACCTATCCCAAACCATCAGTGTCAATACGCACATACAGAAAATATAAAATAAAACATATCTTCATTTTCGTACGAAATATAATTATTACTTTTGGGAACAACACAATTTGGTGTCGAATATGTTTAACTCTAAATTTGTCAAACACCGCTGTCCTGAAGTGAACGTCAAATGTAGAATAATTATAACTATATGGTGTTTAACTAAGCAATAGAAAAGCACGAAAACTATCACTTTTTATAAAATTCAACAATTAATGTATTTCCCTAGAATAGAATGTGAAAATTTTAAAAGAATTTACAGTAAATTCCAGATAGTCTAATATCTGCTATACCCCGTCCTAATGCATAAAATCCTAATAAAATTCCAATCTTATTACTACAATTTTATATGCCACTTCTATTCTTGCTGCCACTACTACTCATATAACCACTGCTATAACTACTACTACTCATACAAACATAGCTATAACTACTGCTACTCATACAACCATTGCTATAACTACAGTTACTTATACAACCACAGCAATAACTACTGCTCTTGATACGACCATTTCTATAACTACTACTATTTATACGACCATTGACAAAATTACTGCTACTATTCATACGACCATTGACAAAATTACTGCTACTATTCATACGATCAATGACATAATTACTGCTACTATTCATACGATCATTGACATAATTACTGCTACTATTCATACGATCATTGACATAATTACTGCTACTCATACGACCACTCACATAATTACTGCTACTCATACGACCACTGCTCTATCTAATGTTACTCATACGATCACTACTGTAATTACTGCTACTAATACGACCCCTGATAAAACTATTGCTACTGATATGGCCACTGACATAATTACTGCTACTCATACGACCACTGCTATAACTAATATTACTCACACGACCACTGCTCTAACTACTGTTACTCATACAACCACTGCTATACTTACTGCTACTCATACGACCACTGTTCTGACTACTGTTATTCATACAACCACTGCTATAATTACTGCTCCTCATACGAACCCTGCTATAACTACTGTTACTCATACAACCACTGCTATAATTACTGCTACTCATACGACCACTGCTATAACTAATGTCAATCATACGACCACTGCTCTAACTACTGTTGCTCATACAATCACTGACATAATTACTGCTACTCATACGACCACTGCTATAACTAATATTATTCATACGACCACTGCTCTAACTACTGTTACTCATACAACCACTGCTATACTTACTGCTACTCATACGACCACTGTTCTGACTACTGTTATTCATACAACCACTGCTATAATTACTGCTCCTCATACGACCACTGCTATAACTACTGTTACTCATACAACCACTGCTATAATTACTGCTACTCATACGACCACTGCTTTAACTAATGTCAATCATACGACCACTGCTCTAACTACTGTTGCTCATACAATCTCTGACATAATTACTGCTACTCATACGACCACTGCTATAACTAATATTATTCATACGACCACTGCTCTAACTACTGTTACTCATACAACCACTGCTATACTTACTGCTACTCATACGACCACTGTTCTGACTACTGTTATTCATACAACCACTGCTATAATTACTGCTCCTCATACGACCACTGCTATAACTAATAACTACTGTTACTCATACAACCACTGCTATAATTACTGCTACTCATACGACCACTGCTATAACTAATGTCAATCATACGACCACTGCTCTAACTACTGTTGCTCATACAATCACTGACATAATTACTGCTACTCATACGACCACTTCTCTAACTACTGTTACTCATGCAACCACTGACATAATTACTGCTACTCAAACGACCACTGATATAACCACTGCTACTCATAGGACCACTGATATATCTGCTACTATTATTATTGCAACTGGTGCTACTTCTAAGCTTCTATTGCAGATGCCAATTATTTACTCCTTTCACTATTACTGATAAAACAAAATTTTACTTTTACCACAAAGTCTATTTACAACAACAACATCAATAACTACTACTACTACTACTACTACTACTACTACTACTACTACCGCCACCATCACAACTAACACTAAAACAACTGTTCTGTTGCATGCAGTACATCAACTACTATCACTATACAATCTATTCCGAATTATATATTTTGTATTGCTGAATCATGTCTGTATCTTTACTTGGATCCTTTTGGTACAGTAAATGTATAACATCGTTACTTGCATGTTTATCTCTATAATAAATTGACCACACCAGTGACATTATCATAAACTGTCTCACTGCAGACATCGTAGTGATATGACAGAAAAATTTTAAACGCTACGATAAAAATCAAAATCACAAACACATTAACACACATTTATCCTGCTACATATTCCATTATACGTGGTATACATTCCATTATACGTGTTACTTATCTCATTGTACGTAGTACATATGCCTTTACGAGTGATTCATATTTTACAGTACTTTTCGCATATTCTGTTATATATGTGATGCTAATTTCATTATACGTGATGTTTTTTCCATTATACATTGTGGATTTACGCTAGACGTGCTTTATACTAAGTTTATACGCGCTGTGCATATTCAGATATATGTCGTCCATTTACTATTATACACTGTGATTTTTACGCTATACTCTTTCAGTAATATGATGCTTTTCGCTACTCTTACGAACGTTGCTTAGTACCACCGAAAACAGACTGTTTTCAGGCATCAAACGTTTACCCTCAAACTCTGTAGATTCAGAGTTTTGCTATACCAAAAAGTTGACGATATAATGTTTTGAGTCTCTATTTTGATGTATTCCTAGCAAAGATGAGAGTTGACAAGATTAGGGTAAGGGCTGGATTGAAGAAGAAAATGAAACATCTCAAGAAGAGTCAGAGAAGATACGATCGATCATCTGCGTCAGTTATAATTTTGATTCCCGATATTAGCAATAACATAAAGGCGTTCACCTTTTGTACATCATTATTTTCCACAAATATTTTGGCAGTATTAGACAATAGATTACATTGTGACCCGTGTGGGAAATATACGAGTTGTCAACGTTAAAAAGACGAACCATTTTCTCAAGCATGGGAGTGTCCTGTTGTGTGAGAAAAATTGCTAACAATGCTTGCCTCATGTTTATAAATGTTTTCTGATAGAATTTGTAATTCAAAGTACTTTAAGGAATGTCCGTACATGATTGATATATATATATATATATATATATATATATATATATATATATATATATATACATATATATATATATATATATATATATATATATATATGTATATATATATATATATATATATATATATATATATATATATATATATATATATATATATATATATATATATATATATATATATATATCCTTATAACTTTAGACCGATTCTGGAACAAAGAAACTACCAGTCCGTTAATTTACCATTTCGTCAGAATGAAGTTCGCGGTTAATTCAAAGAGAACATTGCAGCGGAGGTAATAAAATTTTGTTTGTTTTGCAATAAGCCAGTGACGTCAACGGTCCGTTTAGGTTTAGGACCGGAAAATCCGACTTTATAACATATCAGTGCTATATCTTAAGCAGTTTTAAAACGTGACCACCGGTACCCAATCAGAACTAAGATATTCAGACTGAGCGATTTTCTCACGCAGCCAAACATGCTACTATTACACTAATTTCTGGAGGAATCAGTGCATCATTTGACGTGACTAAAGGAACAAAACTCCAAGAGAAAATTGTGTACTCGAAAAAAAAGAGTGGAAAAGGAGTTCTAGGATGAGATTTGGAACAAAAGCTTCTGAGGTAAAATATCTTGGCCCGAATACCTCTCACTTTCCTAGCTATGTGTTGTACGATTTATACGTTATTATGTGCATTTAATTTACTAGACATTTAATCTTCTATGTATAGCTAAATTATCAGCATGTCGTATTGTAGCCTATATCGAATTATTGATATAAAACATTAATGTATGTAACTGTTAGGATACAATCGAAGTAAAAAGTGTAATCTGCTACGATGTTGCATCTTTGTGCATTATTGAATTTAGTAGTGAGTAGTTTTACAATTTGTACTTTTTTGTATTTGAATATATATATCTATATATCTATATATATATATATATATATCTATATATATATATATATATATATATATATATATATATATATATATATATATATATATATATATATATATATATATATATATATATATATATGGATTATACAGTTAGGCCTTGTTTTTTTATATTTGTATGTCTTTTATAATTTGTAAGGTAGGATATAAGTGTGAAGGTTCAGGGCCCGAAGAATAGACAGTTGTGCGAAGGTGCAGGATTGAGAGAATAGGCAGTGTGTGAAGACGAAGGGCTGTAGAACGGAAACAGGGGTACCTGAAGTACAGAAGGGGATACAAGGATGAAGTTTCAGATGAGTAACACAGAAGGAATATGGGATGGAAACATTCTCACCTTTACTTTCGCGTGATGATATAACTCGCAATTTAAATAGGTATTTGTATTGATTGGAAGAATTGTCATATAATTGTTGAATACAGTGATATAGTTTATTAAATTGTTATACCTTTCACATTATTATTTATATATTTATACACCTAGACCGTTGGCCTTGCTGACTGTGATCTCGGAGTTATTTAATCTTTAAACTGTTCGTCCTTGTCCGGTCTTAGTACTAATTCAGTAAAAACATGTAACACTACGTTTAATGGAATCGCGTATAATGGCATATGTATCACGTATAATGAAATAATGCACCACGTATAATATAATATCGACAATATATACTGATATAAGTACCGCATATATTAAAAGTCGATAGCGGAAGACAGTCATGGCGCTCCATAGATTTGTTTTTTATATCGATTCAAATAGGCTTTGTTATTAAATTATACAAGTTTCATGTTCGAATCGTAGAATATAAATCGAATTATGGAACAATGTTATTTTATACGTATAGTTTGAGAAATGTCTGGAGTAGATTAGATTTCATGTTCTATATTAGTTGTAGAATCATCTTGAAGACATACAGGAGCTAAACGGTGGTAAATTTTAAATGACAATTAAACTATGCTTGTAACATTGATGCTTTTCAAATTAGTTATAATCTACAGTTGTGAAGTTGATGCACATTTGTATGCTGCATCTCTTATTCTCATCACATTGACATTTATATTTTTGGAGTTTGTTTATATTGCATTATACAATTGTCCCATATATATTCACCCTATTCACAAATAATTATGGATTGGTTCATTTGTTTCCAAAGAGAACCAAATAAGTTTGTATTTTGAACATTGTAAATAATTTTTGCTACATCTTGGTCAGGTATGGACAAATAAATCAATGTTACTATATCTACCTATTGTATCCTCACACCGTTCGATTTATTTGCACCAATTTTTAAAACAAAAGGCATCAAGAATATAAGCAATGATCACATCATGAGTAATTTCATCCTTTCGCCAGGTGGTCCCAAAACCTATCACCTTGTTGGCGTTTAGAATGAAACGGCCAGTCTTTGTTTTCAAGCAACATATTTGATACAATTTTCAGTCTTTGATAATCTCCATAATTCCGAAAAATGATAGAGTTGGATCTCTTGATACAAATACATTGAATGTTTACTCATATTTACTTGCACAAATCGTTTTAAAAATATTAAATCTATTCATTTCAGTGTTGACTAAAATGGCCGATTCTAGAAACCAAAAAAGGACAGCGAGCTTTCTGTTGGCTTTTTATCATCGGAAGCTTTTGTTTGTTTTGCAACGCCAATAAGTCGATTATGTTGGGAGCCTCTTGACTTAAGCCATATTAGAAACTAAAAATCATTGAATAAAGTGAATAAGTTTTGTAAAATTTTATATCCTCGATATTTTTCTAATTTAAAAGGCACAAACTAATTCGTAAATCTTTGAAGGTAGGACATTTTTACTATATTTATTTTTAATAGCATTTTAGTAACATAGATTTAAGTTTCGTGACTGGAACATAAAACACTAAATAAATAAATTTCTGGCACAAAGTTTAACAAAGTCACCGAGCATGAATTATAGGTCGCATAGATTTATTGTGGCAAAGAGATTCACAATTTATCAAGATGCATCCACTCATTCAATTTCGTGATTGTAAGTAGAATAGTATGTATATCGCGTGCCAAACAATTAAATGGCTATGAGCTAAAACCAAACACTTATATGATGAAATATAGGCAACAAAATAAAACTTATTTTGATGTAAAAATGTGTTACTAACATAAATGCATACTATCATTAATTTTTACTGCCGCAACATGAACAATCCTGAGAAATGAACATCAAACACAAACATTAACCCAAGTCAATGAAGCATAAGATTAGTCTATATTGACCCACTCTTGATCTGACGTTATTGTCCTCATAAAGATACATCTCCAAGTAGCATATAATTCACAAAGCATTACTAAGATATAGGTAACTTTAAACTAAATGCAACAACGTATCTGGAGTTTCACAAAACCAGTAATACTATCAAAATTAAACCATAGTGAAATGTAAAATATGAGTCAAAGTACACTCTTATTGTGGAAGTGCACTCTCAAATCATATTTCATGATTCCAGACATAGAGGTATTTTGCAGTAAATAAAAGGTCTCCATGAGTTGAAGAAAGACAAGGTACAAAATATTTGTGATCAGAGTGATAGCACCCATCATGATGCATTTTCACACCAACTTTCATAAATCTAGGTATAACATACCATATCCAGGATATTAAGACCTATTTTGGTCATAAGCTAAACGCTACGTTTAACCTAAGCAGGTTAAGTGTGAAAAGTAGGTCACAGTGATATTCTTTAGCTACATTGGTATGGTACTAGTTGAGATGCATACAATCATCTACTTTGAAGATTAGTGCATAGACAGAGCTTCAGTAAAACAAACCCTCTCAAAACACAATATTTAACCAAATTTAATGTAGCATGAAATGTAGCCCACAGTGATAAACGGAGCATAAGATATGCCATTATTAACCAAGCAACGTAAATGGCCTATCAGAGGCTTGTATGTAAGTCTGGTACTATTCATTAAGTGGCTTCGACTTTGAGGGAGACTGACTCCCCCCATGGCCAATTGAATGAATGTTGGTTGTACCTGTGGTAATGCCGATTTATTAATTTTTGGCTTCTATAAAATAGAAAAAGGAAATTAATGCGACCAAGTTGATAGATGTTCAATATTTATTGAATCTTTCATGTGACCTGGCCAATGATCTGTCATCATATCGTTGTATAATATTAGTATTGAGTAATTCTGCATTGGAATCTCATATAGCTAAATTAGTTCGATAACTAGTCGATGTAGTTATGAAATGTATTCCAGTCCGCGAGTCTGTCATACTGAAGCTAAAACAACGTCAGACAACTCCAGTGGAATTTACAGAATGTACTGAAACAGTTATTTAAACTAGTCACAAAAGCCACTAAAGATTTTCTAACAAACCTCTAACGCAACAAGAAAAAATAGCAGAAAGAACTAACAAAGCCTTCCCAAAATTATTCAAGCGCTTACAGCTGAAATAGTCCATGTTCAGTCACAATTACAGAAAGAAATAAAAGGTTGTGATCAAGCACGTGCTGAGGTCGGTCATGTAAGGGATCTTGTTGTTGCTTCAGATCCACAACCTGTTGAAAGAAACCCAGCAGCCGAATTTACCGAAAAAAGGTCGTAAAGCACTGCGAGATTAGCGGTTGCTTCAGCAGTATATCCATATCGTGATAATATGTTAAACCTAAATACTGCTAATGTTCCAAAAGAACTGGAATTGTTTTATGTTTACAAAGTACCATGAAGTAAATAAAATCATATGTAAATGAATTCGAAAACTTTGAGGAACAGGTCAAAGAAGCTATAAAAGTGTTATTACTTGGAGATTTATTATCGCCAGGAAAGTCACTATTCAGACCACCGCGTATTGAGGAAAAAGAAGCAGTCAGATGTGGCCTTGCCAATTGCGAACAACGTTTTAAAAAGGAAGGTGGTAATGTGAACACTGAAAGACTGATGATTTAAGATAAACTGTGTCCCAATAACATCGTCGCTGATGTTGATCGACTTAAACTTGTGACTGTTGGAAGACGGGCATGTATCAACTCCAATGAAATCATCCATAAAGCAGCTGCTCTTTGTCATCGATTATTTACCGGTGGCATCATGGACAGCATCGTGTATCGGGCACTGGTCGATGAAATCACCGACAGAGAATGATCTATTAGATCGGCGATAACAAAGTAGCACCAAATACATAGTACCCAACGTGTACCCAAAAATGTAGGGTAATACATTTACCATTACCGGTTAGTAGAGCAATATACCGAGATGGGCTCATAGATGTTATTCAGGGTTTATTTAGAAGGATAGACACAAAAGCCATCCAGATTGAAAAACAATTGTTTGGCGCTGTTTGTGATTTTGCTGGTAAAGCATTCTCTGCGATCAAAGAAAAGCTCGCACGTTTAGTAAAGCCACTGCAGATTGCGAAGCATTCCAATAAAACTGCCCGTCACCGAAGTGATGTCAGCACGTGTCAATAAAATAACAAATCAAGTAGCAAATAAACGGTTGAAAAAAATAGCTGATGGGCCATCTCTAACAAAAAATACCGCAGCATTAATGGAGAAAATATAACTGCAAACCTTATAGTGACTAGTGGTCTTGCCCGTCGACATCGCTGATACAGCTCTTTTTGATCAGTGTTAAAACATCGTTTTAGATAACAAATATAATAAAATCTTCAGCATGTATCTGATCCCTCATTTGACATAGACGAACCAGAACTCAGGAATATGTTGATGTGTCATTATTATTGCTTAACTGTCTCAGATATATAATTGATACTAAAGAACTCTAAGCATGCCTCAATAACGTTAATGTTACTACAACAATTATCGGTCTTGCATGATACCCATATGACCATTCATGGTTCGCCGGTCCTCCATGATGTTCGCAAAGGACATTACTGACCACCCTGACGATAGGCTGTACCTCATGGTACAGTTAACATATGATAATAATGTTGATCATCAAACAGCAAGAATGACACCCCGAATATGACCGGTGGTGCTATGATACTGCAGAGCACCAAGCCAGATTTCAACCTGCGATTGCTGAACGATGATCTCAGATTAACACTGATGGTGGATTTTCATGTGTGATACCAATGTCACATATCTTCGGATTATGAAGGCATATAGAAAAGTTATTTGTGGAGCAAATTATATGGTTGCACTTGTTCGAAATGCCACTGACAATAATGTAAGATGGGGGTGTAATTACATCATTCATGATATTATAATGTCATATCATCACGTCAATTTTACTCTGACACCCGGTCAGATTAAACAATCTGCAATCAGCATCAAAGAATAATTCTGAAGCAAAGTTATCTCTGAAATCAACGGAGTTGCAAGGACCAAATACATTATCGTTGACTGAACGTCAATTCAAACACTACAATGACTTGACCTTTCCGCGAATACGATCAACAACACAGCAATGACCGGTGATACCAAGCGCTGATTGCCGTTTCAGCTTCAGCTGTTCAAAACACATCCGCACTTGGTGCAGTTGGAACAGCTGACGCTATGGCCCTAACGGAATCAACATGGCAGGGTCTAAAGACCTCAAAAAACTGAACGGAGTCTATCTTTACGAGGAACTTGTTACTGCCAAGGTCAGAATCTGCCGGAGACCTTTCGTTAAAGCTCTCGCCTGGATTGCTCCGGATGAGGTTGCTATTTTCAGGATCAGCAAGAGCGGCTAAGGACGAGCAATACCAAATAGGTCGATATTGTTCTACTAATTTCAGGTGCTACCAACGATAACATCGTGACATTTACTGATGGGGAAAAAATCAAGGACACAACCGTATAGGTCAGAGATCATTAAAGGTGTTGCTAAAATACATAATGAGATATAATGACTGGTGAACTCAACATGAGCAGAAATATAATCGCTATCATGAGAGAACTAGAATCAGACAATAATACTGCAACGGAGAAATACGTTGACAACCACAACGTTGTGATAAGGCATTCTGAAATATGCAAACGACTCTGAGAACGAAAATAAACTTCAAAAAGATTACTCTGGTTTTGCTCATACGACTTCGTTCATCAACGCGGTATACATAGTATTGTCAACATAGTCACATCACAACATCCTCGGTAAACATATCGCTGTGTTCATTGACATGTACAGGTTCCATGTGTTTAGGTCTACACGATTTAGAATATGCATTACGTATCCATGGCGTCATTCCCATGATAAATTTTCCGGAACCGTGTCAGTCGTATTATATCAAAATACCGAGGAAACAGCGAGGTTTATCGGCACGTTATCAGCTACGCACGTGCTATCGCCAGTGGTTAGAATCGTTGTCGGTGTTGTTGTTGATTTTGTTAGTAACCTTAATATTATCGCAAAAAAAACATAACATGTGCCGGTAAAATAATGACATGAGTGCACATAAATAACGTACGCAGAGACATGCGTAAATAAATATATCATCGATACTGTAAGCGTTGTTCATAGTCGATGAAATATCAGAATTTTTTTTACAATATGAGATATTTATTGTTCTTATCACAAATATGCAAAGATACCAGTGCCAACGTTGCCGATGTCACATTCAAAATCCGCCGAATAACCACACGACTGGAACACAACACTTTCGTTGACCAAAATATCATCAGCAACATTAACTCAGCTGAAATTCGATATTAGTTTTCCATCTCCAATAATTACTTAAGTTGGTCGGCCAATAGATACAACTACGACTTTATTATAGTGGTCCAAATATCAGAGAAAAATCACATAACACTAGCGTTGATGGATCGGACCCCGTCTGGAAAATCGTCAGCGTATCAGCAGGATCATATCAAATCGAACAAGTCAATGATTAACTTCATCTTAGAATCAAATATATATCAGGAAAAGAATGAACGATCACATCAAAAGTACATGAATCAACGCTGAGCGCCGCCATTGAATAGAGCACTAGATTACGCCGTTGACATATACAAGTCATCGATCAGAACCATGGTCATCCGTAATCTAGAAACACTTGCTTCTACTGATTACCAGAACCAACGGAATATGAATATTTCTCTGACCAACGAATATCTATGAGAAGTCCTAGAATATTTAGTACACTAGATAAGTTTTCCTGGTGCAGATGATCAGTTAGATTTATTCTTCTGGCGGATATCGATGTTCTACAGAGATATATAAGATTTTTTGTTCCGGGTGGTAGTAAAAAAAATGGTTTTACAAAAGAAAGATTAAAGGATTGGCACAAATCATGACAGTCTAGTAAGACACTTATCGATAAAATAGTACGGAAAAATGATAATAAACAGCGCAATCTGGGAAAACTTTTATAACAATATGCTCTCGAATATTCAAATGATAATCATGAACAAAGAATCATAGACACAATGCAACATTTGAATCAGGTGAAATTTAACGCAGAATACCTTACAAAATCTGTGCTGGAAACATTGGCTTACTCTGATGATAATACATCCTTAGCAGGATACTACCCAGATTATAAAAATATTTCTTGATCATTGTAATATCACCAAAGACCAGATGCTTCCGTTAGATATCAATAAAATGCTGCAAGATATCTATGACATCATCTACATAAATCTTCCAAAGGGTTTTGCAGCGTGGGGCAAAATAAGAGGCTCTCCAAATATTCTATGACATAACAATGGTCCAACAAGTGCGATTGTCATGCTTCTCCAGGCATTGTCAATTTTAAATTGACGATTTCTGTACATTTAGTCTGTGATGCAGTTGACGGTAATTATATATACTCTCTTCCTGGCGCTACTATATCATTTCAAAGTCATCATTGACGTTCTTCAATCTGACGTTGAAAAGCGAGACCTTCTTGCTGAAATTATTCAATCTAACAGAAAATCATGTCAATATTGTCTTTGTTCATTATACAATATAATGTATTTCTTTAATAAAAGATGTTATCAAGACCAACTTATGCATGTCCATGTTATAGGCAAACCAAGTCTGATGAACATTTCCAATTGTGTCTGTGTGTGTCTGTGAACACCATTAACATAGCCATCTGCGATCACTTTTGAAATCTGAGTGTACCTATGAATAACGTAGATTTTATATGTAATTGTATGCCTGCCTCGTGAAAATATTCTCGTTGGATTTGTTTGGACATCAATCATGATGTGTATGTAAACAAATAGATTGTTGATATCCCCTTTAAGATTTTCGACGGAAGACGCATCATCAATGTTAATGATAATGGGACCACCGTAAGGACGATGGGGAAATACATTACAGACACACACACACACACACAGGCCACTATGGGAACAAAATTTATAGGGATAAATGGCACAGCCTAATTATTACAGAGACAATGGGAATTTTGTATAATAACAAGAGGAATGACACAGCTGGTATAAGATTTTCTCGAGGCATAGGAAATGACTCTAAAAAAGGTCTTTGGGTTTCTTCTTTGTCTTTTTCTAACTTATTTTCCTCCAACAAATTCTCATTTTCTGTCCTACACATTTTTTCTCCTACGATTTTGTTCTTTTTCTCCTCTTTTATCGGATGCGAAAGGTCGTTGGTTCGATCCTCGGTCGAGTCATACCAAAGACTTACAAAAATGGTGCTAACAGCTGCATCGTTTGGTGCTCAGCATTGAAAGGTTACTGGTATCAGGATAATGTGACTGGGTGGGACATCATGCTACTTGACTGTGCTAGACATCACTATAAACTGCCATAATATAGTCATCGTAGCGATATGACTGAAAAATTATTTAAGCTACGTCAAAAATCATAATCACTTCACATCACTTTACGTTTCTTCCTCCTTTCATGTTCTTCTTCCTTTACTTTTTTCATTCCACTTCCTCACCCTATTTTTGCCTTTTACATCTTCTTTTTCATCCTTTTCTATTCTTATCATTTCATTTATGGTATCCATATTTTTCGTTAGGTTGTTAATTTCCATGCTTAGTCCGTGGGGACTGTATACTACAAACTACATTCTGTATAATATTTCCTCTATCACAGATAGTTTGTCCACCACCTCCTGTAATCTGAGCATTCCTTCCCAGTTACTGGCCATGGCTGACTAGTCAGTGTTGAATGGCGCGAATGACGCATTTTTAATTTTTCAATTTCAATTGTTATAGTCGCATATGCACGTTGTGCTTCGTGACTGGTTTAAGTGGGTGTCACCGCTCTTCCAAGGAGGCACTTAGCCTTTGTGCTAGGCCTTTTACCATAGTGCTTGGCATTTTCGCTTTTGTTTGATCTTTGACCTTTTGTGTTTCATCGACACCACCACCTCCCACAGAAAGAACATTCCCGACCCAGGAAGTAGGCCAAGTACCGGGTGGGGAGCGAGCTTTACAGCGTTCTTTGGGTCTTACAGTCCTTTTCCTTCTTGCGATGTGATTGTCTCAGTGGTGTTATTTCCCTGAGGTGCTCCTGGAGAACGTTTTATTGCAGTCATGTTGGATGTAACTTTGCCGTGATAGATTTTGTGCAGTTTAATTAACGACATTCTATTTCCCAATAGTGTGTGAGCCACCTGTTCAATTATTCATATTTTAGGTGAGTTGTTTTAATTTTGATGAGTTGGATATGCACTTTGCGTTTGAGTTTTATTGTAGTTCTAAACGTTTAACCAATGATGGGCTAGGCGCCTGTATGCTAGTATTGTGGGTAAATCAGAGCTTTGATTTTTGACGGCGAACTCTAAAGGCTCAAGGATGAGTAAGGGCTACCAAAAGGGGACATGTGTACCAAAACTACCCATGGTTGTAACGCGGGTTTATTTTCCCTCTGTTCCTAATAGGGTGTAAATCTCTTAATCTGGGTTCATTTTATTTGGTGTTAATGTGTGTGGGGCTTTGTGGGGCAGTTGGTGTTGTTCTCTGTTGCCCCTATTTTTATTGGCATATGATAGCACACTTTTGATTGTGTGTGGGTCTTTTGAGCAAGAGTTGATTCCAGCCGCCCCTTTCTTGTTGGCATCAAAGTTTGGGTGATAACCATTTCCTTTATGGGTGTTGTGTAGGTTTTCTTGTGGTCCCACCGCACTGTAAGCAAGGATAGAGGTCGGGTTTTGTGGGGCAGTAGGTTGGGCTACCACGGCTTTTCGTGCTCGGGGCATGGTGTTGTGGGTTAAGGGTGGGGTGATGGTGTATTGTGTTGGGTGTTGGATGTGAGTCCACCGCATTTTTGATGACTGGGCCGGGGGTTATGGAGCAGTATGTTGGGCTACCTCGGATGCTTCTTGCCTTTGATAGTGACTACTCTTAGCCCGGGACGTAAATGCGGTGGGTTATGTGTGGTATTATGGTTTCTGGCGTTTGTTGTTGTTTGTGTGTTTCACTTTTTATCTCTCACTCCTGCTATTGTTTTCTCTCTTTTTTAAATTGAAATTTGACGACGATTTGAAAGCTATAATCTGTTTTGATCCGGGCCTTAGTTTTTACGTTTTTCATTGTCTTGGGCATGGATTTTCCCGGGTTTTCTGGGCTTATTGTGTAGTTTTCCACTCCTTGTCAGCTGAAGGTAAAGTTCAGTCCTTCTGATGGTGGTGATCGGGTTCTAGTTGGGGCTGATTGGTCGCTTATGCTGTGCTGTCCCTGACTGCTGGATTTTGCTGGCGCATGTTTCATGTGTTCATCCAGTTCATGTTGCATCCTTCCTGTTCTTCAGGGTTGATTTTCCTGAAACTTGCTTTGGTAGCCCTGATTTTGGCTTGATCCTGATAATGCCTAGTATCTGGTTCCTATTGTTGATGCTCCGCTATTCTGCTCTTCCTTGCTTTGGGATCTGTTGTTCTATGGAATATAGTAAAAGAAAAGGCGGCAGGGGTGGGGTTATGGGTGAGGAGGGTAAGGTGGGTGGATTAAAGCCTTATATGTTTGCTGTTTGTTTGGTTTTCTTTTTTTTTTGTTGTTTGAGGTTATATGTGGGAGGTTTTATTATTAATCTCATGCAGGATGGTTAGTAACTTTCAATACGTATGTTTAAGGTTTGGTTTAGTTTTTGTTTTACGAATTCTGGGTAGCTGGTTGGTGAGTTTATTTTAAGTTGGTATGTGATGAGGCTTTTTCTTTGATGATTGCTTGGGCATTCGTTAAAGATATGCTGAAGGCTTTCTAGTGTTGGGCAGTTTGGTCAGTTCGGGTTGTTGTCTCTTCTGTCTTTTATGTATTGTCCATATCTGGTTTGTAGGAAATTTTTCCGCGTTCTTTGTCGGTTAATTATTTTTTGCTCTTCCTTAGTTAAATGTTTTCGCATGTGTGGTCGTCTAGTTACCTGTTGTTGTGTATGGTGTAGGTCTCTTCCTTTAGTGCTGTCTGTCCAGTGGTTTTGCTATGCGGTGTTGGCGTGTGTGTTTTGATGACTTTGCATATTTCTTTTGTGCTGAGGGTCCGGTTTATTGGTTGTGGAAGGGTGGTGCTTTGTTTAGCTACTAGATCAGCTGCATTATTTCCACTCAGATGGATATGGTAGGGGACCCACAATAAGTCTATTGTTTTATGATTATCAGATAATTCCTGTACAATCATGAGGGATGCTTCAAGGAGGTTAAGTCTGGTGTTGCCTTCTCCAGTTTGGAGGGTTTGTAGTACACTTAGTAAATCGGTGATTATAACGAAGTTAGTTTTATGTTGAAGTTGTATCCATTTGAGATTTGAGTCCTTTGTTGATCGCCCAGAACTCTGCTGTAAATATGGAGCTTCCGTCTGGCAGTCTGGCTTCAATTGGTGGATGGGGTTTTGGCAGAATTACATTGGTTGCAGTGTGGTTTGTTGTTGGAATATGAGAGCCATCCGTTTATATTTTTATGTGATTATGGTATCGGTTGTCTAAGGTGTGGACGATGAAGCCGTTTAGTTTACAAGGTTTGACTGATTTATTTCCTGCTTGTTGGACAGTGAATTTGATGGTTGTTGGTTTCTCCATGTTATTGGATATATGCTTTTGAGTTGTTCTATTGGTACTTGTAAGGATGGGTTGGTTTGGATGATGTGTGCTAAATGGAATGTCGGTATTCTAGGTCCTTTTTGCATGCTGAATTTCGTTTGACATTTGTAGTAGGCTTTTTTGGTTGGGTTGTGTTTTCGGGTACGTGTGTATTTTTGTTGTGTATTTTAGTACTAATTCTGTAAGGATAGCTCGCCTGTTAATATTTGTAGCTCTATTGTGTTTGTATGGTGCCTGTACAGAGCCGGGGAGCTTTTCTTTGGATACTTTCTAATTTCTTTAGCAGGGATATGTATGCTGGGAGGTAAGCCTGACATCCATAATGTAGTTTGGACCTGATTAGCGTTTTGTATATCATGTGCAGGGTTTAGAAGTCAGTTCCCCATTTCGTGCCCTAAACGTGTTTGAGGATATTAATGTCATCCTTGCATTAGTCAACGAGTTGAGAGATGTGTGCTTTTGTCATGTCAACCTGTGATCAAATATAATGCCGAGATATGTGGCACTGTTGAAAAAGGTATGCGCTGTGTTTGTATGTAAAGTACGGGGTATGGTGTCTTAGTTTGTTGTGTGGTGTGAATAGGATTGCTGTGGTTTTAGTTGTAAAAATCTCGAATACCCACGTTGTCCCTAAAAGGTTATGGAGTCTAGATTCCGCTGAATGCTATCAATGTGTTTGGGGTTATTGGGGTTGCAGGCCTTCCATATGGTGCAGTCATCTGCGAATTGTGATAGTTCGATGCTGGAGTCTATGTGGTTGTTTAGGTTGTTAATAATTAGGTTGAAGAGAGTGTGGGCTTATCACGCTTCCTTTTGGTGTGCCATTCGTCAGGTTGTATATGTTGAAGTATAGGTCGTTGATTCGTACTTTGAAGGTACGTCCAGTGAGGAAGTTGTTGATCCAGCGGTGCATGCGTCCTTGGATAACAAATTGGTTTAGTTTAGATATTAAGCCCTGTGTCCAAACTAAGTCGAATGCCTTTTCGAGATCTATAAAATTTCAATCAGGTGTTCGGTTGGATTTGTTCTTTGCGTTGAAAGCTAACTTGATATCCGCTTCGAGGCGGATGATTTGGTCTATAGTGAACGGTGGATTCTAAAGCCACCTTGACTCGGTCAGCAGGTTGTTTATGGTTAGGTGGTGTTTGGGGCGGTTATTTATCATGGTTTCCATTATCGTGCACAGTGTGCTGGTTAGAGATATTGGTCTGTATGATGAGGCTCTTTATGGGGTCTTTTCCAGGCTTTGGGATGGGTATGACGACTGCTTCTTAAATCAAATCCCTTGCTAATGTATTTTTTTCGATGCGGTTTGGAGCAAGGATTTTTTGTTTATTTTGTCTTTAAGTGGCGGATATGTTTTAAGATATCCTTAGCCATTATCGGGTTTATCTGGTAGAGCGTCATTTGTCGGTATTTTAGTGGGTATGTCAATTATTTAAGATATTAGTTACGAGTCTGGGGTGACTTAAATGGTGGTCGTGGTTGGAAATATCCCTGTTAGTAACGGTAATTTGTATGGCCTATAATCATGATCCCGATAAGTCATAAATATATGGAGATACATTTTCTTTTGTCATAGTGGGTGTTTTGATTGATGTTGTTGGCGGGAGGAATTCTGGTAGTATTATTTGGTTTATCCTAGTATTATTTGGGTGCAGTTATGGAGGGCTATTATGTGTCTTCTGTAGACTGCGTCTATGATTGTGCGTTTGTTGGTTTTAGTGTAATAATTCTGTTTTGCTTGTTTCACGGGATGTATGAGTTTGGTTGGTGTAGTAAGGTATTGACTGTTTATCAGAAGTTATTCTGTTGTGGGCTTTTAAGTTGATTGTTTTGCATGTTTGGATGTATGTGAGGAGGCTATAGAGAGATACTGCAAGCAATAGAATGATAGATTAGGTGTACCTTATTTTCCTCGTAGTGTGAGTGGTTTCTATTGTTGTAGTCCTTTCCCGTTCTACTTACGGTCCTGGTGATTTATTTGTTCCTACTGAGAATTCTTGGGTCTGTGAAAGTTCGGTATTTGAACAAAGAGGGTCCTTCTTTCTTTGTCCTCCTCTGTAAATTTTTCTGTAACTTTTCTGTATTATTTTTCTTTTGTTTTCTTTCTTCTCCCTTGTTTTTCCCTCTTCTCTGTACTCCAATTTCTTGGGCTGTGTCCAAATATTTATTTCTTTCCTTTTCTTTGTCTTTTTTTTCCCCTCTTCTTCTGTCTTCTCACTTGTTACTCTAGCTCCTGAGATCACGTATGTCGTCTTCGAAGGCTGAATACGGAAGAATACTTATCCGCGAATGAACGCTGTAAAGCACGGACGTGAAGATGGCGCTTTGGATGATACAAACATGGATGTGATAGAAAATATCCCTACTGGGTTTATAGTATCGGAACGTTATGATAGCTCATGCCATGGTGGGGGATAGGAATAAAGTCAAAGAGCAAATGTTCACAGTGGTCATTTTAAAACAAACCAACTACACGTTTTGTTTTCAAAATACATTTTTTTATTGAAATAACAATTAAAATAAAGAAACAGAATGAATCAACAATAATATCAAACAAACAAATTATTTTTGAGAAGGTAGACAACGTTGTGAAATCGTGATATTTAAATTGATGGAAGTCATGAGGCTGTTGATGTTCACCACGTTTTTTATAGCTAAAGCCAACAGCTTATTTATATGGTATTATCAAATTCGGCATACAGGATGACGTTTATGTCTCGGTGAGAGCTTCCTTAAACTGAAGTTCCACAAGGAGTTGACCAGATTTTACAGATAGGAAATGCCCATCCTTACTGCCTTGGTGAAGAGTGAAATTAAAAGCCCACAATGTGTAACCTCCGGGATAATCTTCGTAAGAAATACCGTGACTGGTGATGGTTCCTAATTGTCCAGTAGCTTCGTACAGGGACAAGTACGATCTAAAGTAATTTTTCTGAGCAAAGTTATGTTCAAAGGGTCTGGTACACAAGGTCTTGCCATCGAGACTGACTTCGATCTTAGACACGTTGTAGTGATTAATCAGGAAATAATTGGCGGTGACGGTTCCGTTTGGGAAACTGTCCTTGGAACAGATTATCTTCGAAATTTGGATCGGAGTCCACCAGCAATGGTGAATGTTTTCACATGTTGACAGTGTCGAAATACGACATACAGACGGGCAAATAGAGAGGATGAAATTAAAACGTTTAGCAAGGTTGTTCATCAAATGTAGACCTCTAAAATAATAGCCCACAGGAACTTTCAACTGATAAGTAGTTAGATGAGCGTTATCAGTAGACTTTTACTCTTAATGCCTGTATAAAAGTCAAACTGTTAGTAGTGACAGTTGGCTGGAACATTAATTCCAACATTCTGAATATTTGATATCAGAGACTGTCAATATATTGGGTCATGTTTGTTTATCTTTTAATGGCTAAGTGAGCCTGGACCAGTTTGTGATCCTGGAAAAAGGCACACATGTTATATTAATAAAAATCTCTTATCTCTCACCCTTAATAGAACAAGAACAGATTGGGAGAGCAGGCAGTTTTATAGTGGGTTTGGTACTATAAGCAACACTGGGTTTTGGCTTTACCTTTAGTTTACACAAAAGTTGTAGGACCCTTACTTGGTGTTTGTGTGTCCTATAAACCCGCGAATGTAACAATGAACTTTGGGTTCTTTTATTTCATAAAGTCAGCTACACGACGGTGTTTATCCATGGCTTTTGCACTTCGTCATAAATTTCTATCAACAAAGTGTTTTGATTTTCGACGATTTTGTTGACTCGTGTAGGGTTAATCATTTCCACGTAAGCCACTTCTTAATGGGCTACGTGTTCCAATTGAATGGCCTAAGGTAAGTTGGCTGTGTAACAGCACAATATGTTATTGGGAAAAACCTCCAAGGAACTGTCACTGTGTAACGTGACGTAGAATTGGTTGTCCATAATTCTACAGTTCTAGTATACAATGAATCACTGGAAGTCAGAGAAGTTTTAAAAAGGAGATGGTTAAGGTGACTCTTGGAATTAACGTTGAACACATGAATCCCGTTGTTGTTTCCGTTAGAAGAATATTTCATGTACGGATTTGGAATAAGGTAACAAATGCACCTGCTGAGTAAAATGGTTAACAAATGTTTGTCTCCTTGTTGGCAACTAAAATTGGTAATGGCAGCATCGATTACACATCACACCAAAATGTTTTGGCAGAAAAGGACGATTTGCGTTTTAGGAACACGTTCATTACACCATATCTAAAAGAGTTGCTCTTGCAGATTTTGCAGAGAAAAAATTTGGAAGGAGTGATCACTGTAGCAGCCGAGGCAGTGTTGAAGGGTATGAAGGTCACTTTTTGTAGTCGATGATTTAAGAATCCGCGATCCAAGAGTCAAAACTAAACGGGTATACATTTCGATGAACTTTGACTTCTTTCACAGGACGTTTTTCCACTTTGCGTGTTCTTAGATCGATAATGCTTTCTATCTAGGCACAAGTCTTCTTTTTTTGATCAAACTTTGTCACTCGGGTAAGGAAAACGTTCCTTTTAAAACTTCCCCGGTCATGTCTTCCGATTTATAGACGCACTCGTTCATTGACACGAAATTATTCGGTGGTCTAATTCGGTAGGTAACCTTTGTGGAAAGTGCATTTGGTTTTGCAACTACGTAGCCAATCTACTGTGGCCAACACTCCACCTTCCGTGGGGACAGTTACTGACGTGGACGTATCAAACAGACACTCTTAGACGGTTACTTCGTTGTCGGAAGTCACTTCATGGGTGTACATCCAATGCTCCGATGGTAAGATTGGTTGTACGATTGAACGAGATACAGCAACAATTCAATGTTCTTAAAAGTGTATCAACGCCTAAACTATTTTCATATACGTTTTTTAAAGGTGCGTTGAAAACGTTCCACGATACAGGCTTTTGGTTTCGGGATTATAGATGGTGTAGAAAATGAATGTCACATTTCTTCAATTTTTGTTTCAAAAGTTTGGTTCATAAATTCTGTGCCTTTGTTAGGTTACCATCGAAGAGAATGACGACCACTTTGTTTCAACACCAGTTTCAGGGCTCACACAAACTCACCTCTCTATTTGGAGGTCAATTGCACGACCCAAGCTAATTTGGAAATTTTAATGTTAATAACGGATCCAATTTTCGCTGATGCTACTCTGTATGGAGTGGGACTGTGTTTTGGAAACGACTTTACCTGTTCGATGTGAAATAGGTATCGAAGTCGAAAGTAATTTTAGTAATGGTGGTGGAGGTAGTGTTAATGGAATGACTTCGGTCTATCTTCTTTTTCAATTCACGTTTCACATTGTTCTCTTTCACTACTATAGAAAGAGGAGTCAACGTCATCTTTTTAACCCGAAATTTAAGTTCTTCTCGTTGTGGTAAAAGGGAAGGGGTCAACAAGAACGTTGCAATTTTCCTAGGAATTGGAGCCTCTTCTTCTTCATGCATCCGTGTGGCTGCTTTTGTCTTTACCACTGATTGTGGTGGTGGTAGTGGTGGTGATGAACTTTTCATCAAGGCTTTAAAATCTTTCAGAGTTTGTGGAGATGTTGCTTCTGAAGCTTTTCGGTGAACGAGTTGCAGTTGTATCAACAATTGACATTAACGTTGAGCTGAGATGTTTCCGTTTTGGACAAATCGCTGTGATCCATCAACGATTGCAATTCGTGTTGCAACTGGGACATTTCGGTTAAATGGGGATTGGGAGGTAAATAGGAGGGTCGTTATTACCAACGATGGTATTCCAACCATCTCTTGTAAGGAACAAAAGTCAGTTTTCGTCCATCCATCAGATTTCAAGGATCACGTCTGGGATCTTTTGACTTCAGTGTCCTTTTATATTCTTGTTCATTTAGGGTGGGTATGATATGTCCCAATGCACTCAGTAGAGGTTTCACTACATTGGTAATAAAATCTAAAATGGTACAAATCCTCCGCGTTGCACCAACAACTTTTTCTTTTGGCGAATTGGTATTTTATTTTGGACCATTTGGCAAAGAACGTGTCGATGTTAAGCTAAGCAAATTTTCAGATGTTTAGTCAATGGTATTGTGCATTTCATGACGTTTAGACAACATTCTCTCACCGTATTCGATAACATCTTTGGAGGCAGTTGGAATGGTTTGTTTTAGCATCGGTGGAGGAGCATTAGACAGGACGGACAACATGTCCCAAACTGCTTGACTTAATGAGCTGGCAGTCCTTTTCTTTCCATTCCTTTACTTTGCCGGTAGAAGTGAAGTGTCTTTTGGGTGACATCTGTGTTTGTTGAGTCTGGGACACACACAAAAATTACACTAACGTTGATGACTTATCACGCGGTCTTTTATGATTTTCTGTACTAACGCTTCGCCATAAAGGTAACGATGTGTTTTCCGAAAAAAAATCGTCCTTTTTTGGCATCTTCTTCTTTGAATGAGGTTACATCTTTTGGTACACAATATACACTAGCACCATGGTTCTATATTCATCTTATTTCCTTTTGGAGCCTTTTCTTTACCCTTGCGACAAATGTATCGGCTATTGTATCGAAGTGAAGGAAAGGACCAAAGAAATCTCCCTTTTTGTGGCTTCTCGTTTTCTTTGGACATGTGTGTCGCCGATGTTTGGCTAAGCGTTTTTTAGGATGACGTGACTGTATTTTCGTTTTTCTTTTCCATTTTGCACAGAAGAACGAAAATGGTAACGGTATACACATCATAGAGGGGACATCTTTGGACGTTCAGCAGCACAAATATCTACTGATCCTAAAATTTACCTCAGGTCTTTTTATATTGGAATTCGTCTCTACTGACTGTATTTACGTGGTATCAACTTTATGATAGGTAACACACGTTTTGGTGGAGTTCGCAACGGACTGAATCGGGACAGTTCTTGCTTGTACAAATCCAGAAAAATCTGTGTAACTATCCCGATCTCTCTAGGACTTTCATTTTGGTGCAGATGCTTTGTGAGAAGCGGATACTACTGCTACAGAGGAAGAGAAGTCTTAATATGGTGTACGGTCACAACAGGTAAATTACTGCAAGGCATCATCAAGATTCCTCATCAAACCAAACGTTTTTCTGACAGAAACAAAGTAGCATTGACTCAACTGTCCGACCCTCGCATTGACACTCAAACCAAAAAGCAAATCAGTTTTAAACCTCGAGGTAGTGGTTTTCTAGGAGGTGTCATCATTTCCTTCGTCTTAAATAGGATCCCAATGTTCCTAAAGTTTTCCCCAAAAAAAGCCACTCCCCGACGTACCTAAAACAAGATGAAAAAGAGCGACGGTGTCAAGACTACGTCACAGCCTCATAAAAGGAAAAGGAAAAAGAGCAACAGTGTCAAAACCAAGTCACAGACTAAAAAAAAGAAAAAGAAAACCCCACAGCAAATAGTTTCAAACCACAAGAGAGCGTCTCGAAAAACTTCTTCACGAAATGTTCTCTTGTAAAGTAAACATCCAAAGATTACTTGGGACCCACTAAACCTAGATAGTAACACTCCGGAGACCATCGTGCATGTTCCAGGTAAGCGGAATCTTTCTTTTCCCGCTGGTAAGGTGATACACTACAACTGAATCACCTGACTTTATGCCAGTCGCCCCTTTGTATATAATAGCTGATTAATATGAAATTTGCCATATTTGTTGCTAAGGTATTTTTTTTCTATAATATGTCTCTCTATTTTCATTTTGTTACAGTATAGCACTATATGTTTTTTTATTACATGTGTATTACATGCCCTTTCCCCAGTCATCGATTGACCATGCAATTACAGGACGAGCCTGCTTTGAAAATAATTCGATACTATATCTGCCCAGTTTTTCCAAACATCGACCAGTTAAATTGAGGATGGGGATTTTCAATTTCATGCTTGCTTGATGTTTTAGGTCGATTTAAAATTGCATACGTATCCTTTTCTTTAGTCCATAACCTAGGATTATTTATGTATGTATTTAATAGTAATCTCATTCGCTAGTAAGATTTCGGAGGCTCTAACTATTTGGTTAGTTGTTACTTTTATAAATTTCATTATTAAATTTACGAATATAATCATATATATATATATATATATATATATATATATATATATATATATATATATATATATATATATATATATATATATATATATATATATATATATATATATGCACATGTATTGCTTCCCATGGTTGCTTGGGAGAGTTATTTGTTATTTAAAATTTTAAATATATCTAGTATAAATGTTTTTGTTTTAAACTCCGGTTTGGCAGGTTCCAGAATATATATATATATATATATATATATATATATATATATATATATATATATATAGAGAGAGAGAGAGAGAGAGAGAGAGAGAGAGAGAGAGAGAGAGAGAGAGAGAGAGAGAGAGAGAGAGAGAGAGAGAGAGGAAACAAACATGTATTAAGTGTATAAAAGACACAAATTTGTTTTGGGGACAATGAGTAGGAATAGGAATGTAAGTGGTCTATAGATGGCCTTTTGGTTGTTTTTCTTTTTTTTCTTCTAATATTTTCTAATGTTGTATAATGCTGTTCCTTTATTTTTCTCTTCTTCAGATATCCTCTTTGGGTACCCCCTTTGCTCTACACGTTTCTGGCACATTCATCTATTGCTGATGTAGCCTGTCAAAGTCTACGTTTTGTTTGTATTTTGTTTCTTTTGTTTCAATCTCGTAATCAGGTAACAGTTATCTTGGCCACTTCCTCTTCCATCCCTTTGCTCCACAAAACACATTTTTAACTGGTAGTAAGACCAATCTCTGCAGACCTATATCACATTTTTAAAAAAAATAAACAGAAATTTCCATGAAATCTAACAGGTCCTTCAATTTATCTACACGACAATGTTGAAAGCTGAAGAACCCTTTCATCTTCATAGTGTATGTGCTATTTTTGGTTTCCGGTAGGTGGCACATTGTGTAGCGTGGAGTATTAGCCACCTTATATAATCTAAGTTGAGGATGAGATTATTGTTACTAGGTGTATACACAACGAATCGTAAAAAGAGTTTTAATACAATGAAGTTAGTGATAGTGTGTTCCTGTTTCTAGCTAGACGAGTGGTTGTACTGCCTGGTTGAATATAATTTTCATGTGATAACGTATTAGGCGGTTGTTACTAGATTACATTGCCTAGAATAAATGCATTCATCCACAGTGTGGTGCAGGAGCGGCAGTACCCGCTTTCACATTCACCTATGCAAATAGGATATACCAGGTCATATGTAGTCCAATGTCCAGCTTTTCCTACACCTGTTGATTCAGTGTGCATTAACCTCCCACAAGGCCACACCGCAGATGTACTGATTGCCTTGATCCTTTTAAGATTTGGTTTCCTGATATAGCTTTAACTGTAACTATAATTCTCCTAATACATTCTAGTATTGTTTTAGTATTATACATCCGTATTTGTTTAATGAGTATAATGATGTTGGCGTAAGTAGCTGCCATGTTTTGGTTCTTTTTCTGCTCTAGGAATATGGATAAGTCAATGGTAATTTAGATTATAGTTGTTTCTTTTGGATGGCGATTCTCTGTGATATTTCGGATAGTAATTGAATATATGATACTGGTATTCTGCTGACGGGCAGTATGGAAACTTAACGCTCCTAGATCGATTATCCGTTATATGTTTTCCAAATCTGTGTGCTATTAGTTTCTCCTATCTTAGTTCTGTTTATCATTTTCTAGTCTGTGTGGTGACTAACCTTGGAACATTGATGTTCCTTGTGCAATTGTTATGAATGCCGAATAGTTTTCTGCCTTTAGTACATTTTCCCCATTCTTCTTGTCATTTTTATTAATTTTGGTTCTAAATTGGCTATAAAGTTAATGTCAGCAGGTTTTCTTTTGCTCGTTGATCTGCCGTTCATTTGCGGTTAGATTTATATGAGAGTAAGCCCACATTAATTCAATTGTTTGTTGGTTTTCTTAGATGCTTCTAATAAGTTGTTTCTTGTATTAAGTTCTCTACTTGTTGAATTGCCTGTTTCGATGAATCTTAGGACGGTGAGAGTCCGTAGTAATTAGGTTGTTGTTAGTACACTGGGTTTTGATCCATTTTATGGCTTAAAATATTTGCCAGAATTATGCCGTATATACTGAGCACTTCAAGCTCAATGTTTCTATCTGGGGTTATAATTGCTGGTGCTGCTCTGTGTAACTGTTCATGTTTATTCATCCCTATAGAGTGTGGAGTGTTCTGCATGTTTATTTTTAATAATTGATTTGATGTCTGTCAATGTCTCTAGTGAATTTATTGTTTTGATTCAAGCGTTTAGGTATGCAAGTTGATCTTAGGGCTTTTGATTTTTCCACGGTGTTGTTTCTAGATATTTTATATCAGAGTGCAAGGTTTCTAGTTGAGGTCCTTTACATTTCTCATGGATGGTTATCCCTATTGATTGATTTTGGACTACTTTTCTGCCTAATTGTTGATTGCATGTATAAATTGCGATCTTTATTGAAGTCTTATTTCTATGGATGGATATTATTGATGCATATTTTAACAAATGTTCTTCTCGCCTAAGATGCAACAGTAGTTCTTCTGTTACTATTTGCACTTCTTATTGTAAGTTCCTGAGGGTATGATATTGGATTTTATCGAGCTTTTCAGCAGTATTGGTTTTTCTGAGCAGCAAACTTGTTGTTCATTTTATTGAATGGGGAAAAACATTACTACTGTTTTGTTGGTATATATTTATCTGCCCATTTTTAGATTGGCTTAGAGTTCTTTGATGCATCTTTGCCAAGTTGCTAGTATAGAAATCATCCACAACAAATCACTTACAAAACATTCATTAAAGATAGCAGAAAACTCTTTTCAACGTTTTACCAGCCAACACACTTTTACAAACAAAACACTATACTCCATTCTAACAAATGCATTTTGAGAATTTAAACCAGTGGGCGACAAGCATATATCAGGTGCATATTGCACTCTTGTAGATTTTGTAGTCTGTTCATCTTTTAGTGTTTTCACGTCAGCGATGGGTAGCCAGACTGGCCAGACTGGCAGAAGCTCTACATTATATGCCTGACTGAAGCACGGACGTCAAGAAAAAACACAATTCACACAACCTAACAACATACAACACACACAAGACCCAAACATTGAAAACATGTACTGCGTGGACACTTTTACATACAAAACACTATATTGCAACATAAATATACAACCATACACCAAAAAAGCTTAAAAAAATTATAAAGTGTTTAGAGAGACGCCTATAAACCCTTATGCATAAACACAGACTTAAACTAGAGTAGAGAGATGGGGCTTTCGTTTGGGAAAAAGACACACACATACCAATACAACACACTATCATACAAACAAACATAGTAATGACAATTTATTAGTCTCTTTTCTACAGATTTGAGTAGCCCTGAAAAGGGTTGTTTTGTTTTTGTTTTGGCAATTCTTTAACGTTATCAAGGACTGCCACGTTTTACAAGAAATAAGGCATGCTTCTGTGGTTGTGGAAGGAGAACTACCTGGTGTCCACAATCCACAAATCTTCATTATTGCACCTACTGATATTGTTGCTGCCCCTGCTGTTTCTGCTGTCTATGTATCTCAGTCTACTTTCCTCTTCTTGCTTCACGTTTTCGAGGACAATTTCTTTTATATCATTTCGCTATTTGTAACATCCTGAAGACCTCATTTTGTTCTGGATTCTGAATCAGGTTAAGTCTGACACGATGCAAATGCATGTGAGCCTCATTCACCTTGGCTGTTTGAAGGCATGTTTATATAATAGACCATCCATCCGTTAGTCAGATTGACTGACTGACTGACTAGGTATTATGGTCGCGTATTGCATTCCTTGGCATTCTGCGACTGTTTGCAACCCCAAGCTGGACGGAAGTCCCTTTAAGATGGCGCTTGGCTCCGAGCTGGGCCTTCACGTGGAGAAAGAAACCGGGAAATCCCCGGAAAGAACCACCGACCCACTGAAAGCTACTGTCAAGCTTTCTAACATATCCACATTCGCCGAATCTTAGACTCTAACCCACGCAGACCGAGGTGAAATAGCAGTGATCCGTAACGTAGAGCGCTTTAGACCACTCTGCCACTCGGGGCCACCCTTAGTCTGATTGGCGATGGTACCGTTGTATATGCCTCAAACGTGGACGCTATGGAAACCATTCCTTCCATTTCAATTCTAACCAAAACATGACCCAGAGGAATAATGAGCGGTAAAAGAGCAAATATTCATAAAGTGTCAGTTAAAAACATTTTTGAAGGTGACCGTTGCTGCTGCAGATGGCTTCTCTAGGATAGCCAGCATTGAGGGAATGATGACTTTGTTATAATGTTTAACTCGGTAAGGTCTTTCTCAATTGGTCGAGTTAAAGAAGTCTGATAAAGTTGTCACATATACATTAACTCTGCCAAAATGTCATTAACACCGTTACCGTTTGCCTATAACTGTCCCTTTTCTCTTTTGCACATTCTCTTCTCTTCTTCCTCTCGTTTTCTTCATTCCTCTTTTTGTTGTTGAGGTTGAATATCAATGGTTTGTTCTGCTTCTTTCTGCTGTTGTAAATGTTCTGCAATTATTACTTCTGCCTCTATCCAAAATCCCAATTAAACTCATTCTCTTCTGGATGTATCATTCTGGTTGATTGGTAGCCGCCAAGCCATCACTCCCCAATTAGGTCTTTTTAGTTTTGGCCATATTGCTACTATGTCACATTTATTCCCTTCTCAGGGCCACTCAATTGTCTCGAAAAGACATACTAATTGCTAAAAAAATAATTTTGTCTCTTGTCTTTTATAAGAGTTTTCTTGTCTGCTTTCTTACTTGCTTGTTGGTTTGTGTTTGTTCGTATGTGTTTCTTTATTTGTTGATTGTTCCCATCAACCCCTTTGTCCCTATCAACTTAGCTTTCTCCATACAGTAGTGCGTACTGAGGCCACTCGAAAACTGTTACTAATTCACTGCTAGAATTAGGTCAGCCATTTGTTACACATTTGCCATTTTTCCATAGTGTCCAGTAGCATGACGTCATCCATGTCAAATTTCCTGCGACCTCGCAAGTTCCCTTTCCTTCTTAAATTCCTACTGACTCTTTATTTTTTGGTCAATTTTCAACGGTAAGTCCCATAGACCCCAGGTGCCCTACATAACTTAATATATTTGTTCCAGTGCGCAATTCTCCCTTTTGCTCAATTTTTTATCACGGTCATCGCTGCAGTGGCATACACAATTAGAACTCAACATTATCTCATCATTTTCTTTTAAATAGGTTAATTGCCCTTCCTAGGACGGAATAAAAATTGGGGTGAACAAGTTTAAAAGAAATTTGAACAAAGTATACAAAAGTAGACAATAATATTTGGGATCTATCCGAATGTTTTGAACTCACGACCTCCTGTATAAGACAAAAGGCATTTATCACCTACGCTCCTATATATTCCGTGGTTTTTATCGTCTAGAACCTGCTTTAGATTTCGTTTTTATATAAAAATATGCCATATCATTCCATTTATTTCTTCTGAATTTTTTAATTGTATATGTAATGACTTGGGAATTAAGGACCAACCATTATAAATATATAATTATACACCATAAGACTTTATCTTTATAATGTTTGCACTCTCGAACTCTTGTACCTCAAATAACTTTAGGTAATATGGCATCGAATTTCAAGTGGACATGGTGACATTTTTCTTATTGTATGCATGGAAACATAGAGCTAAACCTTGAAAGGCATTCGCCACTTATATATATATATATATATATATATATATATATATATATATATATATATATATATATATATATATATAAAATTGAACACAATATATCACACAGAGAATTTTAATTAACCCCTCTACAGAGTTTCAAACCCAGGTCAGCGATTAAACGGTACTCATTGATTAAACGGCAGACACACTCGCATGACAACGAAATAATTAATTCTCATATACATACACAGTCGTTCCAGATTCCTATGAAAGAAATCAAGGCCTATAGGTCATGCGAGTATGACTGCTACACACAAGTTCATATAACACCGATTCAGTGCCTTCATTTGCTTAGTGTTGACGGGATATGGGCTTGTGTGTGCAGGTAAGGCACTGGGTGAGGTTTACTCGCGGAACGTGTTCGAACCTAAACTCCGGTGAGTACGAATTAAAATTATCTAACCTGCATGATAGCATTATTTGTATTAAATTATTAATTCTGCCTACTATTAACCGAGGATAACACTGTTCATCAAATGGCAAGCATACATGGGATTTTTGTATTTTTTATATCATTATTCCGTTATGTTTTGCTGACATGTGTGTTAGTACAATAATACCTTGAGCTCAGTTTTGTTAATGCTGTGAGATGATTTCCTCTATTCGCCTCTTTTATAATTCTCTCAACCTCAGCTAGTTAGCATGTTCCTAAACATAATCAAAAACAGTAAGAAAAGAAATATTATAAGCCACAGGCGACATTAGAATGTCAAAAATTTTCAAGCAAATAGCAAAGGATAAAAGCATTTTGTGAGATTTCGTACTTGAATAGTATGGCCTATATGGCGTGGGACGTCAGGGGTGAGCTAAGAACATCGTTTTTCTCATGTGTCTTAGCTAAGGAGAATAGGAAATGGGAATATGTTTGAAATTTGCATATTATATTTTCGATGTTTTTAAATAACGGTCTTCTGTGTAAAAGCCCACCCAAAACCATGCGATATGCTACCCCAAGCATGCAGACGTCTACGTATGCACAGGACTGGCACACAATTTAACCCCTTAAACAGATGTAGCCGCTTTCATTAGCTTTAATGGTTCTAAAGATCTTGCTACTGGCATTAGCTTGAATGCTGTAGATTTTGATATTGGCATTAGCTTGAATGCTATAGATCTTGTTACTGGCATTGGCTTGAAGGCTATAGATCTTGTTACTGGCATTGGCTTGAAGGCTATAGATCTTGTTACTGGCATTGGCTTGAAGGCTATAGATCTTGTTACTGGCATTGGCTTGAAGTCTATATATCTTGTTACTGGCATTAGCTTAAAGGCTGTAGATCTTGTTTACTAACATCAGCTTTAATGGTGTTATATATCCTGTTGCTCACATTATTTTAATGGTTTTATGAATCATTTTGCTGCTATTTTCTTTAAGGATGCTAATTATATTGCTACTGGCATTAGGTTCAATGGTAATGTAGATCTTATTGCTGGCAATAGCTTTAATGGTGCTATTGATCTTGTTACTGGCATGAACTTTACTGGTGCTATGTATCTTGCTACTGGCATTAGCTTTACTGGTGTTATATATCTTGTTACTGGCATTAGCTTTCTTGGTGCTAGATATCTTGCTACTGGCATTAGCTTTACTGGTGCTAGATATCTTACTACTGGCATTAGCTTTACTGGTGCTAGATATCTTGCTACTAGCATTAGCTTTACTGGTGCTATGTATCTTGCTACTGACATTAGCTTTACTGGTGCTATGTATCTTGCTACTGGCATTAGCTTTACTGGTGCTAGATATCTTGCTACTGGCATTAGCTTTACTGGTGCTATGTATCTTGCTACTGACATTAGCTTTACTGGTGCTATATATCTTGCTACTGGCGTCAGCTTTAATGGTGCTATTGATTCTGCTATTGGAATTAGCCTTTATTATGCTATTTATCCTGCTACTGGCATTATCTTTAATGGTGCTATAGATCCTGTTAGTAGCATTATTTTTTTTTGTGATCTAGATCATGTTACTGACATTATTTTAATGGTGTTATTAATCCTGTTACTGAAAAAAAATATTATGGTTCTATAGATCTTGTTACTGACATTAGCTTGAAAGGGGCTATAGATCTTCTTATTAGAACATCTATCACTGTAGCAGTGGTTGGTATATATTTTGGTTGGAACAATATGTATAACATGTATATTCACAATATAAATCCTTTAATAATATAAGCAAATTTAAGTAGCATTATATGAAGATTTGAAGGTTCCACCTTACTTTGAATATATTTCTATATCTGATAAATAAACATTAAAAACCCAGATTAGGTCTGCAAACATTTTTCATATTATACACTTTCCTGATTTATGGTTTATTTTAATATTTTTAATACTTTTTTTGTTCAATGCTCCGGTCAAGCGTTATGCTTTACTTTGTTGTTCATATTTAAACACTACAATATATTGCTTTGGATTCCAATGTCATATTCATTCAAGCATTATATTGCGTTAGCGGTCTCTATACCGTTGCTCTTTTGTGCTCATTGACCTTATAATGATTAGTAATGCTTTGAATATTTTCCTCTTTGTAAATCCCTTTTTCAGCCCTATCAGGCTTGAAAATATTCATTTGGATTTCCAAATATCAAAGAATCCATTCGTTGAAGCGATGTTACCGGAAAAGAAAATATGCAACTATTTTGTATAGGATACATTTTCATGAATCCTTTGAAGTTGCCGATCTAAATTTAAAGTGGAAACGGAAATACACGAATAAAGGTGATGGAGTTACTCACTAACAATGTCACCACAAAAGTCGTTTTTAATCTTAGTTTTATTATCAAAATTGGTCATTGATACCATATTAAATGTTATTTTACTTTTTCATCTTTTGGCGCAGGGAACATAAAATATAAGGTTTACGACAGCCATAAATTTTATGACTTATCACACAAAGTATTTATTGGTCGACATATGCAGCGAATTTTGATTTCGTTTCCATTTATACAGAAAATGGTTCTAATCTCTCTTAAATTTGTATTACAGGTATTTGAATAACAGGCATCATTCCAACCATGACTTGAATATCAGTCATATTAGATATACAAAACAATACTTACCCAGAGAGAAAATAATTCATTTTCGTTTCTCTTGAACTTTGTTATTTCTATATTTTGGGAATTAATAAATTTAAATATATTCACGTTTAGAAACAATTGCATTTACCCAGGATTAATTGATTTCGAAATTCACTGGCCTTGTAAAAATGCCGTATGACATCATTTAATAATAATAATAGTAACAATAAACAGAAACGGTGACAAAAGCGTCACAGTTGCCATCATCGTCACCATTATCAGAATTGTCATAAATATTATTGCCATATCATTGCTTTCATCATCAGTATTATTATTATCGTCATATTATTATTATTATTATTATTATTATTATTATTATTATTATTATTATTATTATTATTATTATTATTGTTATTATTATTATTATTATTATTATTTGAACTCAATTCTACTTTAGTGTTTTCTACTGTGTAATCAAGATTGTCGTTTCAATCATCTTTTTCTTAATCAATTTACTTGATGTTTAATTTCAAACATATGTTCAAAGAGAGAAGAAAATTTTTTGTAAACAAACAATTCAGAAAACCTTACGTAAAAAAATTGTAGGAAATTAGTATAGAGTAAATATTTTTTTTAAACGTTTCTCAATTAAGATACTCTATTTTAACTAATTTCTACATGAGTTCCTTCTTTCTTTTTAAAAGTTGTATTTTTCTTCGGTACAATACCAATGTTACCCTTGTTTGATATTTAGTATTATGTTACCAGCTTTTCAATAATTGTTTCAATCTGTCTTTAACTACTTTACTTTGCTTGTTGGTTGTTTTTCATAATATTTTGTCCCTTCGGAGCCTTCGCTTTGCAGCTCAACATCGATATTTATGTGTACATTTTGTTAAGGTAACTCATACCGGATAGTATACCAGTATATTGGACGAACTAATTGCTGCTTTTTAATTTCAATAAAATGTAATCCATCGACTCAAGAAGAATAGCTCAAAATGTGGCTAATATTACAAACATAAAAATTTTCCTTGCCGGAAAACAATTTATTTTGATATACAAGACAACGGCTTTTAACTGTTCAGTAAAATTCAGTGCCCCTCCAAGGAGTTTCTTGTTGACGGAACATGGCCCGCCTTTTTTCACTTTATCATACTTTTCCCTTCAGCTTTAATAAACGTGTCTACCAAAGTTTTAAATTTTCTCTACCTTGTGCAATGTACATCAGTGATTAACAATTAAGTCACTTCGTGTACAATTAATTATATTCATTACAAGACCTCGTGGCAGAGGTTTGTATCTCACTTACTCCATTTGCATTATATTTTTGGAAGGAAGATAACAAATGTCAAGACTTGGATTAAGATTAAAGATACTGTTTTCATTTACAAGACAATTATCGTCAGAATATATAGTGTGATATAAGATGCTCGTTTCACCATTTTGAGAAGATATCATAGTTGTTAAACTATTAAAAGACGTTTAATTCGTGGAGTCACATAAAAGTAATGTGCGGTATGTAAATCGTATCTAAGGTATGCCTGCAAATCGTACGTATATACACATTTGTTTTATATATCTGCTGTTTAGAAGGTCCGGTGGTAACGCGCTGGCTTTGCATATCTGTTATTCTGGATTAGACTCTTGTTTCCTTCACGTTTCATGCAAAATATTTTTGCCTAGTTTATATAACAACCTTCCTAACACAACACCCCACGCCTCCAAACCACTAATTTTTTATTTATTTATTTATTGCTGCTTCCTTTCACCGTTCGTGATTGGTCCCTTCTGAGTGAGGAAACTTCTTTGAGGACCATTGTCAATTGTTGTTTGACTTTGTTCAGGTGTGTAAATTGGGATTTTATACCACACTGACAACTGATTTTGTATTCTGTACTCCTTTGGCACCAGCATTTTCTATATACTCTCCGTATATTCCTGTCCTTTTTAATTCAAAATAAATTGAACGTAAGTTTTAGTAATGACTGGTGTCATTGATCGATATTATTCAACTCGTATACTTAACAGTGTAATAGTACTGTTTTAAACCAACTCAATGCGATATAGGATTACTGTTTTACTCTAAATCAATGCGATATAAGATATAATGTTTTACTCAAATCAATATGTGATATAAGATTACTTTTTTATTATTTTGATAACTTTAGGTTACTACATTTGTACAGGAAATATTAACGAGTTCATTTACGCCCTCTGAAAATTACAACATAATGTGATGAGTGCAGCTTGATTCATATAAAATTCAATGATAATTTTCTAGGAGTCATTAAATGGAGGATGTAAACGAGAGAATAGCAGATATATTTCACTCCGTGCTTCAAACACTCAGAAGTATATCGATCATTTTAACTTACCTTTGTATTGCTCAGACATTTTGAAGAAGTTTTTATGGATCCTTCGCGATGTCTGTGGTTTAATGTTTATGTTTTGCTGTGTTTGTGGTTATTTACTCAGAAAATATAAACAGTACAATTCTCCTTTCCAATTCAAAGAAAAATCGCAAATTTAGACAAGTTATTTTCATCGGCAGGAACGGCTTTAGCAAACGCGGTGTCCGATTTGGATCATTTTGGCGTGACCCCTGGATTTAGGCGAGGGATCTCATTTGCGCATGACATTGGAAATAAACATTTAAATAAATTTCATATGATATTGAACTTAAAGTATTCTTCCATCTCTGTAAAATTACTTTCTCTCTATAGTCCAATCGGCCTAATACCGGCCCTGTTCATCGGGAGACAGCCATATCTACTCTTCGGCCCCTTAAGCATCTAATAAGAACTTCCAATAACGTTTTCTTGTTATCGACGAGGCAGTGAAAAATACAATTCTGATCATTTAAACAGTTATTTATGAGAAGTATTCGTAACGTTTCGTAAATAGAATAGTTCAGACTACGACGAGTACTTTTTGGGTATATAAAAATAGCATGGAAAAGTATACTGAGGCCAAATGATATCGTATACTTTTCAGAGACGTACCATTTTATTAGTCAATGTACTAAATTCGAAATCAATGCAACTAATAGTTTTGGTAGAAAGTAAGGACTTCAGAGTCAAAAAGCCAATGTGACGAAAAAAATATATTTCCGCTGGCTGAACGGACTGTCAAACACCAGCTAATTTTCAATTGTCAACGTTATCTTTTTGACACAATGTTTCGGAATTATGTAGGAGATAAAAGTAATACTACATTAAAGATCGTCACATAGTTCATGTCCTTAAGAGGAGCATGCAAGTAACAAATTTATAAACAAGTATATTTTAGCTCTTGATAGAAATGGCAAAAATATGCCTACATTTTTGCATCGTGAATTTCTTCAAAACGTACTTTCTTGGCTATGCCCTTAATCTTGTAATTATGACTACAATTCCAAATGTAATCTTGTTTTTCATGTTGCAATTAAATGCACGTGATATTCCATGGTGTCTTTTTGAAAATTTCAATTAAAAGAGTTAATATTGACCCACTATTTGATTCCAAACAATTAATGACAGAACAGAAAGCCTCATGTACCTTATTCAAGATGGGCCCGTCCCTGCTCAAATCACAGGTACTTTGTACGGATTGACTCAGCTATTAAAAAAAAAATCCAATATATCATAAGCAGAAAAGCAAACTTGAGTTGGAACAACAGAAACACAAGATCCAGACTAACTAGACAAGTTGTTTCAATGTGTATTCATTTTCAATATCAATCTAAAATTTAATTTATACGTTGACCAAACCAATATTTTTTTTAAAATAAAAAACAATTGTCGAGCGCGCTACGAAGTTCAAAGGTCTCTCACTTTTGTTGTTGAGAATATCACTTTCATTCGCTTAGATCCATATCTCATCAATATGGACAAATAAATATTATTTCAACATTATCTTATATATCACCGGTAGGCAATCACTTATATATTCTTTAAATCTGTGACGAATTTTAACTAAATTCATCATTAGCGTTGTAATAAAATAACGATACAAATATTATTAATCTCCGTCTTATAAATAAATCATAAATGATGCAGAATTTCATCGAAATCATCTCTCTCTCTCTCTCTCTCTCTCTCTCTCTCTCTCTCTCTCTCTCTCTCTCTCTCTCTCTCTCTCTCTCTCTCTCTCTCTCTCTCTCTCTCTCTCTCTCTCTCTCTCTCTCTCTCTCCATCATACAAAAGGGAGAGAATACGAAAAAGTATATTGAATGAGAGAGAAAACGAAAACCGTCCTTACACTAAGTAAACTACAAAAACCTGGGACTTCGTACCGGTTAGGTGTACATACCAAACAGTGGGAAAAGCGCATATTATACGTTAGGATGTCTTTAGCTAAGTCGTCCAATTTTACTGACATTATTTTGACTATCTTTGAGTGCTCTATTATATAACCAACATAAAAATCTTCAACATTTATATCTACCATATTTCTATAGTCTTTAATGATCGATTACATATTCACGTTAGGGAAAAAGATATTTATAACAAGAGAACACATACATTACGGAAAAAATAAATTTTTGTGCGTTACTACTAAGAATAGAAGAGACCAGACATCGTGTTTCCAATAAGTTGATGAATATTTTCCTCTTCAGGAAATAAAGAAAAAATACAAGCAGACAGAGAATTACTGAATTGTCCCAAATTAGATATCTTCAATATCAGTAGTGCTAAATATGGAAATCACAGGCAATACGGATATAAATGATTTCTGGAAACTGAAGAAGTATAAAAAGAGTTTGATTTGAAAGGTCAAAAGGTCACAAAATTGCAATCTTTATAATTAGTAGATTCCAGATTTAATGAATATGTATTTGATTTGGAACAATGCTTTGGTTAAGTAGCTTTCTGTTAGTTGGGAGACCGGCATATCTCCACAGTATTCTCTGAACTGAATTGAGTTTATTTACTCATATTTGTTAACATTTAAACACTGCTTGTCGTTGGTTGGGGTGCCTGTTAAAGATATATATACCATCAACCTTCTGGCCTTTCATCTATACCTACTCTTGGGTTAACAGGCTATATTTCAATCTAGGTAACCTTGTTTTGCGATGTTCCGATTAGTCAATCAATTCGAAAATGTTAACAGCAATCATAAAATAACTATTCCGGAAGGCTGGGTAAGGAAAATTCACAGTCAAAACCAATATGTAAATGGAACAACGACCAAGAATTTAATGGATTTATTTAATCCAATTAGATTTGCATAAAGTGATAATTTAATATCTTGACATATCAAAAATATGAAGCTACACACACTATATGTACAGTGTACCAACTATGTGATATTTTATTCATGTAAAACTTGTGACACCTTACTACATCACAAACAACGTGTTAACGTCGTCTGATGAAAATTACAACGGCCAGAGCATCCAAATGTATTTTAAAGCCAGTGCACTGCACTGCACTAATGTGTGATATGGACTAATAAAATCAGTATTTTCATCGAGCGATAAATTGCAAGCTTACATTTGTACTCATTGCAAATATAATTTATGAAAATATATTAAACATTTCAAGACAGCAATTATTCAACTCGGTTCATACATTTTTATTGAAATGAGCTCTCATGTGAGAGCCTTAATACATAAAACGGACATTTACCACTTTTGTAATTTGTAAAGAGGTCAAATGAATAAAGGTTAGGGGACGAATGACTAAAGGTAAATATTCAACTTTATAAATAGGTAATAAAAATGAAACAAAGAAACACACATTACTTCTTGAAAATATTTCTTTTAGGAATTTATTCCCAAACGTAGCCTGCAGACATCAGACAACAATTTAAAACACATTGTGGATACTTAAATTGTAACATTGGTTCTTTTTGCAAAACTAGGAACAAATATACATATTCTCATGCGTCTTATGTTATAAATTTATATTTTGCGATGGATACATTATTCCTGTACATGATTTATTGTGATGATGTTTGACAAAGAAAAAAGACAAAACTTTAATTATCTAATTTCTCGCTACGGCTACAATAATTTGGAATTCCATTTTGCAGAGCACTATTTCTCAAGAAAAGACTTATTCCATGTTGTCGTCTGACATTACATGAAATTACAAATGTCATTAGTAGTTGGGTTTTATTCTCTCTAATACAACTATCACAGTTATATTATTCCACGTGCATTTGCAACTTGTTAAACATATGCACCCTTTTCATGTTCTGTAGAGCTCTATCGTCCAGAAGGTTGGTAATCTCTTGAGATTGTGAATATTGCATTTGAGTCTAATTTATCACGTACTTGACTAGAGAGACCTACTTTCAAAACGTGATATGCGGCAGCTTATTGTTATCTACGTGACACCCAAAACATCACACCCATCTCCACCAGGCTTCGGGTTTACTGCTTTCTTTTTCTGACGTTCTTTCATTTACGTACAACTTGTCTGGACTCTTCCTGAAGATATATGAAAGGTCCTATTCGTTATGTCTTTGAAATAAATTTATCTAATACAACTATCACCGTGTTATAACTTTGTCGAAGATCACCTTAATATTCTATATACTAAACTTAGACACTCATGTAGTCCCATCAAATCCGATCTTTAAAGAGTGAATTTACTGCAGTACCGCATGTGGCTATGACAATGAAGATACTGACAACTGTTTCCCCATTTGCCCTTTATTTAATTCTCAAATATCATGTGTTCTTATCTTTTGTCGGATACGTTGTGCATCTTTGGATTTAATAACGATAGGTGAAGTCGAACAAAGAAAAGAAACATATTCTGACATAATTGCTTAGAAATATATGTATGAAACTAGACATATTTGATAATTCTATTGATATTCTATATTGAGCTACTCTAACAAATTCGGATATTATCCTGACTGTTAATAAATTATAACTTTTGTATGTTAAATTCATGTCAAATACGACATGACTTCTACAGTTCTACTTTCCAGTGCACTAAATCTATTTCCAAACACGTGTATTCATTTAACATGGGTTCACTGCGCCTGTAAGCGTGTGATTTTCGCTCTTGTTTCTTTCTTCTTATTGTGCTATTTTTATTATTATTGTATGCAAACTTAAGTATCTCAATTAGATATTTTTAAAAGCCGGTATTGCCAATTCATTTTGAAGGCGTTTTGCAAAGAAATTTATGTTAGTTTTGTTTCACAATTAAAGTAAAGTGTATTAACTACGGATACAATGTTGCTTCCGACCCGGCCATGGCATGGAAATTAAAGCAACTAGTTACTGCTGTATTGGAGCCCAATATTTCAATGCTTTTAAAGTAATGATGTACATCAGAAAAGAAATAAATAATTGCCCTGTTTTGTCGAGTTTAGCCTGGGGGTTTTTTTTTGTTTGTTTGTTTAGTATTTTGCCTTAAAATTCTCCTTTGTGTTTTGTTTTTCCATTTACCCGTAATCTTTTAAGAATAAGGAAAGATAGACACTATTCTTTTTTTTAAAAATATTTGATTTGAGACCTTTGTGTTATCACAGTATAAGCAATATGTGTAAAATAGAACCAAAACGCTAAATTGATGGCTTAGTATACGTTACTATAAGGTAAACTGGTGGCCATTGAGACTAATTCCACCATTACATGGTTTAAACGGCTTTGCATCAATATATATATTATTGTTATTGCCTCCATCCGATATTAAGAATAGTAACTTCATTAGGAAAGAGTGGCCAACAGAGAGCACATTAATACTCTCCAAGCATATTAAAAGACCATTAGCACTTGTTTTGTCTGCTGATTGACATTTTATTCTAAGAAGTTATTCTCGTCACTTGATAGAAAAGGGTCGACTAACAAATGGTTTAATTTAACCGCACATCAAAATTAGATTACACAGAGACTGTCAAGGGTTCAGATCATCTGGTTGAGTCACAACTAATTCAAATTTACTAATTTTTATTTTTATTTTGCGACAATATAATGAATTCGTATCCCTAGAACGAATTTTGAATTCTTTGAGAAAAACGTTTTATATATTTGTTAATTGCTGCAAACAAAACATTTGTAAGTATTGTATATTAGAGTTTAACTGCACTGCAGCCCAATAATAGCTAGAATTTCTCTACTAAGCAATGTTCTGAAAATGTTCAACTGAAGAATTGTACAAATAAATGTAAATATAAAGATGTACGATATCAATTAAAGGTTTAATTGTAAAGATTATTGGAAAAGGTATATAAAATAAAAGATAACGCTAATACATGTAAACGTAACAAATATATATGGTTGAATTTGTTTATATTAACCGCGTTCCCTCAAAACATCCAGTCTGGTGATGCATGAAATTAAAGATCCTTTATTGGGTTCATATCGAAATACTTTCGTGTGGGTAAGTGATATGCATTCTTGTCGACGTTTGCCCTCACCGGGTTTGTGCTAGTCAGATACGTGTCCGATACAAAGCGAACGACACAATGCAACCTCAGCTCTTCCAGTTGTCCTCAATTTTTAACGCAGGTGTTACACTTATATTAGGATCATAAGCTAAACTGACACACTTCAAAAAACTACGTTCGTCATCTTTCTGGATTCTTTTTCGAACCTTATAAGCCTTACAAAAGACTGAATATAAAAACCTGCTAAATCACCAAATATTACTTAGATATGACAAGCTCATATAATCTAGGGGGAAACAAAACGTATTGTGTAGCAAACGCTGATCTGTAGACACTAAATTCCAGACGGAAAATTCCTCATCCTGACTTCAAAATAGTACTCAAATCTGCTTGGTTTTCATTCATAGAAAAAAGTACATGCAAAGAAATTCTACATAAATGCCACGCACCAATAATCCCAAAATTGAAGATTGGCTATCCTACGGTATGTTTTATCTGAAAACGGATTGAGATGGTTCACAAGAATAGTCTCAAACGTTGTATCATCATTCGAACAGTCTCTATTAGAGGGACGAATGACCATGATGAGAGGCTCTGGTTTCACTGAATTTACAAAAGAGAATTTGTTGAGGACTTTGAGAATGGGCAAAGATGAAATATAGGTATAGCCAGTGCGGAGTTTCTGTAACATGATTGCAATATTTGCTTCTAAGTGGGAACAAATTTGCGTGTCAAATAGTGGGACGCAATTAGGTTTCTGAGCACAAAATGTTTGGTACTTGGACCTAAAGACTACATCACATTCCAGATTAGATGGATTATAAGTGCCTAATTGTATTAAAGAACCAGAACGACATACATACATACATACATACATACATACATACATACTTGCGTGTAAGGTGCGTGCGTGCGTGCGTGCACACATACATACACACATACATACATACATACATACATACATACATACATACATACATACATACATACATACAGTAAAACGTACATTTTGTCAACCAGGAATATGACAAAAACATCTATCACGTTCTAAGAGACATTGTTTTAAATTATTTAATTTTTAAACTTCTAATTGGGCTAGAATTGTCAGAAAACAGGTTACACATCAAATGTGATTGGTCGAGTAGATATAGTTTAGCTATGTGTTCGTGTCAAGGTGTTAAAATAGCGTTTAACTACTGGTTAATCTCGTGGGGTCAGGCGTTTTATCAAACAAGTCTTCCGCTGCAGTCAATTGACAGTTTATAGGTTTCAAACTTAAACTGTCAACAGCTGACAATAAATGATAACAGACTCAATTCTATAAGGTTTAATGAGAGTATGGAGATAGAAAACGTGGAAGTGAGACGTCTCTGTCATAATTCTGTGTTTTTTTTTAAAGCCGACTTGTCTAATGAGCCACAGGTAGTGAATGCAGATACCAATGGTATCATAGTCAATTAATCACATGTACTAATAACATAATCAATTTCCAGGTACAAAATTCCTAGTTTAACTATCGTCACATTTAAACACATAATTTAATGAATTTTAACTTTGAAATAATTCTGGATGTAAAAGAAATGTTCAAAATATATTTGTCTTAAACAGTCATTTGTCAATAGTGAGCTAAATATTCGCAAACGTCATGTTTGTGATCCCCTGTTCTTTTCTGAAGCCAACTTACTTTCTGGCGGGAACACGTGGTTGATATGTTTCACAAAATTATATGTCAACAATATAAGAAATGCCTAGAATAGAACTACAACCTGTACACGATTATTCTCAACCAGAAGAAAAGACTGACACAGCAAGCCGTAGAGGCCTTTAGAAGATCATAACTATATTTAGCTGTTTAAAGAAATTAAAATTAATTGTTAGGTGCTTCCATAATGGCATGTTCGCTAAAGTCCTGGACGAAGGCAAGTTATCTGAAGCATTCTAGCCACAAATGGAGTCGTCATGCAGGGCAATGTTTAGATTTCAACCCTTTTTAGTATGATGTTCTCTCCAAAGCTTGCTGGTGCCTTCCGTGACAATGGCACTGGAATATACATTAGACACCAGATGGCGACAAGATCTCTAATCTATGGAAACTACATGCGAAGGCGAAGCTACAGAAAGTGACTGTTCTTGATCTCCTATTTTCTGACGAAAGTTCCCTACCAAATCTTAGTCTGACATGCATCTATGTCAGATTATGACACGTTCGGTCTCACAATCAGCATCAATATGATAGAGGGGATGCAACAAGTTGAACGAGAAAAGCCTTGCCTGTAATCTACCGGAGTAAACGGCAAACCTCTAGTGACAGTGAACACATTAGTCTGTCTCTACAGCATTCTGTCACGTGCACAAGGATGATGTGGATCAATTCTTTAAAATTGCAAAGCAAGTATTTTCTTTGGCAGGCTACGTTAAATATGTTGGAGCACAGAGGTCTTAGTCCACAAACAAAACTCATGGTCAACAAAGACATTGTGTTACCAACTTTGTTGTATGCTTGCGAATCCTGGACGGTAACAGATGCTATGCCAAGATGTTGAACCATATTTATATTGGCGGCCTGAGGAAATTGGTGAAGACAAGATAGCAGAACATTGTCATAGACAGTGAAGTTTTCATAAGAGCAGGTATTCCATGCATCCAAATTCTGTTCATAAAATCAGTCGAGAGGGGCATTGAATGTCACCGGGATATCAAAATAAAGTCTACTTAAAGATCTAGCTGAAAGACTCGCGGTACTAATTCAATCCCATATTAAACCTATGCAGGGACCATGATATTAAAATTTCAATAACTTTAAATTTCTAAATGCTCATGATTAAACCTATATTTACTAGTGTAGATGAAACCTGAATGACAGCTTCTGTGTAAAAAAAAATGAGCTGCGGCTTTTTCTGAACCTACATGTGTTTGAAGCACGCGCTTTCAAATCCGCAAAAAAAGAGTCAAGTGCTAATTTCATTTATGAGTGTTCCAAGGTCAAAGACGTATTAAGGACTAAAATTCCATCAAGAAAACAACGACTCTTTTTCGGTTACAATTAGGATAATGTGGTTAATAGATCATGGAAAGGTTTTCACGCTGGATTTGAGATATGCTGAGAATATTCGTTACTCCCAACGCTAAAATGGTTTTATGTTCGATATATAACTGTACATTAGATTATATAATCAAAGCTTTTTATTGTATTCGTCTTCTTACCAAGAACTATATGTACTTATATATATATATATATATATATATATATATATATATATATATATATATATATATATATATATATATATATATATAAGATAAGCATTTGAATTAAACCACCTTGAAATGCCTTCAATGATGTTTTAAAAAATGTTAGAAATATCCAAAACATACCAACCTTTCCACTACGATTCGCTTCTAAGGAATGACATCCTGCGGTGTAATTTACCCAGTATGGATAGATAGAAAGAAAACTGCGGAACAAGTATATTGAAGAAATAAACACAACGAGCCCCTTTCAATGAACAAATCTAACATTTAGTCAGTTTAACAACAAAATTTAAAATGAAAGAAATCAATTTCTTGGTTACAAAAGAAGAAAAATGTACTAACATGTACTCATAAAAAACAATACAAATTTTCTTTATATTACTTATTAGTGACAGAACTAATTCCCTTCGAGATGTGACTTTTGAGTGCACCGATGACCGGCATCATCACCTACTATATCCGGACAACGAGTTTTCAGTTCGTCCCTCCTCTGCCAACCTTTGTCTAGTTGTCTGGACTGGACCCTTGTCAGTTGAATAATCGTTTGGACCTAGACTTCGGCTCAGAATTTGCTCTGATCCTGGGATTGGTACATGGATTTCCAGGAAATAACAGGAGGGTTCAGGAAAGCTGTTTTCCTTTGTCGTTTTTTATTAGTCTTCCACGCACCTCACGTATAGTCTGTCTCCTATCTGAGACAACTATCCGGCCCCTTACTCAATAACGAAAAGGTACTTGCTACGAATTCGGAGTCCAACTAACTTTCCTAGCGAAAGATTGAAGACTCAGGAATTTCTTCAAAGCAAAACTGTTAACTTGTTACAGAGTTACGCCCATAAATCCGCATTAACCAATCAGAATAGACTGTTTCCTAAATCTGTTCTAACTTTTGATTGTCAAGACATCTAATCATGCCGTAATTAACGTTCTTTTGAACAATTAATTGTTGAAAACTTATCCTTTAACCGGTTGATTTTGGGAAAGGGTCTTACGACATAACCTTGTACCATAGCATATGATTCGGTCAAGTTTCGTCGCGTGAAACGAATTTTCTTTAGCCGTTCAGAGATGAAATGAAGATTAATCATTTATCTCTAGCCCATTCTACTTTAATTAAGTTGTCTTTGATACAATTCCTTTAACCAATGCTTCTAAGAGTTTTTAAAATTCGACACATCACTATATATATATATATATATATATATATATATATATATATATATATATATATATATATATATATATACACAGAGAAAGAGAGAGAGAGAGAAAGAGAGCAAATTTCATTCAAAATTTAGGAATAATGAGAGCCATTACTACTTTCCAGACATCATTACTTTAGTAGTATATTTTATGGATGTAATCCTGCATGTAAGGTATGAATTGTAATATAAAGATGTCTTTTTTATATTTAACAATATGCAAAAAATTGAGATTAAATTATTGATGAGATATTAAATAAGTTTCTCTGACATTTTTGTATTTGATAACATATTTATTGGTGCAATGTATAAGCAAATTTTGTTAAGGGATATGAACTTAACGCATGGCCGAATCCCGTTTCCATTTTGAAGAGAAACCAAAGAACATGTTTTAATTAAAAATAAAAGGAGATCGTTGTTTGTTAAATATGAAAAAAGCTGATCAAATACATATGACTGGTCATTGGTTACCCTAGGTACTCGCAAAATGAAAGAAATGATTCCTACAATCGAATCAGCCAGAATCATCTAATGTGGCAGTGACCTTCTTAAAGCATGGGCACACTGGGCAGTTGCCCAGCGCCTCCCGCTTCTAGGGGCATCATGGTGCCCATATTGCTAATTAATAGTACGGCCGGTAGTGGGCCCCAGTGCACTGCTTTGCCCAGAGCATACAATGTTGTTAAGACAGCACTGTACTGTGGTGGATCACTGGACAGGGCATGTTGCTCCATTTGCCTTTGCTCTAAAAAACGTACTTGTGTTACTGAAATGTGAAATACACAACTAGACCATTTTGACCATCGTTCACGCTTCCTGAATTAAGTTTTTTTGCTTGCTCCTTATTAGTATAAGAGCCATGCAACTTACTGTGTAAAATATAAAATCGCCCAAAGTAAACTAGTCTGATCTAGTTTCAAACTTTTACCCGAGTTTATTTGGAACTATTGGCTACACAATCGTTCGAAATTGATATGCCGATGTGTCTTGACGGTCATGATAACACCTATCATTCATTGTAGATCCCTATAACATACACTTCCAGGCCTCTTCAGGGGTTGAGAGAGGCACAGGTAACTTCTGGAGTTAGAGGCCCTGTTTATATTGAAATTTATAAATTAATATAATGCCCATACAAATCCATATAATTCACTATATAAAGATTTAAAAGCCAAATAAGTGCACAACGAAGTATATTTACTAATTTTAGATTTGTTTATTTCATAAATTACTTTTGACGCCTCTTAGGGTTGATCCCCTCACCATATGGCCAATCCCACCTCCCACTGTGCCTGCGATCTTCATTTTGAAACTTGGGAGATGAGGACTTCAGACGGCCATCTTTTTGTGATAATCTGTTTCATAAACATTGTCCGCCTAAAATTTTTTATACCGTATAAATGCTAATACTAATCAATATTTAAAATGTAGTCCCGATTCGGTTGATTCACAATATAAGCAAGCCATCTATTCAGGACAAAATGCTCCATCCTGGTGAAACTCTTTGTGAAGCGCAGGTTTGTCAGGCAGACAGCACGTGATATCCTGGTACAAGTAACTAAGTCTTATTGACAACATTGCCTCTACTTTTTTCAACTTACGTACAAAACTATAAACATATGAAGCAAATTTTCTCCTCCAGACCTTGGTATAATAGATATTGTCGATTTCACGGAGCCATAAATAGTTGTTTACGCAATAAAACAAGAGCAATCAGACATGTATTGAAAAGGTTGCCAGCAAAATCTATAAAACAACCATGCATTAAAAGTGGCAAGTAAAATCTATAAAACAAGCGAAATATGATAATACCTATAACAAGTTACATTCAGTATGAGTTAAGGAATTTTTCCACTTTAAGCTATTGAAAAATTGGTGGATGGTAACTAGCTGTTGTATATTGGATGATTCTACACAATGTTTCGTTAGACGAAATCTGCAAATTGTTCATGACAATCACCAATTTTAACTATACCCTATTAACAGCTGCTAATACCTTAAAAATTAAATATCTAAACTATCCTATCACCAAAGATAAAGCATGGAAGCCATTTTCAAATTGGAAAGAAATAAAGTAATAGGCTATGCAAGATATTAAATTAATCTATTATAAGTACATACAATCCAATCATATATTTATTGTTCATTTCTTTAATTTTTAATTAGCATTAATAAAATTATCAAAATAATGTCTACACAATGATACACTACTATATGAGATCAAGCTAATGCTTGTGCAGATGCTTTCTTGAGCTGTTGGAAAGAGTTCTTCGCTAACTAAATATGTGTAAGATCGTGAGCTTAACAAATGAATCACAAGCAAACATCCGCCTAGGTACTCAGCAAAAATATATTTTCTCTTTCCATAAACTGGTTGATTTACTTCTATTTCAAAATAAGAAAATGTATTTATTAATTTTCAGACAGATTTTAATCTCTATAGTTTAAACACTTTGGTATGAACTTCATGTAACAATGACTGATGTTTTCTAATGAAAATATGCATATGTATAAGCAGTTAGCATAAAGATTGGAGCCAAACTATCACTTGCTTTCTTTTCACAAAGTTGTTAAATTTTCAAATTAAAATTTTAGTGTAGTATTTTAAAAAAAAAATTAATATGTCACATAACACTCAATACGAATTTGATTGGTCAAAATAAGCCTATACAAACCTTCCTCGGCATTCTAAATTTTCACTTACTTATACCTTGGGAAATTTCCAAACCTCTCTCAGGGGCGGCTTCAATTTAATATTATTCACATTAAAATATTTGCGCTGAATGGATATCTGGAAGAAATAACGCTGACGTTATATAAACTGTTACGAGTCTAGGTTCGTACAAAAGTAATACAGAAAAGATTGAAGCCAACAAATTTAGCAAAATAACTTATTTCCATAGAAAATATAAAAACAAGGTAAAAATAGGAAAAATGACTTGCGATTTATGAAACTAATGCAAAAGTTGATCCTTACATTAATAAAGATAAGTCCTATCAATAAAAATTCTAAGTAAATTACATTTCGAATCCCGATGAAGTTTCAAGATGGAAGGCGATGACCTCTTCAAAAACCTGCTTTGTCTTGATGTGTCAACAGTTCCTTGTTGAATCACCATGAATAATGTTCCAGTTTGAAATTTCTGGATAAATTTCAATAAATGCCTTTGTCCAAGAATTGTGATGAGCACTAGTAATTTCCAGGGAAATAAATTACTTTAAATTGAATTGAAATAAAAATTTAACTCAGACTGATCACAACAAAAGCACCATTGAGCTCCAAAAATTTCAAAAAATACTATCGAAAATCACCATAAAAACGTATGTTTTAAGCCTAGCTAACACGCAAAGCAGATTACATGATAGGGCCACGTGATCACTTCCTTCCAAGGTCGTAGAAACATTACATGCAGTTTATCATGTTCGCTATGTACGGCTTTGACTTTACTAGATGAATTTTACAATAAGATTAAATAAATATTTTTCAAACATTTTTTTACTACAAAATCGAAACTGGCTCTGAATCTAGGTCAACAGAAGATATGTTTTCTTAATGTATGTTTATCAAATTTTACAGAACTGAACAAAATTTTCCGGAAAAAAATGTCAAATCCAGTGAATGAAGTTATCATTGCAAAAACATCTAATTGAATAAAATAAATAAATAAATAAAAATTACAACAGACAAGTAAGTAAATTATATATATATATATATATATATATATATATATATATATATATATATATATATATAACAAAACACACATCAGATGTGTTATGATTGTCTCATATCGAGTGAGATTTCATTATAATGCATAGTTCAAATTACGTTCCCGTGCGAGAAGAAGCAGCTTCCGGTCTCCGTTTTGTGGATCAATCTTATTGTATGGAAGACCTGTTGTCAAACGTAACAATGAAATCTGATTTAATTGTCAACGAATCATTTATGCAAAGTCTCTCAAAATGAAGTACAAAAATGGATTGTAAAAACTAGTGGTTGAAAGATACGAATCAAAACTAAGCTAAATTGGTGGAATTGATCCCTACGAAGTCGACAAAGGGAAAGATGAGTAACGTATACCTATATTGACATTTTTAATTATTTTTAATAACAAAAACTGCTTTCACGTTAGATGATTTGTAAACTTAAAAATCACTTGACGTTTGTAACCAGTTTATCGAAGGATTAGATAAAGACGCCCTTGTCTTAGAGGTCATAAGCAAATTGATGATTAGAGCGAAAATGAGTTGGGCTCCAATACATTTTTCATTATAGCGTTTCGTATACCACATTACAAAAAATAGTTATATTTATATGCAATTTATGGAACTAATTTATGAAGTATTTAATTTCATAATACTAATGACTCTTATTACATAGCCATTATTATTTGTATATCTGATACATATTTGGGAAATTTAGTTTTAATCTTGCTGGGGTGGTATGGTGGTGCTATGGTTAGCAACGAAAAACGGACGGGACGTGATGGAAACCGGAAGCACACCTTTTTGTTTCGCTTATACACATGCTATCTTTCACATTGTTACACATTTATATATTTCATTTAAAAATGATTAAAATAACCTAGAAAGAAATTGGAATTCTCTCTGGATTTTCAGGTACGACACTCAGCGTATCAATGAGACAACCTTAAAACCACTGATAATTGTAGAGAACAAAACGGGTATTATTGAGTCAGCCTATTGTGATTGTATGGCCAGCCTTCGGGAGGCATGTAGTCATATCGGTGCACTCCCCTTTTTTACATTGAGACAGCTGTGCGCATAGAAATGCAAAGACAGTTACTCAGGATAAAGCATACTACCATCAAGCATTGACAAGGCAGAAAATTCCCAAATTGATTTCAAATCAGCAGAAAGGAACCTGGACAGTGCCATCTGCGGAACCACCCATAACACGTAACAAAAGAAACCCAATCTAGCAGTCCCAGATATTCCTGTAGCAACAGATGCTGAATTGGATGACTTCACATCAAAGTTATTTTCGACCAAACATAAACCTGTAATGCTTTCACTCATGCCCAAGTATGCAGATCATCTTATTCCTTCAGTAGTAGGTAATAGCCTTCCACAGCTTCATTACAAATTTTATCTCGTGTCTAAAAATGAACGTGTTAAGCATTGTGAATATATGTGCCCAGACAGTAATGCTACTGGAGAACAATCACAAAATCATGCAAAGAAGCTCGTAGAAAAGCTGAATATAAAGACTGGCACCGGTTAACAACAGGACGAAAAACGTGTCAAGTAGTAGTGTGCTCATCTTCCGTTGAAAAACCATCCATTTCCACCATTAATGACATATGCTACCCAGTAACATTTTCTAAAACGGCAAGAAGGTGAGGCTGCCAATATGAAAAAGTTGCAGTCAATGCCTATCAAGGCCTGTTGATGCCAATCTAACAATTATTGAACCTGTTTTTATAATAAAACTTGACTTTTCCCATATTGAAGCATCTCCCGATGCCATTATTTCGTGTAATAATTCTGGACAGTAGCTGAGAAGTGTCCATACTCTGTCAGAGATTCTGAGATTGAAAATAAAAATATTTCATATCTTGACAAAGACAACGGGTTAAAAACATGCCTTCGCTTTCTTAAAATGATTCATCGGACTACAGCCTGTAGGTATCATACCTAATGGCATAAACAGAAAGGTAGATGCATATCTCTCTCTCTCTCTCTCTCTCTCTCTCTCTCTCTCTCTCTCTCTCTCTCTCTCTCTCTCTCTCTCTCTCTCTCTCTCTCTCTCTCTCTCTCTCTCTCTCTCTCTCACACACAAAATTAGGTGCATTACTGGAGCAGCCAAAGAATCATAATATTGAATAGAATGTCATCCAATGTATGACAATAAAGCCAAAAAAAACATAAAAGTGTTAGAAGGACATTCCTAAAACATATACATGTAAGAACGCAGGATCTAATATATAAAAACATTGTTGTGCTCGTACAATATGACGCTGACAGAATGTTATATAAATTGGAGGGGGGTCATATACATTGTGTTCAGTTACGCAATGGCATATAATAATAATAATAATAATAATAATAATAATAATAATAATAATAATAATAATAATAATAATAATAATAACAAACAACTTTCTTTAACGAGGACAACACATTTGGTCATGACTGACCCATGTATCATCTGGTCTTCTGTTTCTGTAATTGGTTATATTTTCAAAACAACATAGACTGATTCATACGTATTCAAATTGAATGGATATACATACACACACACACACACACACACATATATATATATATATATATATATATATATATATATATATATATATATATATATATATATATATATATATATATATATATATATATATATAAAATCACAAAGTTGTTTACTTAAGACGAAATAGTAATACGAGTTCGTCTTACCCTGGTTTTATGGTTTTATCAACAGGAAGTTTAAATGCTTGGTCAGTATCACGGACATACTTTCTTCACGTAATCACTGTTTGTAAACAACTTTTTATGATTGGTTTTTAAGTCGGTCTCTATTGGACGACGAGACAAACCTAGTATAGTAAGAAACCACATTACTACTCTCGCGCGACTTGAAATAGGGTTTCGGAGAAATAAATACACATTCTAACATTTTTTTTCGAGCAGTCATTCAAAAGCTTGAAGGTACAAGTTGTATATAATTTGTTAATGTGTTGCCTAAGAAAACAGGATTTAATTTACATACATATTGTCGTGCTTTTATATTATGACAATGTCAAGTGGTGTGCGTGGGTGCCACATATTGTGCTGAGTGTATAGTGGTACCTTGCACTTTTAATTATTTTTATGCATTCTTGTATTCTAATTAAATACGTATAACTTATTTCCTTCTCCATATGTGTTTTCTATTATTGCGTGTTTTGTATTCTATTTATTTGCTTGTTATATAGCACTCTTTGTTGTGACCATCCATGCAAGAGTGGCGATAATACGATTGTTATGATGGCCATCGTGGATATCAAAGAAGACAATTTTCAATTAGGACAAACTAGACCTTGCGATGAATGTGTGTTTACAGTTCCATGACAGACCTCGATGGTGTTTAGTAGGAGTGGCGATATCAGGTTTAGTGGCAATCGATTGACGGTCAGACAGGCTATTCCATATGATCGTCTTTTATGACCAGTAGAAATAAAATCAAGAACAACATAAATCGGAAATTTCAGAATTAGGAACACAAAATAATGATACGTTATTGGCAAATATTTAATGATGACATAATTCTGTAAGAATAGTTTATATTCAATGTAATGAGACAGTAATAGAGATTCAGCATTATCCATATGTGATTAATATATGATTATTTCACAGATCCTTACTAGTCTAAATGAACAACGGAACTCGCACATATTTGTAAGACACAAACAATACTAACAAGTATGTTTGCAGCTGGAGCATCTCTTTTGTCAATCATGGGGAACTCAATTGGGGGCTTTCCTTGAATCATGGTATTCTTATTTGCCACAAGACCAATTACACGTCCAACGTGAATTCCCAAATGTGCGATTTTCCTAATATCTTCTACATCAATAGGAGACGATTGTTATATCCCCTTTGTAAAACTAGGGGTCATATCTCTGGCACAGTAAATCTCAATACTCTGAAATATCAAATCCCCCGTCTGCTAACGTAAAATCTCCAGGCAATAACTTTGAAATGAAAAAGTCAAGTTTCAGTTATATACTTGTCCCTTGCTCTACCTCCATATGCTTTTGACAGGAAACAAATAAATCCCTGAGGCGTAATGTCAATAAGAAATGTGTTGGTGTTATGCTTGTATGATGACCACGTCTGACCTCGTGTCATTAGACTTATTGGTCTGTGAATATTTTAAAACAGTCAACAATGATGGCCACTTTTCTACCAAAACGTTTCCTAAAATCCATAGGTATGGTGATCCGACACATTAGGTGTGGTCAGACCTGTTTGATCTATTTCCTGACTTTGGGGTGAGGAGAGATCAGTGGAATAATAATTTAAAAAAACAACAAACACTTTAGTCATTTTCGAGCAACAGTTTATATCTAATATACACATTCTAAAGTTCTGTCCACCTCTCTAAGTTCTACACTATCTATCATTCCATTTTTAATGTTCCCATTTCGTATCTTAACTTTTATTTGGTTGTCGTTTCTTTAATTTTTGTTTCTCCTAAATATGTGCACATTATCTTTTTACTATTTTCTTCTATCTATCTATCTATCTATCTATCTATCTATCTATCTATCTATCTATCTATCTATCTATCTATCTATCTATCTATCTAATAGCTTTCTAAAAATAAAATGTCGAACTTTATTAATTTTTTTGCAAGATCATTTTAGTTTGCTTAATATATCTTGCCATTTATTGGCATTGTTAAACCTGACCTAATTTTTACTTGACTGAAGTGCAGATAGAAACAGTCCAAAGTAATGTATTTCATTTCCATAGCCCGATTAATAAACATTACATCTTTTCAAACCTATGCGCAGAATAGGCCGACATATCTTGAGTCTCGAAAAGACAAGTGTGCTATCCGATGTGTCCAAAATGTATATTTTTTTAAACAGAATATTCTAGTGACAATTTCCTTTTTTCAAATGGTAAGCATTGCAGTATTTTTTTTTCTTTTCTTTTTTTTTTTTTTTTTTTGTTGTTGTCAATCGGTCGAATTCGGTATGCGTTTTACATCAGTATTGGTGACGGGAACCCTGGATGCGCAGAAATACCCAACAGCATTGTACTATATCATAATCTCAAATCCCCTTTCCTTACATACAGAATATGATTAGCTAACTATTACTAAATAAAGGACAGCCATAACTATATGGTGCTGACACATCTTGCATATGACCCAGTTATCCATATTTGTCATTATGCTGATTTAGTTACCCAGATTTGTCATTACTTTGCCCGCATCCACCCCAGAAATTCATATATTTTCCAAATTCTCAAACCCAACATATTTCTGGTTAGAAACATGGTATTAGTACTGCTATTCTGTTATTTCCTGCCCATTGAAACGTGTGTATTTTACTTTTCCCATACTTAAATCATTTTTACCATAAGTAATAAAAATCCCTTAGCAAAATTAAGCTGTTCCCTCTCTGGCCAGAACAGAAGATGCTTTAATCTAATATATAAAACATGAATAAAATCTAAAAATGTCATTGACACAGTTGATATCTGAAATAACTAGGCAATGCCTTGCAAGGGGAGGTTGAAAAATGTTATTGACACAGTTGATACCTGAAATAACTAGGCAATGCCTTGCAAGGGGAGGTTGAAAAATGTCATTGACACAGTTGATACCTGAAATAACTAGGCAATGCCTTGCAAGGGGAGGTTGAAAAATGTCATTGACACAGTTGATACCTGAAATAACTAGGCAATGCTTTGCAAGGGGAGGTTGAAAAATATTATTGACACAGTTGATACCTGAAATAACTAGGCAATGCCTTGCAAGGGGAGGTTGAAAAATGTCATTGACACAGTTGATACCTGAAATAACTAGGCAATGCCTTGCATGGGAAGGTTGAAAAATGTGATTGACACAGTTGATACCTGAAATAACTAGGCAATGACTTGCAAGGGGGGGTGAAAAATGTCATTGACACAGTTGATACCTGAAATAACTAGGCAATGCCTTGCAAGGGGTGGTTGAAAAATGTCATTGACACAGTTGATACCTTAAATAACTAGGCAATGCCTTGCAAAGGGAGGTTGTTGAAAAATGTCATTGACACAGTTGATACCTGAAATAACTAGGCAATGCCTTGCAAGGGGAGGTTGAGCTTAAGTCTCATTAGAGTCATTATCATTTTGTCCAAACTTCCTAACTTCTAGTTCTCTATAGATTGAAATGTATGGAGCTACAAAATCAACAGTGATATGGGGGTCATGTAGCTAAGCATTCCAGCGTAATATCTAACTTATCATCATTTTCACAACATGAGTCCTGATTCATTTTGTACCAGCATAATCTATTTTTCAGCAGTGTATTTTCTGTGATCATGTGTTGAATTTCACTGCCGACTACACTATGGCTCATGGAGTTAGTCTTTGATGTTGGTTCTCTATATTGTTCCATCTATCCCTTGACATTGCTAACCCTGTGATCAGCAGATTATATTCTTTTCTGGTCAAAACTCTTTTCTGACAAAACACTTCAGCTTTGTCAAGTTCTTATCTGTAATTAAAAAGTAAATAACTGAAACTCTATCTAATGGAATATTTCGGAATACAATGAATGCTGTATGAACGGTGGTCCTTTACTTCTTAACTTAGCATTAAAACAACTGATTATACAACACATCAGCTTTTAATACGCAGTTCAGAAAATTCCAGGAAAAGCATGTTAGTTTGTTTTATACATGGAGTATTATGGTATCTTAAATACTAAATAACTAATGACTATTAAAAATGCAAAATAAATGCCATGAAACGATAGTGCATTCTCTATCCTGATAATTGTTTGATTATGGATATAATATATTGTACTAAATTGAGTGATACCAGTCCAATGGAAGGCTGGATGAGAAAATGCTCTATTTGCATATACAAAATAAGGGAAAATATTTTGACATGCTAAATAATGATCAGTTTGTACCTTTCCATATCTGTTTCAACGTTTTATTTTCTTTTTTGATTTTAAAGAGCTTGACAAGTCACCAAGTTTGGGAGCCCAATCAGGTCTGCAGATTTTCCTAAAAAAAGAGAAAAATATCAAAACTTCGTAAATAATTCTAATATATATATATATATATATATATATATATATATATATATATATATATATATATATATATATATATATATATATATATATATATATATATATATATATATAATAATAATAATAATAGGCATTGTTCGAAACCTACTTAGAATAGTTAGGACATATTAGAGATTGATGAATGAGAAAATTGTCAGCATAATTTTGTTAGAAAAAACACTGGCAATAACTGAAGCTCACAAGCACTTAACGATTTGAAACATAATCGCACTTCAATTAACTTCTTCGTTTGCTTACCTCTTCATAACTTGTAATGTGTAAAAAAAACACAAAAAAACAAACTTTTAATCGTATGCAATGTTTGAACAACTCTTAACACAACATGTATGCACTGTATGCACCATCATGCAACTGCAAATGCTATTCAGTAACGATCAGTTATTGCAAACAAAATCATTGACCCACAAAATGGTGGATGATCTTAAGTTGTCCGGATGTAACGACATCATCTGATTGATAACTATGTAGAGCCAATAAAAACAAATATAAAACTGTATGTGATTATTTTTCTTATTTTCATATTATTATGTATGATGTTCTGAGTAAAATGGTACATTAATATTGATTGTATTCATGAAAATAAGCTAATTATGCTTATTTTTGCTCTGGCATACATAATTTGCCATGAGGCATGTTTGGGTGAGTAGTGACTTTCTTTATGGGGAAATTATAAGTCTTAGAATATGGGAATAAATTCAACTTAAATTGAAAACTGTTGCATTAAGTAAAAGAAATACATAGTGAAAATGTTTCTTTTCATTTATTTGCAATGAAATAAAATAATAAATGATAACAAAGCAAATTTGTTTTCTTCCATATCAAAAAATAGTTAATCTTTTTCCCTTTGACCTTTATGAACCTCGCCTGTTATATCCCTTTTCTAACTGCAAGATTTATTTTTGACATCTCAGGAATAAATATGGCTAGTTTCATGTTCCTGTCTATTAGCATAACACTGGTTGCTATGGTGACAAAATGCAATGCGCATTTTTAAAATAGTTCACTTTTTATCATAAGGAGGGGGGTGAACCTGTTTGAGACTCTGACTCTAATAAATGCTGTTCTGAGGGAAGAAATACAAGACAATTATTATAATGGACTGTTTTGATGCTTGCGACTTAAATATTTGAGCCATACTGTACAATCAAAATTAAATCATACAATAATAATACCTATATATTCTTTATGGTGGCGCTCACCAGTTATTACGTATTTTTGAGAGAGTGATGTATGTAAGGTGAAGTTGTTTGCATTTTAAATATGCATAGTGGAGAGAATGTTGGCATACCTATATACTACTTTCATGTAATTTCGCTGAAATTTCTTTGGATATTGTACTTTTGGAAATTTTAAATGATCTTAGGACACTGCTAACTAAAATGACTGCTCCCTTGTGCTCCAAAAATCAACCTGAAGTTATCTAAAGTACATTATTCTTGGCAGCTATTAAAATATGGAAAATGAATTTTGCCAAACTAGACAATACCAGCTTATAAAAGTGCAATGAATGAGTTACCAAATACATAAAATGTAACAAAGTTATTGGCTGTAGTTTTTACAATTTATCTCTGAAGTTTGAGAAGTGAAAATGAGCAAGTAGAGCCAGCACTTTTTTGAAAGGTGCACATCTGGAGTAAGGCCAAGCTGTATATTCTCTAACCCATATTACACTCAAAAATCATGCATCAAAAAAAAGGGAATTAAAGGTTCTTTGAACAATACCTAAGATATACAAAGTTTCTTTTAAATAGCCAGTATAACTAGTGAAGAGACCCATGGAAACTCTTTTTCTTTAAAAATCTAACCCTATGCTAAATACGAAACTGTAGAGCGCCACCATAAGCATTAATTTCAGCAGGACTTAGTCAATTGATGGTTTACATATTCGAACTTTATCCTGAGCCATAACAGCAAACGCAGATGACAGAATAGGCAATCAAACAAGAAAATGTACACCGCTCAAAATTTACGCCAGTTGATGATTCTGACATATATAATAGTGTCGCAAAGCTCCCCAGCAGAAATATTTATTTAAGATAAACGTTCATTGATATGAAATTGATAAAAACATTTCTTCATTCAACCTGAGACAGTGGAGGACAGGGGGAGGGGTCATCAAATCATCCACCCACCAGCCCCAACACTAAGGAACTTTGTAATCTCCGGTACTGGTTCTTGAAATTATTATAAATAGGATTATATAGCTATTGCACTTTAAACTTGAAGTTTAAAAATTACGCTATGTTGTCAAGTGAATTGAAATGCAATAAAAACAAGAAAGAAAGGGGACATTTTGGAGCAGAGCGAAACCAATTCTAAGTATGAAATTACACCTTGATGGAAATCTGGCAAACAAGTTGAGAAAACACCTGAAACATGATCAGTTTATTCTGATATTTTTAAAACAGTTCTTTGGTCTGCGAGAGGAATGAAATACATGTTGGGAAGTAAAAAAGTCAAAAGAAAAGATCGACAGCCAGACTTACTTGGAAGTTTCAAAGACAAGCTTAAAGAAATTAATCGGTCCAAACCAGTTTGATTTTGAGTTAAATAGAAACAATGGGACAAGCTAAGCCACGCCATATAGTTCAAACTGGCTGAGATGGAAACGTTCCTATGAGGAGCTGAAGAGATTGCAAATTGAACTAAGTATTTCGTAGGGTGAGATTGTAGGATAAGTTGTACATATTGTAGGGTGGGCTAGATCGTATGTTGTGCTGGGGAAGTAAGCTGGAGTGACTGTAGACTGAGTTGGAGAAGGCAGCTGTAGATAGCGTAGAGTGAACTAGAAAGATTGTAGGATGAGCTAGATGGTTAGCTGGGCAATGTACATTATTTCATTCATAAAGTTCCAAGCTTGAGTTGTACAATAGTTCAGATAAACATCATGTGATCAACAAGGACACGAGTTATTGTGAATGGAAGTTGTTGTTTTTTATAACAAGGACCCTGACCTATTTCCTGATTTGCCTGTGTAAATTAGATAAATAGTTTACAGAACATTTCGAAATGCCAAGAATTATTCACTCAATGCCTTCTAATGTAATCTGGCTAGAATTATTACATGAATTTTAGCTTTCTTATTAGTAAGACTGATCTTGGGAGAGTCAATAGCATTTATTCATTTATTTAATATAATAATTCTTTGGAAATGCAGTGTTCGAACATTAATTTTAAGACTATTTGGATAAATAACATCTGTACGAAATTAATATGAAAACTTCGAAGACATTTGGATTAATACCTATATTGGAATAACCGTGGCTTCATTTAAAGGCATATTAGGGTTATCACAGTGATTTATTCCGTACTAGTGACACATCAGAACAGTATTGACATCGTCCTGAATATCTTTTCGAACTTATTAGGATTACTCTGAGCCACTGAAATTAATTGAACTTTAGTTATTTTTAATTTTTTCACAATTGTTCGTTTTATTCTTTCTTGTTATTTATTTTATGACCATACAGTCATAACAGTGCCATATCAGGAGTCCTCCTTGTTCGGGTTACCCTACGATGTATGTAATTCACCCCATAATCTCACCAGCATGTATTACGATCTCCCCGTCTCATCCTACGATTGTTACAGCTCTCACTCTTCAGCTCACCCTAAGATCACTCCAGCTCACCCCACGATCTATGATGCCCACTCTACGATCTATGATGCTCACTCTACGATCTCTCCAGCTCACCCTACAAACTCTCCACGTAACCCTACAATTTCTCCAGCTCGCCCTATTATCTCTCCACTTCACCATTAGCTCTATCCAGCTCATCCACTGCAAACGATAAACCAACTGAAACAGCATGCTGACGTGTAAGAATCTACAAAGCTCTGATTGTCATGTATATAAATATTTTCAATTTATCACTTCCGATTTATTGTCACCTGTAGTTTTAATCAATTATCATTTAAGTTTCTGTCCGAACAGAACTGCAAGATGGTGCTTTGAAAGTAAATAGTGATCGGAGGTGCTGTACTTAAATTTTTAGTAAGGATGGTAAGATTGTTTGCATATCAGTACCAGCTTGTATGATATATGGAGAATTGGGGGCAATCAATATCGCTCTATCTTTTGAGACGAAACTACTTCAAAGTAAACAAACGTACACTGATCAAGATGTAAAGACAATTTTGATCTACATTTTTTTGCTGGTCTGCATTTTGCAGCAAACAAAAATACTTAAGAAATACTTGAAGGCACATGTCTTGCATATAATTAAAACCAACAGTAAAATGTTACGTATAATCCATTAAAACTAGTTGAAAAGAAACATTTATGAAAGGATCCGTTCACTAAACATGGTTTGTTCACTTTCATCTCGAGGCTTACATTAAATGATATTTAAAACTGAATAAGCATGAGAAACTTATCTTATTTGTTTACAAGAAAATATGTAGACACATCCTTGCTAAATTTAAAATATGCAAGCATGGCTGAACTATGTAACTAATTTCGAAAGAAAATTGCGTTTGGTCTACTTAAAATTGAAATTTGGAGTAATATTGTTAATGAATGCGCATTGCAACAACTTTTCCATTTGATCTGGAATGAATACGTTTTGGTATTTTTGTCATTCAACGCAATCTTTCGATAATGGACTGGATTTGTCTACATAAAGTGACTTGCATCGGATTCCATCAGCGTCTGCCAATTTAATCGTTTTGAAGTGTGTTAACAACGGCATGCGTGTTTCCTTTGTCATTGAATGATTCCGATCATAATGTGGGAAAAACTATGAAGCCTTTCCATTGCAATTATCGAAAAGATGCTGTGGCATATTAATGTTTATTTTATTTTGAGTGCAGTAAGGAGGATTTAACTGCACTTGGAATATACTCGAAGTTACAGTACAATTTCAAAATGTGTAAACAACCTTGAGAACACCATGACATGGTTCATGTAATGCAGATTTAAGCACCTACGAATGTATATTTTTTGAGGACATTCAGGATGTAAAATTGCAAGTATATTCTTTGCCATTTTTTATTACCAGCTAGAAAAGAGCTTATGTGCATAACTTGCGTTGTTATTGTGAGGTCCCTATATAGCGTCTATATCTAGCTACATTTGAAACATTGTAACAAAAAAGTAAATGCGAAATGTGCCAAAGTAGTTTGTTTGTGTCAGTCTATGAAACATTTGCTAGTATGTGGCAGTCCATGAAATATCTGTCTTAGTTCATTTATAAAAAGAAAATTGTTTACGTTAGAAAATAGTTTCCTTGAATTGAGCACGAGGGGTGCAATATGAAGGTGTGCAATATCGGTAAATACTAAACGAGTCTGACAATGTAAAGTTAACAGAGAAAAATGTGCATGTAATAAACGATTATATTTAATACATTTCACTGCAAAAGAATTGTTTCAGTTGCCAAGATGTTAACAGTTGCTTATAATGCGCATTTGTTTTAATCGCAATGTACCTTCATTCATACAGCTTCTGTAGATTGTAATATACCATATACATTATTCGTTTACTTGCCCCAGAGGGTTCCTATCATTTATTATGTAATAGTCAAACTTAATGTATCATATGCATTAGTCTGTTTTATGCCTTAGTGTATACATTAAGCAATAGTCAATTATATGCATTAGTGTAGACATTATGCATTAGTCTGTTATATGTTTTAGTATGTACATCATGCATTCGTCTGTATATGCATTAGTGTATATATTATGCATTATTGTATTATATGCATTAGTGTGTACATTATGTATTAGTGTGTTATATGCATTAGTGTACCTTATGGAGTAGTGTGTTATATGCTATAGTGTGTACATTATGCATTAGCCTGCTACATATATCAGTGTACAATATGCATTAGTGTGTTATATGCATTAGTGTGTACCTTATGCATTAGCCTGTTACATGTAATAGTGTGTACAATATGCATTAGTGTGTTATATGCTTTAGTGTGTACATTATGCAATAGCCTCTTATATGCATTAGTGTATACATTATGCATTTTGTGTTATATGCTTTATGTGAAGGAAGCTCCAACTATGGGAAATGGTTGTGAAGGACTGGGGGTGGGATGCTTTCAGTTTTTTATTTAAATTATTGTATAAGTCCCATCCAGGCTCGATTTTGGTTAGAAATTGAATTAGTGAAAGTTAGATGTACAGCCTGGAGCCCCCAATCAGCAATGCCGACAGTTAAATGACTGAATGCACATAAACAAGGTGGAAGTCAATGATAAAAATTTAATAACAATTAAATAATCAAAAAAAAATCAAATTTCACAAGTACACTTCTTACGCTTGGCCCTTTAAAAACCTATCGCATCACTTGATTCGTAGTGTGAGAGATTTTCACCTGTCGTTGTGTTCTGCTCATCTGTGCGTTAGATTTTAAATTATGCGTTAGAGTGTACATTATGCATTAGATTTGTACATTATGCATTATAATAAATTATGCATTATAGTGTACATTATGCATTATAGTGTACATTATGCATTAGAGCGCACATTATGCATTATAGCGTACATTATGCATTATAATGTACATTATGCATTATAGTGTACATTATGCATTATAGTGTACATTATGCATTATAGTGTACATTATGCATAATAGCGTACATTATGCATTATAGTGTACATTATGTATTATAGTGTACATTATGCATAATAGTGTGCATTATATATTATAGTGTACATTATGCATTATAGTGTACATTATGCATAATAGCGTACATTATGCATTATAGTGTACATTATGTATTATAGTGTACATTATGCATAATAGCGTACAATATGTATTATAGTGTACATTATGTATTATAGTGTACATTATGCATAATAGTGTGCATTATATATTAGAGTGTACATTATGCATTAGTCTGCATACGAGGGCTTCTCTTATATTTTGTGCCATACAGATATGCTTCTTTCTTTATAAATTTAACAATTTACTCTCGTTATTCAAGATATTACCTTACAAAATAAAATATGTACCAGCTTAAATTACTCATTTGCATGGGAATCAAATTTTGTTATATAATTTATTTTGTACAATGAAATAAAAAAATATGTTGTTCGATGATAAAAGTTAATCTTTAGTGAAATCAAAGCTTGAAGATCTTGAAATATGTTTGATTAAATTAATGCCACTGTTTTGAGGCCACATTTCTCCTGATGAATTTAAATGAATAGTCCACGGACCCAAACGTATTTCTGTCTTAATATTATTTGACTTAATGCAGTGGGATTTGTATTAACTTTCGGAAAAGTGGCACCTGGTGTGTGTGTGTGTGTGTGTCACTAATTCCAGTGTAAGCAGTTTTAACGTGTAACACTGCTAAGGAAGTAGGAGTGAAATTTTAAGACAGTCTGGTCGGAGTAATTCATATTGACATGAGTAACTAGGAATACCTTAAGGGCACACGGTACTAATGACATGAAAAAAATGGAAACCAGCTTGGAAATGGGTCAACATTTACTAGAGCATTGATGGGTTTGCCTGGCCATGATTGTTTAATAATGTAAGTCATGTTTTAGGAAAAAGAATCTTTTGAGAGCTTATCCTAATTTAAGTGAAATAATAGACATTGTTTTATTGACGTTATTCCAGTCATTTGACAGGCTTGAGTTTGGAACACTCATTACTAAAATTTGTACCCGACTCTAGAGCGGAATTGAAAGCACATGTTTCAAACACATGTAGGTCAAGAAATTGCCCAGGCTCATATCCTTTCCTCTATACAGAAGCTGACATCCAGGTTTCATCTATACTGATAAAGATAGATTTGATCATGGTGTTTGCATAGGTTTAATATTGGAACTGAATTAGTACCGTGAGTACATAAACAGCTACAACAATGCAGTGACTACACACACACAGGTGTAATTAACATTACTATAATTGCCATCGTATGGCTCTTCGTATGGCTCTATGTGTGGATAACAAGGAAAAGTACTACCTTTTGTAAATCATAGAATGACTTTTAGAGGGATATTAAACACATATTGAGATATATCAACCGTTGCCAAGAAGGGGAAATGGTGTAGATTTGATTATGATAGGTGGAGAATTTTGCATTTTAGTTCGTATCTAAGCAATACGCATATAAAATTTGTACAATTTATCATCTTTAGAGTAATTACAGTAAGGAATGTGATATTTTCTAGTTGTGTTTAGAAACATAATGCATCAGATATTATCACTTAGGTCTCTTTCACCATGCTTAAAGGGGATTATGTCTCATGATTTTGCTCCCCACTGATTTCTTTCAGTGAATATTTTAAAACTTTATATTTGCATTTTAATGGAATTATATCTACCTTACTTTAGTTTTAAATTATATGTCTTCTAGGAGGAAGTTTAGGTCATTTCTGTCATTTAAATCTCTTTTTCTGTAATAATACATGTACATATAGATGTTCACTTTGACCTTTAACCCCATAATTACATAATATGACAAGGCTGGTAATATATTCCAGTACTATATTGAAGAGAGATAAATGGTGATATTAAAAAGATAACTCTTATTAGACAGCTTTTTAAATATTTTCTGATTTTCTTAAATAAAGCTCATATACATGTATTTAAATGTTGCCTAAAATGCAACATTGCTCTTTAGGCTGAAATTGAACCTGTAATGCACTTTAATATTCACCAATGTAATCTTTGACAAGCAGATTTATGCACATTGCTTACTTATAAATTAAAATACTATACCTAGGGCTGTCAAGAATATCAAAAGTGGATATAGGACACACGGTATTAATGGTATGGAAAAATGGGAACCAGCTTGTAAATGGATGAATATTTAATAGAATATATACGGTTTGGCTGGCCAGGATTGGTTAATAATGTAAGTTATGTTTTAGGAAAAAAAAGAATTTTTGAGAGCTTATCCTACTTCTAAGTGAAACAAATAGAGACATTGTTTTTAACAGTCTTGAATTTGAAACACCCATTACTAAAATAAGCACCTTACTCTTCGAAAGCACATTTTCCAAACCCTGCAGGTCCAGAAATTGCCACGGTTCATATCCTTTCCTCTACACAGAAGCTAACATCTAGATTTCGTCTATATTGATAAATATAGGCTTGATCATAGACAGTCCCAAATTTTAAGTTTTTGAATTTTTTAATATCATGGTGTTTGCATAGGTTTACTATGGGAACTGGATTAGTACAGTGAGTCCTTAAGGAGTAAGCAATCATAAACATATAGATCTGCATTTATAGAGATGCTACTTTATTAAGTATAGCTTGCCGCTATCGGACAACAATACCGGTAAACACGATAAAATAACATTACACGAAAAGAACAAGAAATTAAAAACTAATTAAAATGTGTGTATGTGTGTGTGTGTGTGTGTGTGTGTGTGTGTGTGTGTGTGTGTGCATACAATGTTGTGTATATATTTTAGTTTAGACATGGTTGCAGATATGCCACTCGTTAATTGTGTTCTCGAATGTAATAATTTGCCTCAGTGTGTACAACGTGACCTAAGTACTTTTCTCGCTTCTTAATGGGCTTTTAAAGTTTCCTTTTCAGGTCAAATTAACAAATTCTTTACTGCACACGTGGCAAGCAGTTAATGTGTCAAACACGGGATAATGTAGCAAATGCATTATACAATAAAGAAACGAGCGTGACAATTTTGACAACGTATTTCATTTGCTTTCTTACGAATTTGAAATATGTGGCTTGCATATATAATTTTATGCAGAAACACAAAACCTAATTCCACTATAATATTAGCTTTTTGCAGTATATTCAGTGTACATAGCTGTCAATGATTATTAAAGATTTTTTAATTCTTTTTCTTTAAATCAATTTTGAAATACCGCACATGTACTCAGACATTTGATTCGTGGAGTAATTTGCTGAGAAACTTTGGCCAATCCAATATGGAAGGGACGGAGAACTATTTGATTCGTCGGATTACTGTTTGATTGGACTGTTAGATTCAGCTATATTCTTAAATAATCGTTGTTAATATTCAACAGCATTTTGACATTTGAATGTTAAGTTCTTACTTATTCCGCCGCTTTTATTTATAAATGCCGGTGGCATATACCGTTGAAATTACTATATTTTACATCGTATCACATTAGTAACTACGGTGGGGCTTTGACAGAAAGTTTAAAACTTAAACCATCAGTTTTATTGAACGTAAATGTACAGTCAATTTTCAATAAATTTGTTTCTTTGCTTCGAAATTTGAAAACCTATCAATTATTTAATGGACACAATTATTTTTCTAGATCACTCCGGTCCGGTAGCCTAGTGGTTAGAAAATACACCTCGGATGAGGGAGGTCGTGAGTTCGAACCACTGCCGGGTCATACCAAAGACTTATAAAACAATAGTACTTATTTCTGCCTTGCTAGGCGCTCAGCGTTAACTCGTTAGTATTAAGACTTTTCGGCCTGGTGTCAAAATAATGTGACTAGATGGGACACAATGCTACATATCTGCGGCATGATGCCCAAGTGCTATTTATGATTATAAACTGCCACACTGCAGACTTCGCAGCGATATGACTGCAAAATTATTAAAGCTACGTTAAAAATCTAAATCACACACACACAAACACACACACACACACACACACATTTTGTTTCATTTATGCTACCTAGCAGGTAACATAGAAGGAAAACAATTATATTATATACAACTACGACATCGAGATGACGAGCAACAATCCTAATACTAACAACTTAACGCTGAGCGCTTCCCTAATCCAAGGCGCACGTCTTGATACTATAGTTTCACAATGATAAATTTGTTAAAGTTGTTTCGTTCTTAAAATGAGCAGAATAAAATCTGATTTTAATTAATTCAGCCTATGAATCAGATCCTATTTATAGCTTCTGAGATTGTGTTTGAGATTTGTGCTCAAAATAGTTACAGCTTGGTATTGCAGATATAGAGGATCTCAAATGGGTAACGATTTAATATTGAAGTTATGAAACAAGTTGAACAATGTTCAGCTTTTGCTCGCCAAGGCGAGCAAATGCTAGACATTATTCAACGAGTTTCATAAATTTAATATTAAATCGTTACCCATTTGAGATTCTTTTTATCATATAGTTTTTATTTCAGTGGAAATTATTTAGATTGATAGACGAACGAATAATTTCGTTCATTCTGACAGACGGTGTACCTTTCATTTGTTGTGCATAAAATATAGTCCCAAAGAAAGTTGAACTAGTAAAATTAGATTGTACTGTGTTTACAAACTATAAATCAAAGAAAAAGCTTCCATCCGAATAAACATAACAATTTGTAACGACAAAATCATTTTTCAAAACAGAATTATAAATGTGATGTGATGCTGCCACATTGTTTTACGGTAAGATGTCACAGTACAGCAGGCCGAAAGTTGAATATACGTGGATCCTAAAATGTGTGCTTAAAAGCGTTACATTGTTGCAATTTTCATGTGAAATGGATTACCAGATAAAAAAAAGTCCCACATTTACTGCAATACATTTTGTGTCCTGATATTTGTAGTGCTTGATTTGAAAAATAGACTTACAGAAGACGTCAACAAATGTATTTGTTACATCCCATATATGCTATTGTAAACCTGCTGTGGGTTCGATAAAGATCTGTCAGTTAGGAGACCCATTTATGTCCAGATTATTCTCCGAACAGAGTTGAGTTTGTTTCCTTCGTTAATTTAACATTTAAGCCACGCTTGTATATACGGTGGACTCTATATCTATGTAACTGATATACGCACCACCCCCACCCATTCCTCTATCCCAGGTTTATTCGTTATATTCGTTGTCTCATAGTTTTATGCCTTTTTTCTTATGATGATATTGTTAAACATAACATAATTAACCCCTGTGCTAGTAGCATATCCATATTGAGACAGCCGATATAATATTTCCTCAATTTCCATTTGCGAGTCGAGTTAAAAACTGGCCGCCAAACAATGTTGATTCAGATCAAACCTTCCAGAAGGCGGGGTTAAAAACGTTTTCCTACGGTCGCAGCCGATCATTAAAGACACTAATGCATAATAATTTCAAGATCTCATCTGGACCAATCAGAATCACATTAAATGATATTTCACACGTATAATATCAAAAATATGAACCTGCACACACTGTAGGAAAACAATACCGACTATGTGATAATATACAATTATGACGTGAGAATACCAGGAAATATGATGATTCCAAATTAAGAGAATATGCAAATGCTATATTGGTTGGACTTAAATCGGTGTTTGATTGCAATATTCAAAACACCAGCCTTATATCTACACTGACAAAATAACTGCAACAAAGAATTCCAACTACAACCAATTTACTACAGGCATAATTTAGATCTTGAGGTTTTACTTGCCTCTATTATTGTAAAAAGATATTTTTCTAGGGATTTGAGATGCTCAAGTGCCTATGATATTTGAACTTTGTTCTATATTATCACTAAAGACAGAAATACTTTTACTTCCCGCTGAAATCTCAATCTACCTATGGATGTTAAAATATAAACTTTATGTACCTTGGTGAGAGATGCGAATCATAAATAATTTAAATTTATTTAGAGGACATCATGAGTCATGCAATTTTGCAGTTCAATGATGGCTTTATGTGATGGAATGGAACGTACAGGTAACGAATAGACAAGTATTTACAGATTACCAAGAAACTTGAAAACAGAGTAAATGCAGGTGGAATAATTGCACAAAACACGTTAAAGGAACCCACGCTTTAATAATTTTACAAGTGAAGTCAATGAGTGTATAATCGAAATGATCTAGCAGGCATTAAAATATTTTGTTCATGCGAGATTTTGTTTTGCGTCTTAGTCGCATAACTGTCGTTTTTATTATAGATGTTTGTTAGTTGGGCTTAAAACATTTGATACGTTAAGTTGTAATATGTTGCAACCAGTGTGGATTGAACTTTAGTTTCTTCAAATTGTTTAAATGAAGTGATTCCTTTCTCTAGAAATACAAAAGTTGTGCAAACAAAATTCTTGGATAAAGACATTTATTGGAATTTATATTGAATTCAAAACTGAAATATTTTCTTTGATGCAGCAAGAGACTGTTGACACAGCAACACTTTGCTGACCATAGCAGACATCACCTTCAATTTCGGATTTCATCGGGACTAGGACTTAGTTTCATTCAGGACATTGTATTGCTAGGACTTCCTTTTTTAATTCTTTGATTATTTTTAGACTTAATTCGTAAAGCCCTAAGATTTTTTTCCCACATTTTTAACTTTGTATTCAAGGGAATTAAATTATTTATTAAATTTGACAAAAGCTTCACTTTTTCGTTTACTTGTTTCAAAAACGTTGACTCGTAACATATCTTTCTCTCAAATTTCATGTTAAAAGCAATACAACTTGCGCTTTATTAACTAAATAAAGGTTACGGTACGGTAGTTTCTGTATATGTACTTTGTATTAAATTATTGGTGTCTGTGACAGTTATTACTTATTTCTTTCCTACTAAATAGTTAATTATACATAAACAATGACAACATTGCCTTGATAAATCGAGTGACAAGTGTAATTTAACAATGAGTGTGGATGGAAAGTAGTCATGTAATCTAGAAAAATTTATTGCATTAAGAGCAGCAAAGAGTTTACGAGGAATTATAGCAAGTAAAAACGATCAAGAGAAACAAGCTGAAACAAATATCAATCTGAGATATAAAAAAGAATTAGGCAAAGCAGACAAGACAGTTGTTAATTTGATTCCAAACGAATTTAAACGTTTTAAAATATATTGCTTGCATAGCAAATACTGAGGAATGAAACGTGTATCTGATATTTGTCTTTGATGAGAAACATTAAAGAAGATAAGGATGTTAACGATTTAGAAAAGAATCAATTAATAAGGAATAAAAGTATGGAATGATATGGTCTTAAAGTCAATATCATTGTCCACCCTATATTTTCATAATTTACTTCCTGTCATCAAAATTCTAGCGACAATATCTAATGAAGCTAAACATAAAATAGATAGAAAACAAAATGAACAATTTCATAAATAAAATAAAATTGTGTATTACTAATTATAAATAATGGCTGCAACTTTGACATGTTTGGACAATGTTACAGGACTTCATAAATAAATGAATAAATTGAGTGAAATTATGAATACACTATATCACGCATTGCTCATTTCCACTTTCATTATATCTACTTCTATACAAAATTACAGACTTAAAATTGGAAAACCATACAAACAAAGATTCGAAAAGATGTTACAGCAAAGTTGTGCCAGTATTGGGTTTTGCAAGGTTTACAAAGAATTACTTGATGAATAGCGGGTAGTTACATGGTGTGATTTTGCCTAAATGCTCTTTATAAACCGTCGTATATAACTCGCTGGCGTAATACATACGTCTGTGCTGTTGTTATTAATTGCACCATTTACGAATCATTGAGCAACATCAAACAAAATTCATCTATCAGCGAAGCGTCAACTGAACGGCTGCTCCAAGTGGAAATCAACATATTATTTACTGATCTTCCAGAGCTGACTGAAACCATGAAAGTACTTGTCCTGATGTCAAAAGGCACAGCATCTGGAACAGATGGTTACAGCAGCGGAAGTCTGCAAAGCAATTGACTGAATTCTTTTAATCAATGTGTACTCAGGGAAGTATATCCTACGAGTACAAGGATGCATCCATCACCCACTCTTATAAGCGGCAAGGCAACATACAATCCTGTGACGCATTTGGAAGCTTATGGCAAAATTGTGTTGCCAAGAAAAATTAATTCCAGTAGTTTCGGCAATTCCATGATGGCATGCTGGTTCATGCCTTGGACGACGGCAAGTAATCTGAACCATTTCCAATCACATATTGAATAAACAAGGCTGTGTATTGGCCCCAACCATCTTCAGTATGATGTTTACCACCATGTTTAACTGATGCCTTTTCCGTGATTATGACACTGGGGTTGACATCAGATACAGACTGACGCGTCAGCAAGCTGTTCAATCCGAGAAAACTTCGGGCAAAGGCAAGGTCACAGAAAGTGGCTGTTCTCGATATCCTGTTTGATGACGACTGTTCCCTAAATGCGTGTGCTGAAAAATGACGTTAAGCCCCACAACAACCAACAAGCAACCATCCTAAATGCGAAATCTGAATTTGACATGAAATACAGAATGGACTATTGCTCTTCAGCTTATGACAATTTCGCTCTAACCGTTAGGACCAAGACGGCAAAAGTGATGTACCAAATTGCACAGGGAAAGCACATTCCACCATCACAGAAAAAGGCCAAAGTCTCGAAGCGGTGTAGTTCGCCTCTCTCGGTAGTACACTTTCACGTGAAGTCCACGTGGATGATGAAAACGATATCAGAATTTCTAAAGCAAGCGTGAACTTTGCAAGAAGAAGTACAAATGTTTGACAGCGCAGAGATATCCATCTATAAACAAAACTAAGGTCTACGAACCCAATATGTTGCGACCCTGCCGTACACTTACGATACTTGGACGGCACAAACGGCACGAAAACAAATTGAACTATTTAAACATCGGGTGCCTGAGAAAACTGATGAGGATAAGATGGCAGGACAGAGTAGTAGAACACTGAGGTTCCCACGCGATCAGGCTTTTTAAACATCCATAATCTGCTGATAAAATCGCAGTTTTGATGGGCAGGCCAATTCAGCACGAGGTCATGAAAGCTTCTATCAAAGAAAATCCTTTACAATAAATTGAAGGAGGGAAAGCGATCTCAGGGTGGATAGACGAAATACTTTTAAGATGCACTCAAGTGATCTTTGAAGCTCATTTTCTTATATTGTAATAAAAAAGCTTGCATTATAGAAGTAGCCAATTTGTAATTTATGTATTGTCTTCTTGTCACATGTGCAATGTATGGCAATATTTTTTCTTAACTTCTATATAACTCTTATTTTCTTTTAGCCACAAATGAGTTGCCAGAGAAGAATTCTTTGTTATGTCTGTCTCAAAGGTAAGGAAAAGTTACAGTTAATACTTTCATACTTCATCATTTGTTCGAAGCTTTGTTTGCTCGAAATTTGTGTCACGTTGTTCTTGCATCGAATTCATAACTAGTGTTTAAAATATGACATTATATACAATCCTTAAGAACAAAAGTTGTTCTGGGGCTTAACGTCATTTTTCAGCACACGATAGGCTGGCTATACATGGCCTACAAACAATAGACAGAGGCAGATATGAAGATTGTCAGACAAGCAAACAGAACCAAACCGAAATATAAACACAGACTATATAAAGTCATATATGGACACACAGAGAATCGATAAAATGTAGTGTGGTGCAAAGAAGATAGTGAGAAACATAACAAATCTGAATTTTGTCCAACATGTTTACTTAAGAGTACAATGAATTATATAAGATACAGTGAAAATACCATCTTGCGAGTCGAATGTATTCTCAAATGTGTGGGTCATAAATACACTATTTCTGTTCGACAATACAGAAGTAATGTTTCATAAAATGAATTTAAATAATATAGAGACGTATTTTGATGACATACACCTTCGACATATGCACAGCAAGAAATAATTCAGAGAAATGATGCCCTAAATTTAAAATCGTACATTTATTATGAGACAGGTAAATGAAGATGCCTGCGGTCAAAACAGTAGCATCGCGCCAGCTACACCAAGAGCAGAATAACAACAACAAAAAATAACAAATTTGTGGTAGTAGTAAAAGTAGTAGTAGTATAGTAGATGTAGTATATAATCGTCAGTATCATCACCACTATCATATGCTTCCTCTTCTGTCACAGTAAAATGTAAATTAAATCTACCACCTTTACCAATAAAAATCTCTGTTGATGTTCCCTCATTTCCATACCTAATGCAGTTGTTTCAAATGTAGGTATTGGGATAAACATCTACCACTACCGCTATTGTAATATCACCTATGCCACTACTACTAATGCGTTATCACTGCTGCTTCTACCAGTGCTACGTCAGTTACGATTACTGCTCTCACGACGATGAAGACAACGAAAATTACGAAGATGACGAAACTACGCGAAATAGCACCATCACATTTGCTTCACTACATGAAAATAATTTAGTAGAATACTTAATGCTTATTGAAAACTGTCTCACCAACTACAGAGACATTTTAACAATCAATAATGAAGTACTGATTTAAAATAGGTAAGTGATATACAAATATAAACGAATACTTAATCACTTCTTAACCAGTGTCTGACCTCCAAAATTGTTTAGATAATTATATGAAGGTTTGCACCTTCATACATATTTGCGTATTAATTTCATAAAAATACATCAAATTGCCAGATGACATTCCACCCGATCACCAACAAAAAAATAAAAGGAATTCTGTGTTGTTTCGATTTAGATAAGTTTTAAAATTTTGAATGGATCGGTTACTGATTATTTCAATTGGTAACGTGTTCCACATATTAATTGTGAAAGGGAAACTGGTTTTTGAATCACAGTTTTGGTAGTACATGCTACAATTCTCAAAGCCTCCAAATTTATTTTTTTCCTGTACATAATACAATTGTCCCAGCATAGTCAAACATTGAAAGCTTAAAAGATTTATATATTCTTTTCTAAATATTAACTTGTTCCAAAATCTTTTCAGACAATGCTTGAGATATGCTTGTCATGCGGCATGACAAATGAAATAATGTTAAGTGCTTATGTTGGAATACATCTTGAATATCTTTTTAGGACATCTGCAGTTTAGGATGGTTATTTGAATTTTGTTTTCGTATTATGAAAATTGACTCTATTTTGTCTGGGTTAAAGGTCACTAGCCACAGACATGACCAGTCCTTTAAATTTTGATGTCCGAGTTTAGTATTTGGCTAAGCTCAATATGATTATATGTAGTGTAGTATTCTCAGCTAATAGTCTTATGAATGACTATGTCATTTACGATATCATTTCTATATACAAAAAGCAACAATGTTTAAGTTTCGATCCTTGAGGGATTCCTGCATCATAGGATGAAAATCCTAGAGTTGGGAATTCAGGACAAGTCTTTGTTTTCTTAATGACAAGTAATATGCTACCCAAGACAGAAAACTACCTCGAACACCAATCTTCTTAAGCTTAATAAGTAACTTGGAAACACGATAAAACGATGTGCTCATGTCAAAAGAAAACAAACAAGAAAGAACAGTTCTAACTCCTTCACTTGGTATCAATCTAAACAAATTTTATCATGCATATATCATAAATGATTTGCTACCAAATCACCGGGTATAAAACAGATAGAAATTAAATAATGTTGAATAATGTAATTATGCAAATATTTGTGGAGACATTTTTCAAAACACCTTGAACAAAATACAAGAGTGATATTGAATGATAGATATTAGATGATAGTTTTGCAACTAATTTTATTTATTGGAACGATAATTTCCAGGAATCATTAAACCTTGGCGTATTAAGAGGAAAGTTTAATATCTGACACTGTGGATAGTTAATCTAGCATGCAATGCTTTTAAATACCATGAGATGCAATGAATCTGAACCACACACCTTGGATTGATTTAAACCAATAATAACGCTGTATCCATCATCCTCACTAAAGTCATATTATCAATAGGTGTCCTAGACCGTTCGCACACGAAATAGCTATATGTTTCAGCATTCTTTCCATTATCTATCACATTAGCCAAGTTTATAATAATGAATCGAAATTTCTTCCGTGGACTTTCCCTGGATGCCTTTCACAAAGGTCCACTACTCCTTACACTTACCTGAAATTTTCAATTTTTCAGCCAACCGCTAATTTGGGAAATATTTAGAATCACGTACTTCACTAACAATTTATTTTTTTGACGATATAACAACCAACACTCTATTGTAAAGCCACTTGGATTGTCTAATGAGTATTCAGATTTCATGGTGTATTCAGGGTGGGTCTTTAGCACGTAAAGTAGGCCTAACCGTTCCTTTTTTGTGGCACAGTTTTACTTTATGCATCCCAAAGTAAGATTTGTGAATTTATTAGAGATATCAATTAAACGTTATTTTCAGATATTTCATCTCATATAATAATTTGCAGAAGTGAATTCAGCAAAGTATAGTTTACTTCATCGTATATCCTACAACTCTCGAATAGCATTCAAATATAAGGGTAGTAAATTATAAGGTGTCATATAAAGGGTAATGATATTTGAGTCCGCTAGAATGAAATGGATCAAGGAAACCAGCATTAATACCAATCCGGGGTCTGACACAAATATAGCATCTATCAAATTATCAGAATATTCTGTAAAATCAGTCGTTTCTTGCGTAATTTACAAGAGTGTCAAAGTTGAAATATTTTGTTATTAGAAACAAGAAAATTCTCATTAAAATCTTCCATAATAACTACGACGTCTGCCTTAGTGTTCCGAGATCTCTCAATGCTTTAATCAATATGATCTTAAACAGAAGATTCACTATCTAGTGGTCTGTATAACTCTAAAATACAGGATTCACAACTTTTGGTGGTCTGTATAATCATAGAACAGATGATTCACAACTTGTGGTGGTCTGTATAGCTCTGCAACAGATAATTCACTATTTGGTCGTCTGTATAACTCTCCAGTAAGTAGTTTCTTTCAATTTAAAGATATTTATACCTTAATACATCGATATTCCGGTAAATCAAGATATGATTATGGAATGTTTCTTTTGACGGATATAGTTTTCCTACCTCCTAGTGTTTTTCTATCTTTACGGAATGAATCAGAAAAACTTAATATCGAGATTTCGTTGTTTGATGTCAATTGATTAAGCCAAGTATCAGTAAAACACGGTTCATAAAACTGACTTGCATAAATTCAATCAATTAAAGATTTCGTACTCAGAATATTAAAATTGTTGACGTGAAACATAGGGTCTGGCCAAGGGTTAGGTTCAATGTCGGCCAAATCATAACCAGTACATAAGAATAACATAAGATAAAATTATTGCCTATGACGAAAAATAGACCACTGGTTGACTAAAGAAGTAATTTAGCTTATAAAACTAAATTAGACTAACATAAATATATCTCTGTTTAGAGAACATAAAGTGGGTATTACCCTGGATATTTATTAAAATATTCCACATGCAACAAATTAAGAAATGTATATTTTCCAACGTACAAATAAATAAGCTGTGGTAGTACTGCCTTAGAACAGTCTTGTACTTGAGCACGTAAAAAGCATTTATGCCTGTTTTCAAAGGTATGCATTCTTCTTTGATCTATTCTTAGGCCGTTCCCTGAAAGTCAAATCTGCCTAATAGCATAAAAGGGCTATTCTGTATTCTTAAACACTTTTACAAATTCACCTGCATCTCATACTAAACTATCACTCCCAGAGTGTCAAATAAAGGCCGTTCCGTGATGAAAAAAGACAATTTAGACTGTATGAAAACGGCCGATTTCATCAGACGCTAATCCGATTAGTGCTATCACAGGATAGATTTTTAACTGGAAATATTGAACAATTGCCTCTGTCTGGCATCAGGTGGACGGTCTAATACCAATACAGAGTCATGGAAACTAGAATACATGACCAAGTAAAATTAATATCACCCAGAGGATGATGGTTTAGGAAAATATCCGTATTCAATACTCACGTTTGCCCTACAACTTGAACGTTTTTGTTGACATACGTGGCCTTAACTTTAATTTTCTTTCGCTTTTCGAATCGAACAAAAACAATATTTTGTTAGGGCGCTAAAATAAAGATGATTACACATTGACAGTCTTTAATCTTTGATCCCATGTTTGCTTTTACACTGAAAATTATTAAGCCTAAAGTAGTTTTGCTTCCCTATACAATTCTCAAGTCATCTCCACAATTGTTGCAAAAAAGCGTACATAAAATCAACATTTTATAATTCGAATTATATGCCTTTATGTAAATGTTTGATCTGGAACGGTTCTTAATTTCTGACTGTCTTATTAAAATATGAAGGAAACAGAAAGATAATAAAAGACGCAATGAAAAACCACACTGAATACATTAATTACGTAACTGAAATCTTGGAGTATCCAACGTTGTTGAAATATTGACAGTTTTTTGCACACTGACGTGTCCGAATTACTCAGGTATTTATGTATAGGTTTGTATTTTCATGTCTTGGAATGATGTGATCGTAACAGTTTATTTGGTTTTGGGTAGAACTTGATCTGCAAACGAAAGATAGCAAAGCAAATTTTAATTCTTTTGATAAATTTGAGTGATTTTCAATGGCTCATGAAATAAAAGTTGAATCAAGGCGATTTATTTAATTTGTTATATACTTAAATGTGAAATATAGAAAACTCGTTGGCGAAATAATTTTCATTTCTATATTTCACATGCGAGAAATATATCCCTATATTTTCAGATGTGAAAAATATATACGTACATTTTCATATTTGAAAATATAAGATTTCCCATTATTCCATTCGAGGATTAATTGTGTATATACCTACAAAACTTGTACCTGCAGCATGAAAAAGTGCCTATTACTTTGTGAGCTATAACAAACAAATTGAAACTGCCATACATATCAGACGTGAAAATTACTCCTCGATAAAGAAAATTTGACTAGATACAGTTCGCGTCTCTGAAGTAATTTCCCCTTACTTCCTTCACAACATAAACCCGCTGTGATGCATTCCTAAATCGGAGTTTTGTTTTCAGATGGGATCAAACAGCTTACAAAATGACAAAAATGTAAACCATAGATTAAGTAAACCCATTTCCTACAGCTTACTTAAGTTACGAAATGTCATGGTATTCTATAAATCCCTTCATTTATTAAATACATGTACTCGGATTTCGCTTTGTGTACAACCATACCCAAAGGTGATTTATGTATATTGTACATCATTTCGAAACAGTGAGTTCGGTTCATCTATACCGCACGTGCGAAGCGCTTTCGATAGGAAAATCCAAATACTTCAAGCTCACAGATGATCTAGGCTACATCGTATATGTATAAAAGCCTCAGCGTAAGGCGATATCTTCATATTACTGGACGTCTTGTCAGTAAGCAGTCAACTTAGTAACTCGCACCTCTTCAGCTGTAGAGGTATGTAAGTTATTTAGTAATTTCTTATGAGTATTATTTCTTATGTATATTGTGAGCTATAGCTATTGTACAACCACATTTTTTTGTATATTGTCTATATAGCTTTGGCTTGAGTGGTATAATGCAAATATTTTCTATTCGTGTTTGTGACTTAGCAAGAACTTTATATTTGCAATATAAAGTTGTATTTTATTAAGAAACGTTTAGTGCCATAAGATTCATATCTGACACACATAGGTTACTTCTGAACATGTTTATTGCTTGGTAATGTTGTGCTGATAATGTAATTTGAATAGCTTACCATATATAACGTCATTACGTTTTATCGTATATGCCCGTGTAATGCATAGTATTATCTATATGTAATTTAATTATGTATTTTAGTTTTGAATATTGTATTTTATTCCATTATATGTTAACGTAATGATAATTTTGCCTACTGGATTTATTTTTTTTTCCCCAGAAATTCAGTTCAGTTCTTTATAACCGGATAAACAACCAGCAGGTGAAACATTGTATCTTTGGTTGACCTTGACTCGGAACAAGTAAGGTAGTTCTATGTAAACAACTTTTATTTTCTCGAGTAAAATGATCATTGAGTTTTGTTAAGGCTATACTAGAGTGCGTGATTTTAGGCACATACTATTTCTACTTTGCTTGGTAAAGAGGTGATCGCGTGACCCCGCCCGGGAATCTGTTTTGCGTTTTAGATAGACTTAATACTCATGTTATGATAAGAATCTAGCCAGTTGAGCTTTTTAACCTTTGAAGTTCAAATGTAAATTATTGTGACCTGTATGAGTTGCAGTTTTCGGAATTGGTAATAACATAAGTGCTTATCATAATTTTTGGACAGAAATATTTATTGAAAATTATTCAGAAATTCTAAACTGGAGTATTATTTCTTTTTTATTTAACAAGGAACTGTTGACACGGCAACACTTTGAAAACCATCGAAGAGGTCATCGCCTTCCATCTTGGAATTTCCTCGGGGCTCGAACTGTGATTCACGTAAGAATTTTGTTTGATAGGACTTTAATTTGTTTTAATTTTTGGATTAGTTTTCTTTATTTGATTCATAAACCATTAGTCCTCATGCTCATTTTTACCTTGTTTATCTAAGGAAATTTTTAAATTTTACAAAGCTTGTTGTCTTAACTCTTTTGTGATGCCAGCCTAGACACGTAACAATAGTACACCGTGTTAGATGTAGTTTTGGCTGGTTGAAGTCGAGCTGTTGAGCTAATGATAGATGTTGACCCTAGCAGCTGTAAAGCAGAACCATAGCAGCCTTAGAGATGAAAGTGTTGCTGGTTGAGTAGCGGGTGATCGAATTGGTGGGTGCTAATTTCTTGATTGACCAAGGAATTTAATGTTAGTCGGTGACTACATGAAATGCCGACTGCTTGATTGACCAGTTGACTGGTAGCAAAGTGTGCTACTGACGGAGTGTTTCGTATTGCTCCATACACGTAATCTTTCAACCGTGGGCTAATTTTGGGGTTTGTTATACGCAGTGTAAAGATACTTTGTATGATGTATATCCCTTTGTTTCCAGCATTTTGCTATTTGGTTAAAATACCTCATTTTTAACTATTTGAGTGAATACATTTTACTATTTTGAGTAAAACGCACCATTCTTTTCGACTTGTGAAATTACTGTGAATCGTTCACCTTTATCCTTGTCTGTGCAAGGTCATTTATTTGTATTTACATTTGTTGCATTATTAGGTTCGTGCGGAGTATGATAACTTATCAAATATTTAGATATTATACACGCACGTATTAATCAATATTCTTTTCACATTCAAGCCATACATCAATAAACATTGTATTTGTATCACTATCAAAAGTGTTCTGTTATACATACGAAATTCAACCAAGTTATCTTGTTACACGTATATGTATATAAATCAGGCAATGAAAATGATGTGAAATTAAACGTGGATTCTTGAGAAAGGTTGGTATATAATGAAGCCACTCGTTCAAATGTCATGCTGTTGGTACAACACGATCAAATACATCCGGCATTAACATAGAAAAAGGAAATACCCTCTTTTTATTCAAATAACTCACCTGTCTTGTATGTCACCACAAATGACATAGTTGCATGGGTTTATTTTTATTGTTCAAGAGTAGATATATCTGTTTAGAATAGAAAAGCTAGCAGACATTCTAAGCCAATTAAAAGGAAAATCAATGAGAACAACGAGATTATTTCTATTTTTTATTTATCGGTTTATCAAATTAAGTTTAAATTCATTTAGGAATCGTAAATGAGCAACATTTCAACGCGTCTTCAAAGACGTTGTTTTGTACCTACTTAATATTACATGCCATAAACATATTATTTAATATAAGAATGTTCAAGGGTTATAGATAACACTCATAAGTTTTAATAAATATGCAAATTGACACTATTTGATGGATTACGAGTGAGAGTATGACTCTCTTGTTACTGTTTTGCAACTGAAACTTGAATTATACCCATTGCTTGCAATGTGAAATCTCTCTCTCTCTCTCTCTCTCTCTCTCTCTCTCTCTCTCTCTCTCTCTCTCTCTCTCTCTCTCTCTCGCGCGCGCCTCGAGTGCGCGGTAGCAAGGATGCTTTCCTTGTAACACATTTACAGCTAATTCTCGAAGCTGTTTCATTTTGTTTGAAAGAAATTACTGAATTGAGTTTTAAGCACCTTTGTCCAATAGTTTTTTTTTCATCATATCTTCATTTGAATAATAGGTATGTATGGCTGGCTGGCTGAGGTTATCGAGGACATATGGCGGCCTGGGCAAAAACTAAACTTTCACTACTATTAAAGTGGCGCCCACGGCAAGAACTAAATTCTCGCCTTTATCAAAACTTTGAAAGTATAAAAACTGTTCTACTCACTGATTTTGCGCCCTTCCCCTTCATGTGGCGCAAGGGCACGTGCGGTGTCTGCCACACTCTCTGTATGCCTCTGCTGACTGGCTGGCTGGATGCACGTACGTATGTATTTATGGAATATATTCGAACCTTTTTAAACTACTGAATGCACATAAGTCCAATAATTACTTTGAAATAAGGAAGAACCTGTCTGATATGCTCTACGACTGAAATGTCCAGGACGTTTCTCCATTGGCTTATCAAAATCTTTGGTTCGTGATATATTTTGCCAAAATTTTCACATGCACATTTCAAAGTTCAATTTTCTTTACGTTTTCACGAAGTATTATCATTCTAAGTTACACGACATGGGCCAATTTTTGATTTCCCTAATCCACTTCAGTTTAGCATTAGCCTTTTAAGGAGGTACACATTACACGCGGTATGTCGTGGACATGTTAACAGCAGCGAAGTGAAGAATGCCTTCAACTATAGAAATTATGCCGTAAAGAGTTATTGTGCTGCATAAACACGCGCAATATTTGCTTTAGTAGCGCTATCATTTACTGTGCAAGAAGAAAGGAAAATTGTATACTGAATGTGTATTACCAACGAGATATCTGAACCATCAAAACCTCATTTCAGCCCCATCAAAACTGTCAATCTTTACCATTAAAACAGCATCTCCGAACCATCAAACCGTTCATGCAGCAGAAAAGATGAAACAAAAATAGCATAATTTTGTTCAGTCTTTTTATTGGTAAATTGAAGAGTACCGTTAAAAACAATTTTGAATTGTTTTCGCGTCCACGGCCTGAGGATTTATACAAGTAAAAACAAAGAATAAAGGTTGTTTGAATCGGACAAAAGGCTGTGGATATATTTGGTTATTTTCTGGTTTAATGTGCAATAGACAATTTAGTACTTTATCAGGATTACTGTTTATTTTCCTCTTCAGTCTCTTCCTCCACTGCTCATGATGTCAACATTTCTGGAAATTTTGTAAAATGTGCAATCTCAGAAAGTATTGCCTTCCAATGTGTTCAAATCCATCCCTCCTTGTTCTTTATGCTTATCTTGCCATTACACTTGAGGCTAGTAGCTTACATTTTCATGAAATGGAATGAATTAAATACATGTAGTCAATATGCACCTATATAATGACTTCATATTCAAGTTGTGTGGGTATGTATGTATGTATGTATGTATGTATGTATGTATGTATGTATGTATGTATGTATGTATGTATGTATGTATGTATGTATGTATGTATGTATGTATGTATGTATGTATGTATGTATGTATGTATGTATGTATGTATGTATGTATGTATGTATGTATGTATGTATGTATGTATGTATGTATGTATGTATGTATGTATGTATGTATGTATGTATGTATGTATGTATGTATGTATGTATGTATACGTGTAAGATACCATTTTAAAAGCGAAATTTCATCGCATGGTACATGTTAATTGCATTTACATAGATAATAGATAATACTTCTGGATACAGTTCAATTTATAATAGTTCAGACCTTTTGGATATGGGCACAGCCACCTAAAGTTGGGCCGTCTACTTCACAAATTCATAAGAAAAGACAATAGAAACGCTGCTTATGTTTCCTTACATTAAACAACGAAACACCATCATATTGGAACCACGTTCCTTCCAACACAGAATAATGAAAACTAGCACACGCTATTATTAATTACTTTTGAGTCTTGTGAAAGAATCTCTGAAAAGGATTTTCAGTCTTAAAGTGATTGTTAGAAAAAAAACATGTATGCATGTAAATAACTACGTCATTTTGTAATTGACAAATACATAAACAGTAAATTAGGCAATTGGCGTCCTTACATATCCGAGCTCATCTCTACCCCCAAGTCGATTTATTGGTTCAAGAATGACGGCATCTGCTTGTTTGATCCTGAGTCGAGGATAATATCATCAGCCTCATTTCACAGCAAGAAAGGACCTGTCCTAATCCTAATCTGATCTACATGATTTGTTCAAGGGAGTATTTAGAGTATGACTGCATATGACTATCACTAACCGAAAAAGATGTCAAAGGAATTGTCAGACATGGAAGTGCATGCGAGCTTTTGCGATTGCTTTTGACAAAGTCTCTCTCTCTCTCTCTCTCTCTCTCTCTCTCTCTCTCTCTCTCTCTCTCTCTCTCTCTCTCTCTCTCTCTCTCTCTCTCTCTGCGCTTTTCACACTGTACTACGCTGAGAAAACAAAAACAAATTCTCGACTATTTTAAATTAACAAGCTGTCTATGATTATCACTGATGACCTACTTATCCACGTGAAACTAAAACAGACATTTTCTTGCAACGAAATTGCTACATGTAGCGAACATGGCATCCAATGCAAAACAAACAAAAAAAACCGAAAAGATTCCAAATTGCATACAAAATCATGATTTATTTCATTTACATAGAGCATGCTACGTTTTGGACATCCCATTTAGATATTTGTCAGAGAAAAAGTGCATTCTTATACATATGTGGACATTGTTACTTTTAGCTTGCAATTGCTATATCGACATAAAGAATTTGTAGATATCAATTTATGGAATATACGACCAAAGCTGCGTAGTTTGTTGTATTTATATGGGCAACCAGTGACAAGGATTCACCTTCCCGCACCCCCATTCCATTTAATAAGCCATATTGTTGACATCTATTCAGTTAAGAAAAGCACATCAACATATATTATTAGTACCGTGAGTCTTGAAGACGGATGTAAACCAACTAATTCTTACAACCAGCAAGCGCTAATTGGTTCTGCAAAATCAGCTACATCCATTTCCTATGGGCATTCTGTTGCATATTGCTCACAGTGGGTTACCTCACCTTTGAAGTATAAGAACACGGCAGTGACGCTAATTTGTTGGTAAAGTACCACATCACTACAATAATGCTGTAAGGTATGGTCGTAAAATACCACCCAGGGAAAACCGTACGCTTTGCTAACAGCATTGTCACGGAATTGTATATATCCCATTATTTATTAAATACATTTACTCGTGTTTCGTTTCTTATGTACAACGACGCCAGTAGGTGATTTATCATTGTTGTACAATATTTCGAAACAGTGAGTTTGGTTCAACCTATGCTACACATGCGAAGTGCTTTCAATAGAAAAAAGCCAACCAATCTTTCCAAGCACAGACGATTATATCGTATGTATATAAATGTCTCGCGGTAAGGCAACAGTCTTTACGTTACGGAAAGTCTTGTCAGTAAGCAGTGTACTCACTACATGAGCCCTTTACTAGTTAAAAAATGTCAGATAAACTGAGGAAGATTTACAGAATCAAACGAACGGAAACGGAAAAGATTTTGAATTAAGGCTATGGGGTAAAAGAGTTAAAATAAATTAATCAAATACAAAAGAAATGGAACACAATATACGATGCTGAGACTCCTTTCTGTTGAGCATGGAGAAAGGACACTCGCCATACTGTATGGATTAAAATATGACTTAACGCAATGGAAACGCACCTATGATTCATATTACGTAATAAATATTTAAACAACTTAAACGAATGTGAATAATACTTATTAAATAGTTTAATATTATTAATTTAACTTTCCCAATAAATATTATAGCTTAAGATTAAAAGTTTACTGATTATGATTAAATTAACAAACTAACCTAAACAATTATTCATGAATTGCTTTAATAAATTATTATTAAATTAATAGTAACCTAACTATAGTCACATAAAATTATATTTGCGATCAAAATTGTCATTCATATGTATTAGACAAGAAACTCGTGACACCTGAGCTAGTATTCATGTGATCACGAAAGCGTAGTGTGAGTGCTGCTTGTGCCTCATTAAGGTCTCAAACAACCTATGCGTAAAGCAGAAACATTATATATATATATATATATATATATATATATATATATATATATATATATATATATATTCAAACTATAAAATTATACTTAATAGAAATAAAATATGAATGAATTTAATTTTTTTAATTTAGCTTTTATTCTTTAAACTTTAAACTGATAGTAAGCTATGAATATTAAATAACTCCAGAAAATTGATATATTAGAAGAAATAAAAGATATGAATGGTGTACAAAGCTTAACTCGAAATTTAGTAAAAAAAAAAATTTAATAAAATTAATACAAGAAACAAACGTATGAAAAAAAAACCATGAACACATAAAATACTTTAATTTTTGTCACAACGGGGCTTACTCAAATGTTAATTTGAGAGTAACCACAACAATGAAACTTCTGGACTTGCACATTTTCAGCAGTAAAAGTATGTAAGCTATTTTTTAATTTATTATGTATAGTATTTCTAATGTATATTGTAGGTAAAAGTTATTGTACTACCACGTTAATTTTTGTATGTTTTCTATGTAGCTTTGGCTTGCGTAGTATAACGCACGTATTTTCTATCTTTGTTTGTGACTTAGCAAGAGATTTGTTAGCAATATAAAGTTACATTTCTGTGAGAAATGTTTAGTACCATAGGAATCCAATGAAGACGTGTTCACTTCTGTGCCTGTTTATTATTTAGTAATGTTATACCGAAAATGTAATTTGTATAACTTTCCACATATAACGTCATTACGTGTTGTCGTATATGCCCGTATCATGCATAGTACACGTTGTTAGATGTATTTCAGCTGATCAGAGTGATCCATGTTGATCATAGTCTACGTGGTACCAGCTACAGCGTAACCATAAGAAGTTGATCAAAGCAGCTGCAAAGCTGAACCATAGCAACCGTAGAGATGACTGAACAGTGTTGCTGGTCGAGTAGCGGTGTCGGGCGTTCTGACCAAATTGACGAGGGCTGATTGCTTGATTGACTAAGGAATTGAATGGTGGTCGGTGTTTGATTGACCAGTGTGACTGGTAACCAAGTGTAATATTGAAAAGAATGTTTTGTGTTACTCCATACATGTAATTTTTTTAACCGTGGGTTAATTTTGGGGTTTTGTTATACCACAAGAGTCAGCAGTTTAATCAATAAAGCAAGACGAAATTTCTGACTACATGAAATCACTTTAACGGTATTATAAAATAATACAAGGAATGCAACTCGACCACAACTCTCCGCTCGATTCGAATTTTCTCACGCGTCCTTTATCCCTTCAAAATCGCACGAAGATTCAAAATCTACACATATCCATTTAAAAAACAGTAACGTACCTTGTCATCACTCTCGGACGACCATCGCATGAATCCAATCCGGCGAATTAACCTTTATTTTTACCATTACGGTCACAAATCCTGGAAAAGTGAACCATTTTTTACTGTTCTATATTTAAAGAAATTCGAAACGAGTTGTGTGCAGAGACTACATACAGGAATCATGGCTGTATTCAGAAATTAGCTCCTGTTAACGTGTCTTTTGCAGAATGCTGTACCATGACAAAGTTCTTTCAAAGAGATTTGGTTTAGCTGGTTTTATAGTTACTTGTAACACATCTTTGGCTGTATCATGCCAAGGCGGTGTAATGCTTTTTACAACGATACGCTGCTATTTTCGAAAAGTATCATTTATAACACATAAAAAGACAATAAATATAATGACAAGTTCCTGCAAAATTACAAAGTTAGTTGATGGGAATTTTGAACCTTCGTTGGGCCTGACCTCCTCATCTCCCTCCCCGACCGCAACCAAATTTGTATAATCTTACAAATACTACTCGGGTGGTAAAGAACCCGCGTACGTGGATATAAACTTCCATAGCTCTAATGGCGCTTGTACTTAATTCAGCCTTTTGCTAAAAATAGACCATGATGTCATTTCTCCGACTGCAGCGATATTGTTTTCGGACAAAGCCGCTAGCAACGCGTAGTAAAACAAATGCTTGCAGTATTTTGAAATTTATAAACAAGCTATATATTCATCTGGAAAAGTAATTATTTAATATGGTGACCACTGAGTATTGTTGCTATGGTTCATGTACTAGTGATTCGAGATACCGGAAAGCTGGTATTTGGTTCATTGAATTTGGACACGGTTTTCCAAAGCCTGACAAGGAGAAAGGTATATATGATTGGGTACATCATCACGGCCGACGTGCTTTTACCATAAACAAAAGTGACGAAGGATACATATATATGTAGTTTGCACAAACTAAAGATATTACCATGCATAGGATACATTTTGTATGGTCCATTGAGAGAACTAAGAAATTTAGACTGTTACAGAAAGTAATCTCACTCATTATTCAGCCTGACTTTTTCCAATGTGTTTTTATTATAAGTTATTTAGTAAATTTTCAAAATCCTCTTGTGCAGTAATTACAATCAAAGAAGTTTATATTGTTCTGAAATGCAACATACATATGCAGACAATAAAGTTATTTTGACACGTACTTCCCTGTTTTTGTAAAATGTATATCATTTTGAGGCAAGCTATCATTGTTAGAGATGGCTTTTTTGTATTGCTTTTTTTATCTGCAAAATCAGACAATTATACTTCCAGACAAAATGTTATTATAAACTTTTTCAATTGAGAAAATGTTTATGCAAAATATTTGACATGAAAATAAAGATAAATTTTCTCTCATTTATTTAAACATTGTTACCAATTTACACACGATACTCTGAAAAAGAGTAATGAAATTATTAATGCATATTACCAAAACAACCTACATTAATATATTTCTTGATCAAATATTTTGAATATATATGCAAAATTTGTAGAATGATGCATGAACCATATTTAATTTAGCTCTTTTATACCTATTAAAATAACATTCACTACGCAGTTTAAATTGATGCATAAAGCAAAATAGAATATTATCTATACTACATCTACATTCCTTTTTATTTACATGTTTAAAACATTAATCGTATTTAACAACACTTCATTCTGAAAATTTAATTGGGGGTAGTTCCCTTGCAATTTTTATCTCAACATACTCAGGGCATATGTATTGGTGTTGAAATTCTATCCACTTGTGTATTATACTGTCCCCAATAGATTCATCAAATCTGATCCTATGAATTACAGTCTGCATCTGACTAAACCACAAAATCACACCAGAAAACATTCATCGCAGCCATCTGCAACAACAACAATAACAATAATAACAACAACAACAACAATAATAATAATAATAATAATAATAATAATAATAATAATAAGTCGAAGAATAATAATAGCAAACAAAAAATCGGATAACATTAAGTTTCATTACTTATATATCTATTCAATTAGGACAAAACGGGATTAATTGCGATAATAATAATAATAATAATAATAATAATAATAATAATAATAATAATAATAATAATAATAATAAATAATTAATAATAATATAAGCATTGAAACAAAACCGATAATAGATTGCACTTGTAAATTTGAATATCAACGTAATGGTTGGTGTTATATGATGCCTTGTTTCAAACGGTACAAAACCATACAAGAATATACAGTTATAAATCAAACATGTCACAGTAACTTCTGGTTTGTATAAATAATATATGCATAAAATGTACTCCAGATAGGAAAAAAATCTAAATTTCTGTTTTTTTACAACAATTTATATTCAGTAGAGTACTAAAAATACAATATAGAAAATGCACGATTGAAGAAACAATCGTAACCCAGAAAACTATAATACACTAGGTCCAACATGCATAGTATTTGTTTTGACTAAACTTTTAAGCAATATACTTCTTTTTCCTTTTTTTGGCAGGCCTTAACATGCTTACCATCGCTGTAACTGAGTGCTCATCTACATACGTAGTGCCTAGTACATTGTTTACAGTAAGAAAATAATACAGAAAGTATCACTGGTTGCCATTGGGTTAGTTCGCCTTGTACAAAAATATATTTTTAGAAACTGATGTAACTATCAAATATGCAAAATGTACAAGCTCCATTGCGAATTAGACGCAATTTTCCATTCACAAATGAAGCTTTCATTCATCCGTTTGACTGAATGATTTCTTTCCATTTTATTAAATGTATAATTACCTCAGAATAAAGACATATAAAAATAAAATATGTATTGATGATAGCAATGAAACCCCAAAAAGGTCAGGTGCCAAAAAATGAATATAACAAAATGAAAGTATGAGACAAGCTGAATAACTGTATCTATATCAAATTAACATTGATAACATTTTGGGGCTAACTTTTTTGTATTAATGGCTGGCTCTTACATTAAAGCAGCTACTTCATTTGTTTCATCTTGTTAGCCTTCATCTTCTAAGTTTTGCTTTTTTTACATTAGAAGTCACGAAAACTTGTCAACAAAAAGAATAGACACTTTAAGAAACAATTATATAATTTTCTTGGCTTGCATAATGTTGTACTATGTAAAATAAAAATTGTTCGGACACATTGGAGTACATAACGCGCCAAGTCTGATGCAATATGTTTGGCAATCATAATACAATTATTCACACTTGAACCAGATCTATGACGGTTACTGCTTCATCGTGAGTGTTTACATATGTTTCCTAAACAAAGTGGTCGTAGATAAATGTACAACTGCCCCCGGTGGTTTTTACTGGTCGGAAGCTACAGCTATCTAATTATTATCAAATTAAGTACCAGCCTGTGAATGAATACCTTCCAGAAACTAATGGCAATTTGATCAATCGTTTGGCTAGTGGCATCCGAGGTCGAAAGCGTCCTTCAAAAGAACCAACAGAACGCGTCCGTATGGCGAGGATCGTGCGAGCGATGAGGTAACTGCCCAACAAGTGATATTGATCCGTGAAAGTTTGGATACAATCAACCATTGTGCTGTATTTTCTTTGACTATTCAACTGAGACGAGATAGGACTAAACCAGAGATTGGTCGTTCTAATAATTTCATTAAGAATTTAGAACAAAGAGAGGACCTTTTAATAATTTAGAAATTCTGATTGAATTAAGAGCATTTTGTTCCCCATCCCATTCATATTTGATTGTTCATTGTTGTCATTCTTTATCTCATCTGTTTCAATTTTTAATCAATTTCCAATGTAATTTATCCTCTCCTGATATGAATCTTTGTTTTAATATAAATGGAATGTGAGTTTCTTCTTAATTTAGTGTAAGTTACATTATAGAGTAGAGTTAATAGCAACTACTTTAAAAATCCATCCCCTACATTAATACTTTATAAATGACTTGAGAGGCATAAAATTATTGGCATTTAGAATTTCGTATTTTTAAAAACACTGGGAAGAAATAATGGAAACGGGAAATGTAGCGAATAAAGTATGAGACACGTAAAGATGTGTGTGTGTGTGTGTGTAAAAAGTAATTTGTCTAAACCATCTTCATGGATGTGAATGAATGCACAAATAATAATTTGTTAAACCATTGCCATGGAAATAGGAAATAAAGAAATGCACAAATAATAATTTGTCAAATTTATTACTGTCACAAAAAAAACCTATTAATAATTAGAAGTTTACATCATTATTTGTTGCTTTTCGGTTTCGCGCCGTTTCTTGGCACAAGATAGTCTATATATGGAGGCCTCTATCACTGCTTGAAAAAGAATTCAAGAAAACACCGGTAAGAATGACTTACCCACAGAAAGTTACAGTCAGCTTATTCATAGTTGAGGCTGAGACTCGACCCCATGCGGACAGAGGTGAGATGGCATTCATTGGTAATGGTGAGCCCTTTTGACTACTCGGACACCCGAGTTCCTATATGCAATATTTGAAAACATAATAAACGTATAGCAAATTTCGTACTAGAGACCACAACGTACCTTATAAGATTCTTTAACAATTTACAAGCGTTTTACTAAAGAGCAGGATAAAATGGTGAGACCTTTTTAACTTTCCAATGATATGCGCATATATATTTTATATACGGTTTATGTTTATTTTGTTTCCATATTTGTTTGTTTCTTTTGGGTTTTTTAAGACGCTATGTTCCGATACACTTACAACTTTCTGACCGTATGATATATTATCTTTATTATGCCATATTTTTATGGTACTAATTTGCTAATATAATGAAATGAACTGCTGAGCGAGTAAATTTTCAATTAAGTCTCCTATTTCCAATGTTGGTCGATTTAAAACAACAAATTGCACGTGCAAAAAAATATTTTGTGGATAAAGATGGTATAAGAAGGAAACGGGCTTTCGAGCATCCGTCAAATGTGAGGTTGTTATAAAACAAAATGCTGTGTTGACCTTCACGTAGACAAATTAGCAGAAACATGCTGTCTTTTCGCATATTATGTCACATTGTGTCTTGTAAATGACTGCATTATGATATACAGAAGGCGTGACAATGCAATTTAATTATAAAATTTTCTTCACTCCTATTCTTAAAAAAAGATGAAATATTGTTTTATTGTCTCTTGTACATCATTTAAAGGTTTCATCTGAAAGTCACGAAGCATGGTTTTCTTTATCATAATATAAAACTTTATTTTTTATTCATAGCATACAACTTGGTTTTGTTGTTGATTGTACAGATTATAGCTTAACATTTGTGTGTAATGATCAACTGGTTTTAGTATATTTTAAGAATATATTGTGCCAAGGCATGCAAATAAAAGTGCAGACGTGCTGTTCACGAGTCAACAATAATAATCTGCGAGGCTTCCTCTAAACACTAGGCTTCGCAGATCGACGTGTTGAACATACAGTCTGTGTAAATTGTGTACAATAATTTAACAAGAGAGAATTAGAGTCCAATGCTACAGTCTTTACACAGTACTACAAAGACGACACAAAAATTTTCATCCAAGCACTCAGTCTACTTATATAAGATCAAGTCCTGGGGTGGAGTGATGCGACGTTATACTCCAATAGCATGGTTCTTTAGTACTGTCATATGTGTGTGTGTGTGTGTGTGTGTGTGTGCGTGTGTGTGTGTGTGTTTAAAACCCTATCTTGCAGGTATTTGCCAAATATTGTGCAAAGTAACTCAAAATCATGAATGTAATGATCATGCATGTTTTACTAGTGGTAATCTTATGCGAAAGCACTGATGCTCAGACTATTCACAAAATGTCTGCACGCATGAACCCGTATGTAATCCATATTGTTCTACATGTACACCAAACAACCCTTTTTGAAGCCCGAATTCGTCACACAACGCCTGTACGCATTAAACAGTCTGTGATCAAAATTCTTTTTTTATATGTACGCCAAACTTACGCCTTTTAAGTTCGAATTCACAGAATGGTGTCGGCATCAAAACGTCTGTAACACACACACACACAATATATATATATATATATATATATATATATATATATATATATATATATATATATATATATATATATATATATATGTAAAGTATTTTAAGTACAAAACTTAACAACGGTACGGATAAACCAACACGTTCAGATGTCGGTTTTTTTTTGCAATGCATTTGAGGTCATAGCAAACAACAGAGAGAATTCATACCAAGTTTAGAGACTTTAGCCCTGCGTTTATTGTCACACACACACACACACACACACCACCACCACCACCACCACCACCACTACAAATACGGTATGTGATAAACATTCGAGTGATGATATGCGAGTAAGAATTATTTCATTGATCTCTTAAATGGCTCTTAATTTATATTCTGGACAGGATTTTATTTGTTACAAGTTTGTTAAAATCTTCTCAGGACGCGCGCCCACTCTTCTCTGTCTCTGTCTGTCTGTCTCTGTATCTCTCACACACGCACACACACAAACACACACATCCCAGAAACGTTGACCCAACGGATACAAAGTTTGGTAAAAAGAAATCAATCTAAAATATTTTTATGTGAAATCTGTGTACATTTCACCTTGGAACGTCATACCTAGGTACATAAGTGGAGGACCACCCCCACCCCCGCCAAGATTTAATCATAGTTTAGGTACCATATCTGCTGTACATTTTCCACGCTATGTGAATTAGTGTTAAGTTTGGGAGTTACAGAGAGAGGCCTGATTTGGTTTGCATCAAATGGTGAAGATTATATATTTTTTTACAGTTAAAAATGTAATATAGTCGCTAGCAAATATGGTTAAGCCTAAGTACGTCCCTGTGATGCTGAGAAATAAAATGTAAATGTAATGACTGTGTTTCATTTTCTGAATGTTCGAGCTGCGTCTCTGACGTTAAAAAACAGAAAGTACAGTGTCCCAACCTTTATGTGGAAAGAATAATAAACTATTTAGCTAGGTGATAAAATACACGGGGCAAAAAGTTGACCTTTTCATTGCCTTAGGATAGCTAGCATATGCTAGGTTAACATAGGACCGGTTTGCCATCTGTCCCGATGAGAGAAATACAACTTAGTCGGCAAGAGTATTTGTTCAAATTCCAGTCCATATGATAAAATCAGGAGCTTAAAGTCACTGAAACTATTTTACCTGAATGTGACATGTTTGAAGATGATTATCGTCTTGTTTATGTGAATAGCACATGATTTTTGTCTCGATATGAGTGTCTCTGAAAATCCCTGTAGGCTGAAAGTAGCACAGAAGGGTGTTATCTTAAATTTGTGATCGTTTTGTGATTTTGCACACACACACACACACACACACACACACACAGAGAGAGAGAGAGAGAGAGAGAGAGAGAGAGAGAGAGAGCATTCAAACGATAGGAACAAGAAAACACACCTAATTAGAAATTGAAATTATGTTCCATATATTGTAAGGAGTGATACATACATAATGAAAAAAAACCCATTAAATTGTTTCATATTCAGTGAAAATTAACACGCAACCATGCAAATTTCTCGAGGTTTCTAGCTATGTACCTTTATAAGCTGTTAAGAAAAAGAAGGAATAGTATATGCCATCTTGTAAATGGCATAGGTATTGTTTGATCCATAATATTTTTCCTTCTAGAGCCACGAGTCGAGATAAGAAATGCCACCACAAATCACCAAATTACGGTCGTTAGGAAGCACTTATTGGACAAGTTACAACCATTAATTTTTACATTCTGGTCTAATCATATAAATTTATAATAAGCATACCTAAGATTGCGTTTAAGGGTTAATCATGAATGTTGCATAAGACACTTGGGAAACTTCACTCCATTAGCAGATATGAGATTCATGTTCTATCAGTCGAGACTCGCAATGTAAACTGCTAGGTCCATATCATGAAGTATATGAAAGATAAAAATGAATCATAGAATTAAATAAAACCCTCAGTTATATTTGTAGTGGTAGTATCAAGTGATGTGGACTGCACTCATTATATATATATATATATATATATATATATATATATATATATATATATATATATATATATATATATATATATATATATATATATATTATGGAGTGCAGTATATCCTTTCGACAAAACGAGTTCAGATTTTCCCATATAAATACAGTAACCTTTTTATTATATGCTCATTTCTTTTTCTTCCCAAGGCTTAAATATATAAACAAAAAATACACTGAAAAAAAAAAACAAAGTAACTAAATGTATGCCGTATTTCGAACTAAATGCATAAGCGTTGATGGATCATTATACAATATTATTAATGAGTGCATAACTCCGCTCAGATAAATATATAGTTGGTCACGCGCTAGGCGTAAGTTTCGAAAGAAAATGGCGCTAGCTCTACTTAAAATAGAAATTTGGAGTAATATTGTTGATGTATACGCCTTGCAACAACTTTTCCATTTGATCTGGAATGAATACGTCTGAGGAGAGGGGGCTGTCGATTCAACGCAATCTTTTGATTATGGTCTGGATATATCTACATGAAGCGATTTGCATCGGTTTCCAGCAGCGTCTTCCATTTTTATGTTTTGAATTGTGTTTACATTGGCATGCGTGTTTCTTTTCTGTCATTGAATGATTCAGATCACAATGTGAAAAAATTATGAAGCCTTTCCGTTGCAATTATCGAAAACACGCTGTGGAATTTAATGTCTATTTCATTTTGAGTGCAGTAAGGAGGATGTAGCTACACTTGGAATATACTCGAAAATACAGTACAATTTCAAAATGTGTAATCAATCTTGAGAACCCATGACATGGCTCATCTAATTCAGATTTCCAGACCTACAAAAATATATTTTTAAAAAAAATTCAGGATGTAAAATTGTAAGTATATTTTTGCCATTTTTAATAACAGCTAAAGAAGACAGATTATGTGTATAGCTTACATTTATTGTCCGGAACCTGTATAGCGTCAATATATAGTTAAATTTGAAACATTGTATCAAAAAAGTAAACGCAGAATGTGCCAAAGCAGTTTGTATGTGTCAATCAATCTATGAAACATTTGCTGGTATGTGGCCGTCTATGAAATATCTGCTTTAATTCATTCATAAAAAAAAAATTGTTTACGTTAGAAAATAGTTTCTTTGCACGTGGAAGACAGTATAAAGGTGTTCAATATCGGTGAATATTGCTCGATTCTGACAATGTAAAGTTAACGGAGAAAAAAGATGAGCATATAATAATATCAGATATATTTTAATTCCATACCAACATCAGAGAATTCGAGAGTGAATATTACTTGCAACTGCTGCTTTTTGTGAGGAATTAAGGGCAACTCAAAATTTGTCACGAAAAGCAATTTTATTGATAATCAACACACTCTGACTTCTAGTAAAGAATGAAGTTCACTTTTTTTTTAAATCTGCAACACACTCTGACTTCTGGTAAAGAATGAAGTTCACTTTTTTTAAATCTGCAAATGACTCAAATATGCCTTGTTCATATTACTATCTATACATGCTTAGAAGTGGACAACAACACAGATATAGATCTGCCGTCATATAGTGCATAGGTATATTATAGTCAATGTTTTTTGTTCTACTTACATAAACACGCGTATAGTCGAAACTACAAACGAAGTATTTTTAATTCTTCTTGACACATAACTGCTTAAGCCATTCTTTTTCTAAGGCAATAGCACGAACAAAATAAGTCTAAAAAACGTACACAGTACGTAGTGGCAGTTGTGGTAACATTCTCCCATAATGAGACATCATTTTCTTGACTGCAATTACTTTATATACTTTATACCATGATCTACTACTATACCTACCTACCCAACTACATACATACATACATACATACATACATACATACATACATACATACATACATACATACATACATACATACATACATACATACATACATACATACATACATACATACATACATACATACATACATACATACATACATACATACATACATACATACATACATACATACATACATACATACATACATATATACATACATACATACATACATACATACATACATACATACATACATACATACATACATACATACATACATACATACATACATACATACATACATACGGTCAATTGTTGCAATGTTCATATATATATATATATATATATATATATATATATATATATATATATATATATATATATATATATATATATATATATACACACAATGTCTTCGTTCATAAACTCTGACCTCTAATCGAATGACACACGACACTATGCTGATTATTAAACTGAGCCAAAATGTGTTTCAGATCCTTAGGTCCACTTACTCGAAACTAAATTACGTCTTTCAAAACTTTTCAGGTTATGGTGTTCTCAAATGATTTGTGGAGCAATAATCGGCGTGTGAATTTTTAAACCAAGAACACGGGGATCTGGTTGTTAAACACTTTTCAGTCATAGTCGAGATAAATAATTATGCCAAATTTAATAAACAAAACAACAGAAAGTACATTTACATCTTGTTACTTTGTTCACAAACCGTCATAGTTGGAAAGTAATATGTGATATAGCGATGATCCATTTTGGTCAAGTGTATTCTTTTTTACAATCTTCAGTTTCTGAAATGCACAAATATATTTTACCTTCGATTTTGAACTGAACATTAATATGATTATCCTTTAAGGGTTTAGGGGGAAAATCCAGACAAGTTTGACTAAACTCCATTTTTTTTAAAATTTACTATTGGAATCACAAGCAAAAACGTCAGTTGTGCAAAATTCTAAATATTTAACCATGAACTTATTTAAAAAGACACAAAAATTTAGTTACAAACCTCGCATGAAATGGTGTGGATGGATACAATCAAGTAATACTGAATAAAAACCCTTTATATTTTTCAGTCACTTTGCCATTATAGTCAACATACTAACTTCATGATCTTTAACCTTGAGCCTTACGTGATAAAATGAATATTGAATAAATCGGGAAATATGATTCAGATGTACCACTATGCCAATACCACGTAATCTGTCTTTAAAGTAATGTGAGAAGAAATATGTTGATAAGAATCGAATTTTCTACCCTTGATCTTGAACCTTTTGGAAATAATGTAGAGATATACTCCGATGAATAGTTTGACCAGTAAAGCTAAATATTTATTTGGCTTAGCCTGAATAATATCATGTTCAAGTACTCATCTCTTATCTCTGTGGTTCCGGATTCGAACTCCGGCTTCGAGGGATGCGAAGATAAGTGCTTGCTTATTTGAGTGAGGTTTTTTTCTTTAGGGTTTTGGTTTCTCGTTCTCTTCAAATACCACTTATCAACAGCATCGTTTCCCTCGTGCTCTATTTGCTTATGTTGTTTTTCAACAGACGTAAACAAGACTGAAGTTTCCAAAAAAGTAATATAATTAAAAAATTCAGATAAAGTATAGTATTTTAGAATTTTGATCTATGTTGTATCTCTCACAGAACAGGTAGTGAATTAATTTAGTGGCAAATTATTCAAATAAAACTTATAATGAAAACTTTCCCTGGTTAAAAAAAAATAAAAAAAGTTAAAGCAACATCCGCTTTACACCACTTATGCATTATCATGCAATACCCTTTATCTTGATTTACTGGTATCGAGTAAGGCAGCTCTAACGGCATACAATTGTTTTCAAACATCAGATCCGATAACTTGCACAACAACATTCAATTGCACGCAAGAATGACTGGCATGATCTAAGTATATTTGACGGCGAACAAATAATGCATGTACTAATGATGAATATTGACAATGGGCCGTTGCTGCACCAATTTGCTTGACAGGGATGTTGACTGCGGCTGAGTAAAGATGCTTCCGTTTTTTATTCATAAGTAAAAATGGTAAAAAAGATCTTTCCGCAGATGCAATCAAGATGCAAGTATTTTCATCATTTAAATAACAATTAATTTTCTTATAATTAATCCAAAATTGAAGTGACTATATTTTCAATTTTATTTAGTCTACGACACGATGGTTGGAAGATAATGATATTCCGATACTATTTTGTTGATGTTCCTACAAGATGGTTGAAGAGAAATATAAAAACTCTCCGCCAAAAGAAATTATTAAGTTGTTTATTTCATATTTATTTTACTGTTTTATCACCTTTGTGTTGAAAGCATTTAGTTATGTTGACATAATATTCCATCAGTGTAATGTTACCGACCTGGTGTGTTGCTTTCATGTTTCGTGTTTCTATTGACAGAATTTTACCACTTGTTGGGGTTGGGGTGGGTTAAAGAGAGAGTGAGAGAGAGAGAAAGAGAGAGAGAGAGAGACTGAGAAGGAGAGAGAGACAGAGACAGTTGCTCAGTTGTGCTTGGTTGAATAAATCTAACGAAATGATGAAAACTAAAAAGGTTATTATTAAAATAATTGTCATGATGGAATCTCTCTCTCTCTCTCTCTCTCTCTCTCTCTCTCTCTCTCTCTCTCTCTCTCTCTCTCTCTCTCTCTCTCTCTCTCTCTCTCTCTCTCTCTCTCTCTCTCTCTCTCTCTCTCTCTCATGTGATTTCTGTGATCTGCTAAATTGTCTTTTCTAGGCTAATTTTTTTGTTGTTGTTGCAGCCCATCTAGATCTCATACTACGTATCACTCTTGAAATTTTAATTGTTCTCAAAGACGACGATAGCGCTGGTAACCGTTTGCTTATTTTAATTAACAAGGAATTAATAACATAAACACTTTATCTTCACTTTGTCATTTATGACGTAATTGTTTTCTTCAGTTTTTCATTTACATTTTAATTAATTTATTTGTATTTTTATATTTATTTTCCAATATAATATGAATTTCCAGGTAAAAATAATTAAAATAAAATAGCCATGGAATCTATGAAATGTATCTGTGGAAGTTAAAATGGCATGCATGTACTGTATGCATGATTACTAACTAGGCCATACGTCAATTAAGCTATCTTTTACAGAATGACTTTATAAGAATTATATATTATCAATGAAAACAAAGCTATTTGATAACTTGAAACGATTTTTTGTTCATTATATTACGAATTCGACGTTATTTATAGGATATAAAGTTTTGTAAATCTTGCTGTTCCCTCGAATGGTAAAATTCCTATTATCGAGCGAATCCTTTCCATGCAAACAAGTTATGAAATACCATTACCAGCAATTCGAATTACATAGAGAAAATTAATACCCGCACAAAATAAATGCGTCGACACTAATTCTTAAACACAGCGAGAACACTACAATTACTTCATAAATATCTTTGAAGTATACAAAGACCACTTGCTTTTTTGCACACTCTTTGGCGAATTTGGTAACCTTCATTGATATATATATATATATATATATATATATATATATATATATATATATATATATATATATATATATATATATATTACAAAATAAATAACACCAACACGTAGAATATGTGACCGGTTTCACTTTATTCCTTTATCAGACTGAATTCAAACTGAATTCAATATCATTGTTACGTCAGTAAATATATTCTATTTCTAAGTGATCAATGATGAAAACAATATGACATAAACAAGATGATGTCATAGCGTATATTTTTGACCGAACTGTTTTATTCTTTAACTAATAATCGGCATGGAAATATGTATATACAGTAAAGATAACTGACATTTCAATACATAAAAATACATAAAACTGGATCTTAAAGATACATATCTCTCAACTGATAAATATATCAAATATTTATGAATAAATAGAGTTAAAATATTGTAATAATATTTTTATTATGTATTGACAAATGTTCAATATTTCATCAGAACTCAAATTATAAGATACAAATTATAAATAAGTATTATATAAATAATTAATCGTAATATTTAGAATTAATTTTAAAATGCCCTTTAATTTTTAAATGATTAATAAATTATTTTTCTATTAGTTCATACTTTCACTAGCTGAGTTTTTCTGTAAATTAGAATATATTAAAATATTCTTAACTAATTGTAAACATGGGGCAAAATTGTTTAAAATTTTTTATATAATGTACAATACAATAGCAAAGAAACGCTAAATGAAGAAAAAGAAAACAGATGCAAAACTCTTAAATAAAACGGAATAAAAAAGAAATAGTGAAAGAAAAAAATTTGAATAAATAAACATTTGACAAAAGGGAGCCTGAGTCTTTAGAAACAGGCAAACACATACGATTAAGCACAAAGAATTATTCTGAAAAAAAACAAAAAAAAAAACGCACGTGAATAGAAAATTGCCCGTAGATGCAACATGTATACACTTCATTTTCATTTGAAGCCTGAATGTACTATTTAGAAAATCTTAACAATGTATATATGTAACTGTCTTAAATATTAAAAAATAAATAAAACGCGTTTTGTACAGTAAATGAACAAAAAATTGAATAATTAAATAGGAAAATTAGGTTAATAATTAAATGAATAATAGTACAATACTATAAAATTATACATGTACTTAAATTTTATACATAGTTCTCAACAAACAGAATTCTCCTTTAATTTTCTGTATTTTTTGCTTGATTGTAATTTTTCAATTTTTCACACTTTTTCCAGTGAAAAATGATATAAACAAGAACTAATTTACTCTATTAACTTTCAAACTGATTTCCCTTACATATGGTTTACAAAACTTACATGTTTCATGTTCAGTAACTTGATGATATGGTTTGCACAACAACTGAAATGAACTTTGAATATGCATTGCGCCATGCACTAATTGGAAACAAAAGATGCAATCTCTATCATTGATAAATTAATAAATAAATAAGTAAATAAATTAGATATGGTAGCTAAGAGCAAATACATATTGGAATAAATAAATAAGTAAATAATAAATTACGCGAGATGGTTAGTTTTATATTTAAAGATACATTGCATTTTCATGCATATGCTTGAAAAAAAAAACAAAAAAACCCAAATCTATTTATTTAAAAATAAAATTTAATTGGCATATTGGGAAAGTTTTCCAAAATATACCGTAATTAGTAATTTAGATAAATATCAGTTTTCCAGAATGAACCCATCATTGTTGCTAGCTGAATTGCTAGGTAAATGTTAGATCATACGTGTGAATTCTCAAACAAATGGTCTTTTTAAAATCCTTTTGAACGCCATGTGTGCTATTTTTTGAGAGCACTAACATGTCGCAGTCAAGATGAGAGGAATCCTAACTTTCACCTCCTCGTTATCTAGCCCGAATTAACGGTCTTTTAAGTGGATTTTATATTCAGAATCGTTTTAACACTTATTTGATAGGATTATAGTCAATAGTGTCACTGTACTATGCATTTAATTTGTGAGATGAAACTGGTATTATACATCAGTTTAAAGTACCATATAAAGTAAAAAGACTTTGGATACTCTCTGAGAGAAACAACACATGGCAGACTGATATTATTTTGACTAGATTGAGTAAAAAGGATGTATAATTTACATGCAACAAAACATTTTAGTCGCCGTCTCGTTTGCTTCTCGAATCAAATGAAACTGAAATTAGATAAAAGGAGGTTGCGGTTTTTTTCAATCTATTTACCCTTTTTTATAACTTGAAAAATAAATTAATTCAAGTGGATTTGACTCAAACCAAGCAAACAGACTTATAGTGCCCACTTCACTGACATAGCAAAAGGTTTTGGGTGAATTTTCAGCTGTATTAAATATACGGAACAAGTACCTAATCTCGATTTAAAAGCATACGAAGTTCTCCACGGGAATACTGTCTCGATTAAGAAAAACTTTTCATAATAAGCCGACGTTTTCTATATACATTTTATATGGTCGAATTCACAAAGTCTAGATTTTAGGTCACTGGGGAAGAATAAAGCCCAAAACACCCTGCGGCAATGTAATGCCTGAACAAGTTTGATCCATTTACGATGAGTTTGAACGAGGATGGAAGCTATAATGAAGAAAATTCAGTCTTTGTCAATGTTAAAATACATGAAAACCTTGAAGCAATCAAGTCCATAGATGAAATTACTTTTGCAACATACTAATAATCAAAGTCGTGCGCCAATTTGGAATCGGCGCCTGTAGGAATTTTTATTCTAACCTCGTCGTCATTTGATTCATAATATCAGTATTAGTACAATAAGTGGATAAAAGTCCAACTGAATGGGATCAAAAGTAACCCCTGCTGGTCTAGGGTACATCCTATTATTGTCTCTATTCTCCTTAAAATAGGTTTTGCTGGAGCGATAAACAAGTCCGTTTACTTGTCGGCTTCTTCAAAGGAGAATCACGGACCCGGCCCTTAGGATGCATACCTAACATTTCCCCACAAACTATCTCTGTAACAGAAAGGCACATTTCAATTGATCATAATAAACTTCAGTCACATTTCGGTTTAGAGATTTGAAAAAGTGTGCAGAATATAGAAATACACTACAATAACTATGTATAAACAATTTTGACGTGTACTTACCTATCTATAATTCTGGTCACAGAAGGTCAGTGTATGTCCAGTTTGACTGAAAGACCACAGAGTAAAAGCAGGACACGAAATTAGTCCTTAGGATTAAATTGTCAAATAACTTCCTGGCCAGTCGTACCATACAAAAAACACCAATCACAACTCTCCGTAGAAATTTGGTTGTAATTAAGCATCATGTAATACAGTTTTAAAAGACTCGCATCAATACACGCGGATCTATCGTGTGGCCTATAGTTCGAACTAGGCAGGTCAGAAAGCAATGCGTCCACAGATATGCTGGTCTTCGCCAGTACTGCCACAAATTTATTACTGCAAAGTGAGAAAATGAAGTTTCTAGTGATTAGTGAGCCGTCGGAAAGGGAAATGACAGGCAATGAAAAATAACAGAAATATTGCCTATAATGTGTTTCGCATGAACTGAGAGACTTAACTGCCGAAGCAGACGATTTTTCAAACAGATGAAAATAGACATAAATAAAAGGCAATTAAAAGAGACTTTTCCAAGAAAAGCGATATAAATTATCCAGCGTGGATCAAAGTAAGGTTTTAAATAATTTCTACAAATTGATTCACACCCTAACAACAGGTTGTATTAATCCATTGGACTCTCCGATCAAAAACCTGTCAAGATTGGTTGACTAGTGATGTTGATTGGTTGATAACTATCACGTGATCTATCAGCAATGGGCTATTCCCGATTGCACTACAAACATACGAGTAGTTTTAACGTTAACTGGACACGTAAAATGAAAATAGAGTCGAAAATACTACAAATATACTTTATTCAATTATATGGCCACACTATTACAACTGGTTTTCACTGTTCATTATAATGGAGGCTGATCAAGAGACAGGATTTATCAACAGCCAGCCGTGTATCGCGGAATTTATGACAAACATTCCCCACATCAATGAAGTCATAGCGGTGTCATCAATCACCGCTGATGCGGCCGTTCAGGCGTACTGTCAGAGTTTCAATGGAGCTCAGCCCGTCCCGACACCTCAAACACAAGACCCCGTAGGAAACCTGGGACACGACCCCGGGGGTCGGGATCCGGTCGCAATAGGACTAAAATTTCAGGAATTCGCATGGATGAAGGATAAAAAAAATCTACGAAAAGGTGACCGTAGTGGAACGCCTCCAGATTTAGGTATGTTTTGTGTGCAGGCTATTGATTGTAATATTATTTATTAGGCTGACACTTTAAATTACACCCTATCTGAAATGTGAGATCGTGTATATTGATTGGAGTTAAGGTACAATAGTTATTTATATCAATGGTGCGTTTGATATTTTCCCCGGTACGTTTAATATATGTGTATACGTGCCTTTTACCCGGCTGTGACCGACACAAAGTCAGATGTTTGTGTCAGATAACGCTCGTTTAGCCAGGTTTATTTTTTCCTCCCCTGTCGGTTCTTTACACAAATATAAAACCAAGCTTGAATCGAGTTTCAACAAATACACCGCCTTTTCACGTAAGAGAGGCAGTATCCAACACAATCAGATACCCTGCTGCATATATGTACAAAACAAGATCTTAAATTCCACATGCTGATTTATTTTACTTCTTGTTCACAACAAATCTAACCCTGCATTCACCCTATTCGTCTTCTGTAAAACAGTTCCTTTACCTTAAACTACAACCTCTGCCCCCAGCACTATTCCTACCTTACGCTTCGTGGTTAAAGACAGAAACCCTGTGTAATTGCATTAAGACGTAGCGCTACTTTTTCTACTCTCCTTTTAAATCGTGCTTAAATGCGACACACGTCGCGGTGAAAAATAAAATGTCAACTTTGAGACCATTTGCATGTGAAAATGTACCAAAACAATTCAAGAGTAAGCTAAAACTATTTTTACGGTTTAAAATGAAATATTGCCTTTGTTTTGTTAGCTTTAAAACTGGCACATACATAGAAAATTACAGTACCGTATCGGCATTAAATTTAAACCATTGTAAGACCAACGATATATCTGTTTTGAGTTTTAGTGCATAAGAGTCTTACAAAATTTTAGAACAAGCAGTCTTCCAACAGGGCATTTTTAGGACAGATGAAAAGGAATGTGATGGACTGTACCTTACACAATACGAACTTTATCTTGAGAGTACACATCCTGTACACAGGATTTCATTACGGAGTTTAAGGAATATAAATAATCAGCGAATTCTAGATGGATTTACATATTAACGATTACGATTTTTTAATAGGTATGTATTCAGTTTGGTTCTGTTTGTTTATTGAGCTATATCTTTCTCTGATACTAGTATTTGCCTCGTAAAATATTTTGCCAAAACCCGTCTTCGAAATTTGAAATGATCCGTTTCTGACGGAAATGATATTTATTATTCTTATGAATGAAATACATTGATCTTATAGGAAGCGTATTACAATAATAACTAAATTAAACTTATTAATGCAGCAAAGTATAATGATACGCGACCATAATGTGATAAAAGAATATGACCATCGTTCCACATAATACAAAATCTAGCAAACCAGTAGAGTCAATGCATAGTTAGTGTCTATGTTGAAGGATAAATTATTCCTCTCCGTAATGTTAACATTTAAATCTAGAATAAATCTAAGGTGGGTTATTGTTGACATGACGTTTATTTTCAAATTAAATAAACTTTAAAAATGGCATTAAACGAAAGAGCTTTACTTTTTAGACACATTTATTTATTTATTTCAGGGTGAATTTTCAAATTAAAAGATAAATCAAAAATTTTACATTCACGTGATTTTTAAAAGCACGAAGAATACCAAAAATATGTAGGATCGGAAAAAGAACGTTTTTGAAGGGACTCGTTACTGTATTTGGTCATTTACACACAACGTCTCTGTCTGTCTGTCTCATATGGTCCAAGCGATCGACATGTTGTCCATATTCTGAAGAAATGAACATCTTGTCCATATTGTTATTGTTACTAATTTACCCCATTATTTGAGTAAAATAATATTTCCTTTGATGAAAGAAGGCATATTTGTTGATATGCAGTGAATGTGTAGACATTTCTGACGTTTATTATCAATCTAATCGCTTTTGCAATTTTTGACCCTATATTGAATATTAGAATTTCAGGTAATTCATTTGCAATGAAAGAAATCGTTCTTATTACTAAGAACCGTAGCCACAAACCAATAAAATTTATTTGTCTATGATGTCAGGTTAAGCTTGAATTAGTGGCAGGGAGTTAATGATGCCAATATATACATGATTTAGAGTAGTGATTTAATAGTACCATCAATCCATTTATTCTTGAGGATATAGTTTGATACAATGATGACATTAATGTTGATTCTATAGTGAATACCAGGAAATATTAGGCATGTGTTGTGATAAAATTGCTAGAACTCAAAAATTTGTTTCAGAATCATTCGGATCTCTCTCTCTCTCTCTCTCTCTCTCTCTCTCTCTCTCTCTCTCTCTCTCTCTCTCTCTCTCTCTCTCTCTCTCTTGAAGAAACATTTATTTAGGGAAACATTATTGGTCATGATTCAAAATGTCATTTGTTCTTTGTTTTAAAAACATCAGTTTTTAATTCAGAATAAAATCAGTTATATATTTAAACTTCATTCCATCATACACACGCACATACATTCATACTTCATTTCATCATATACATACATATGCACACACATTCATACTTCATTCCAGTACAAACGTACACGCACACATATATTCATACTTCATTAAATCATGTACATGCACACAAATTCAAACTTCATTTTATCATACACACAGATTCATACTTAATTCCATCATACACACGCACATGCACACACATTTATGCTTCATTTCATCAAGCACCCCATATATATATATATATATATATATATATATATATATATATATATATATATATTCAAGTTTCGAGTTAATGAAGCTAAAGTGACAATATATATTCAGTCCCTAATATTCAGTCAAATGACTTACATCTTTTTAATTTTTAATATAGAATGTATATTTGCATATGACGTTGAAATAGTTTTCCTTTTTAAATAGATATGATTAATAAGTACAAAAGAATAGAAATATTTTCTCACATAAGGAAATAAACATTAGTGAAATAACAAAGTGTTTATAACATATACTATTATTTTTTAAGAAAAGTTTGATTTAACTAAAGAGCATGTATTGGCGAATTTATTAAGAGTTATCAGAAATAAAATTTAGAACTAACTCATAATTATACAGTTCATATGTCATGGACACTGTGATATTAGATAGTAGAAAGTTATTGTGGGTACATATAAAATCAGCAAAGAACAGCACGTTATATCTTACTGTTGGATAATGTGCCTTATAATAATATACATTTATATCCTTTATGTTTCGTTAGTTAATATGGCTAAAGACTGAGCAAAAGTGCTTCACTCCACTTGTTTCAGCTTCCATTTCAGTAGCAACATCGTCAACAGAAACAACAGCAGCTACAACAACTACTGCTACAACTACTACTATTGCTGTTACTATAACTACCACTACTACCACTACAACTACTACTGCTACTATAGCTGATACTAGCAGTACTACTGCAGCCACGATTACTCATAATCATCAAAAGTTGCATTACTAAATTTACACGTGATATGTGTTTTGAGAAGAGGAGCCACGCATTCGTTCTTGACATTTCCACGTTCAGAAAGACTCCTGTATAAAGAATGACTGACTGGTTATGAATTTTCCATTAAATGATAAATGGAGGTGGATTGTACCTATAGTTAATTTGCCTGTTGTAGAAATGTAATCAATAAACCCATTAGAGTCTGGTTACCATATACAAATATTTATAATTAACAGTACTGCTGCCGATTTCTACCGTTTTACATCTTTAATATTTTGGTGACTGATACTATAGTGCTTATTTTTTTATAGTTCATATACATTTCAGTTTCTGAAAGGGAACGACAAAAAGGATGGCAAAGTGTTCCTTAAATTATTATTATTATTATTATTATTATTATTATTATTATTATTATTATTATTATTATTATTATTATTATTATTATAATAATATATATATATATATATATATATATATATATATATATATATATATATATATATATATATATATATATATATATATATATATATATATATGTGTGTGTGTGTGTGTGTGTGTGTGTGTGTGTGTGTGTATGTGTGTGTGTATTTACGTACATATTTCTTTATTTATTCTTTAAAAAATCAACCACATGCACGTAATGCGTAGTTAAATTATTATTTTTTCGTTGGAAAAGGGAGGATGGGTGAGAGGTGAAATGTTCATAGATGGCTTTATGCATGTAAAAATCGCCTCAGGCAATAAGTTGTTTAATTGACGGGGTCTGGAGTGGCCGAGTGGTCTAAAGCACTCAATGTTACGGATCACTTCTATCTCACCTCTGTCTGCTTGGGTTTGAGTCTTGGGCTCGGCCAATTTGGGTACTTGAGAAAGCTTGCCAGTAGCTTTTCTTGGGTTGGTGTTTTTTTCCCCGGGGTTTTTATGGGATCTTCCTCCACCATTGATTCTGGCCGATATACATACTATCCTATGCTGAAAAATGGACTTAAACCCTACAACAACTTAATTGACCTAGTGAAGTTTAGTAACCTGATTTATTTCTCTGTTGTGAAGCGAATTAAAACTGGAACCATATTTAAACTATTAATATTCACACCAATTCACAATCAGTGATTTCTTCTAAAGTGCTAAAAATTATTTCCATCTTTAGTCTTTTTATTTTTTATAAATTTTAAAAATGCCGTTTATTAACATTTTATTGTATTGGGGATACAGCATATGTGGCAAGACGACTTGCAACATCACAGCATCTATAAATAGCGAATATTTATTTTTTTCTACGTTACAAAATGGCATGCAGTTTCAGAACATTGTAACGTAATAAAAAACCGTCGGTTACGAAATTTACGACATAGCTCGGTTTAGTGTATGACCATGAAAATTATACTGGACTGGTCACAATGTCGTGTTATGACCAGTTGGAGTGTTTCCAACACTCAAACTAAGATTTTTCATTTTCTCTCACAATTACATTTCCTAAGTTTCCTAAAATATGTTAGCTCTGGTTTGTAGCATTATTATACACAATAATTATAATTGCTAAACTGCGAATCATTTGTAGGCAGATCAGTTCGTTCTTAAATATTAGAAATAAGTGGTCAGTCATGTAGAAGAATTTTGCTAATAACGGTAGCTGGTCTCGAAATAACATCCAACAAAATGACCAATATGCTTTAGATTTAGATTTGCAAACAAAATAATCGAAATACATTCTGAGTATTTTTCCTCAGTATTTATGTATGTGTTACACTGGGTTTTGAATTATCCATTGCAAGTTTTGTTTCTTGGTTCACTTTTTGAAACGTTAAATTAAAACAAGAAAATCAAATTAAATTAGTTGTAATAATACAATATGACTAGACAAAAAGACAAATATAGTTGCTAATATAGT